>CM064540.1:12057312-12467415 GCA_032716605.1 Paralithodes platypus
GCTCCCGGAGCAATGCATGACCTTCCCCGATACTGGGCTGCTCCCTCTGTCTCTCTCGATGTACATAACGTTGCTGTCGTGGAGACTCGTCATGCCCAGCCTCGTCACTCTCGATGACAGGCCCAGGGGCTACTCCAGAATTAAGTAATGGTGCTAATACTGAATCACCCAGGAGAGCCGCCGAGTCAAAACTCTTAAAACCAACTCCAGCTTTAGCCTCCTCCTGTTGATCGTTCCTCCGCTGGTCTGAAGACGGAGGACTAGGCTGTGATACTTTAGCTGCCCGAGCTCGGGTGACAACACACGCCATGGGTTGTGTCTGGCACCGCTCGACCCACTCTTGCTCTTCCCTACTCACGTCGGCCGGCCTCTCGGCAACGACTAAGGGTAGAACCTCAGAAGCGGGCATTGCAAAGTCGTTGCCGAGAAGAAGGTCGACGCCCTCCACTGGCAGTTTCTCCACAATCCCGACATCCAATTCACGTGCCACACCATCCACCTCCAACTCCAACCGCACCAGCGGGTATGACCGAGTTGCATTAATACCCTGCACCACTACCACCCGAGCAGCGTTTATAGGGTAGCCAGTCAAGTTTTTCATCAGAGTCTGGGAAGCACCTGTATCACGCAAGACCTCTACTCCATGCTTGCGCCCCGCCCACATCACGCAACCCCGCCCTCTATGGTCGCAAAAAACATCCTGAGCAGGGTTCGAGCCTCCCAGGTGCTTCTGCATTGGCTGTGCCTCAGCCTCTGACGAACTGCCCCGGGCAAACTCAGATGACTTCGGAGACACACCAATGTTGCAGGCCAAAGACACAGCTGCTGTAGGTGGTTTGCTAGGACAGACTCTTGCAAAGTGCCCCTTTTTATGACAATGATAACACTCCAACTCCCCTTTGGGCTTCCCTTGGTACTGGGAAGGGCCCGGCCCCTTCTTAAATGGGACGGTGCTAGTCTTGTGGTCAGTCTTGGTATCATGGCTCTTGTACTTGTTTGCATAAGGTATATCACTAACTCGGGGGGGTGGGGCGTCACGCCCCTTGTTACCTGCCTCACTACGCTGGGCAGACCCGCACCCACGAATTAGTGATAGCCGGAGGTCAGCCATCTCAGCTGCCTCCTGTAGAGTTTTTGGTTGCTTTTCTTTAAGGTTTAACGTCAGGTCGCCGCCCGTGCATTTGAAAAACTGCTCTAAAAGCACCAACTGTTTAATGTCGTCAAACGTAGTAGCTTTCTCCGACCTCAGCCAATTCCCAAAAGCATCGGACAGCTCCCGGGCATGCTCCAAAAAGGTGCTCTCCCGACCCTTGGTAACACCCCGGAACTTCAACCTGTACGTCTCTGGTTGTAGTTCGTATGCTCTCAGGACAGCCTCCTTGAGTTCCTCATAGATAATACAAGACTCTATAGGCAACGCATCGTAGGCTTTAAGACCCTTGCCTATTAATCTAGAGGATACAAGTGCTGCCCATTTATTCTCTGGCCACTGGTGTTCCTGGCACTTCTTCTCAAAGCGTGTGAAAAATTCTGTTACACCACTCTCATCAAACACCGGAACCAGTTTCAATAAGTGCGAGAGAGACTGCTCATGAACACGGTTACCAGCCCCAAGTCGCTGTCCCGTTGTCTCTACTCGCGACTTCTCTACGTCCCTGTCGGCACAGTACCTAGTCGACTCAGCTTGGATTTTTGCTAGCTCTATTGCTGCTCACCTGACTGATAGCCTTTCTCTCTTCGATCTTAGCTAATTCGAGCTGAAGCAATAATTCTGGAGATAACCCTTGAGGAGGTGAAGGTGCTACAATGTTTGAAATTACCGGTGGTCCCCCCAGGGGCAACCCACCCTGCCAGTCACCACCCAACTGCGGAAGCGTACCCGGGGTCGGCAAACTACTGGGATGGCTGGGAGTCGAGTGTAGGGGAAGCATGGCCGAAGGGCTCTGAGCACTCAACCCATCTCGCTCACCAGTCACCCTGCCCAGTACACACGTTATCAAGTTATCCTTGGTCATGCTGCTAGTAACCGCATGACCGATAGCTGTGGCCAGGCATTGAAGACCGTACCGATCCATACCCTCCAACCGCTCGGCAGTAACAGGCCATTGCAAAAATATCCTAGCATCCTCCTCACAGTTCACCCGATTAACCCTTTCATCATGCTGCTGTTCCTCAGTTTCGACATTACGTACTGTGTCTCCATTCTCCTCTGACCCGGTATAAGACATGATGCTCACAAAAATTTCTCACCACAATATTCAGAAAAGAAGTACCCCAAACTCTTATGTAGCACTATTCACTTGCCAAAAATGTCTGAAGACTCTCAAGTGCTATACTACTTTGCCAAAAAAAAATTAACGTGCCCACTATATTCCTCAATAAAACAAATGACCACAACAATCCTGCAATTATCTCTTAGTTCACAAGATCCTGAGCTAGGTCGCCATTTGTTACGATCCAGGTTCTCAAAGACACAGGGCTCTTCAACATTGGACTAGATAATGGCAAAATGCAACAACGGTAACACTAGATCCAACCCCTGCCTTAAACACTGGAAAACAAAACACCATTACCGCCCTGAGTCGTGCCTGGACCACGAGGTATCCTATGACTCGGTAACTGGTGCACACACACTAGGCTGACGCTCGATGAAACAGCCTATTCTCAAACAGTAAAAGATTACTCGATTAGGTTACACAAAGAAAAGATAGTTAACGTGATTAATTAACGTTACGGTAGATACTCAAATAACTGGCACTCCTGTATTAAAGAAAGTGCAATGCTAGTCCTGCAACATCAACTGGAAACTTCTGAAATAAGTCTGATGCTGGGAAGATGTTCGTAAAGAATCTTGAACAATTATAATGCAGAATACGGGTCACAATAAATACTAGGACATATAGTAATAATAGGCAGGCGAATAATAAAGACTGCGCAAAGGTAGTAATGCTCGACAACTAAAGAAATGCTTCGTGACACAACGCAACAGCCTACTAGGGTTGTGCAACTCAACAACAACCTCGGCTCAAAAGTGCAGTGAATAATAATGTTGCATACATATAATAATGGGGGCTTATCTCTAACCAGTGTCTGCTCAGTTAATAAAGTCTAGCTGGGGTATCAAGGCAGGGCAACAATGGGCGAGCATGCGGCTCGTAGCCTAACGTTGTCCGAAGGTGGTATAATGAAGATTACGTTATATGACGGGGATGCTCTCTTGATAAATCTAGGTCTCTAGTACCTAGTTCTATCCTGGCGATCCCTCAGAAGTCAACACAAAGAGGCAGCACTATGTTGTGAGGGATAGGCTATGGCCCTCTCACACCACAGCGCTGTGCTCGCAAAGTAAACCCACCCGAAGACAACTTAGGCTCCCACAGTACCTGTCGATGTCGTGCAGGGCTTAGCTACCACTGCACACATCGGAGACAACGACACAGTAACCTTACCCCTAGTCTAGCTTTAGATAACCAAGCAGAATCACTCAACACCTTGCCAGGGAGACATATACCGGTCTACAACCTTCCCGAGAGAGGACACATACGGAAAAGTCCGTCTCTCTAACCTCAATAAAGCATAATACCTCCTTAACCTAGTACATGAAAATATCGGAGAGCTTCGCGTACAATACGACTGGTCGACGGTGAAAGTCTATGCTGAAACCAGAAGGGATGTTGAGTTTAATAAAGATTAGAGAATGAGAAAGGAGAAGTCGAGAGAGAGAAATAGTATGCAAAGTGGCGAGTATGGGGGACAGAATTGCAAAGGATGTAGGCGGTACGCGTGTCAGGCAAGCTCTGAGCTGGTAAAGAACACGCGGCCGTGATGGGAAGGGACTAGTTGACCACCCGGCCGCCAACGCCGCCAGCGCCCAAGCGATCCGCGCCACAGCTCACCTCGCTGCCGGGTGTACCCCCTCACCCTCTCTCGCTCGCCTCCCACACAAGCAACATTCATATTATAGCGAATATAAAATATAAGGCGCGGTCACAGACCAAAACAAAGACCATTTCTAGACTGTCTGTGGCAACACGACCCTAATTAAATAAAGCAGATCATTCTAGGACAACTGTAGCCCATCCCCCCATCCTGGCGAGCGCTAGCGAGCTGCAATGCCCCACGCAACCATTCTGCCAGCGCCGGGAGGCGTCACACTACTATTTCCAATTGGGGCAGAGAAACCTTGTTGCATTTAATGCTTCCAAGACCCAATTAATCGATCTTACTACCCGTCAGGAACCTCAAGAGCACTATCCCGTATTTTTCAACAATACAAAAATCAATCCTTCATCTTCTCTCAATATTCTCGGTGTCTCTTTTTCTTGTGCTTTCACTTGGAAGGACCATATTACCAGTCTTGCTAAGGCAGCTACCTCCCAGAAGCTGGGTATGCTCAACCGCCTCAAGGGGTTCTTTACCCCTGTGCAGCTTCTTGTTCTGTACAGGGGCACAGTGCGTCCTTGTATTGAGTATTGTTCACAATGTGTGGGGAGGATCCTCTCACACCACACTCCTAGACAAAGTAGAAAGAAAAACCTTGCGTATCAGTAATTCCTGTCCACTCACGAACTCTCTGCAATCTCTCTCTTCACCACAATGTTGCATCTCTCTCACTATTCTATCGCTACTACAATAATCAGTGTTCCTCGGAGCTTTCCCAGTGTATACCACCTCCCCTACGTAGGGTACGTAGTACCCGCCTTGCAACACAATCCCACCCCTACTCTGTGCAACTCTTCAACCCAAGAGTGAAACGCTATCCTCAGATTTTCTTCTATTCAACTGCTGAGCTCTGGATCTCTCTCGCAGAGATGTTAGTCTCAAACAATAAATAATATTTAGATAGAAATTGGCGACCGCGAGGTAGCTCCACAAAGCGGGTAGATAAGAGTTACTGCGTGGGCATACGTACAGTACTAAAGTTTTATGTAAATAAAATATTATTTGATATATGAATAACTTCTACGTTAATTCAACATGAACAAGAAATGAATCTCAAATAACACATATATAAAATTAATTTCACTAATGAAATAAATAATTATAATAGTCAGTAGCCAATGCGTGATTGAAATTCTCGCCGAGGGAGAAGTTAATGCAACGTTAATATAAAAGTTATTAATAACTCAGACAATGCTGGACATGAAATTTAAGTCATGAGGCGTAAGAATAATAATAGTCAAATTGAGATACTAAATAGTAAAACACTCTGTGAACGACTTATCTATGAATTATGTACCTGCTTGATGATACTACATATAAACAAGATCTGCTTAAGTGTTCACTTAGTTTTTACATGTATAAATGTGTGTAATTTCCCGAACAAATATATGCATTATTCTTCAACAGAATATAGGAATCTATACTACAAGAATTATAAATATATTTATCCCAATGATGGGAGTGTGTTATGTTCTCTAGAAAACGAGTGGCGAATGCTAGGAAAAGGAGAGAAGGAAAATCTCTCTAGTTATGTTATCGTGAAGTTTAGCATATTTTGTTAATCCTTATTGTAGTCATCTTTACACTTACAAAAACAAGAGTCACTAAAAGGTTTGGAGAAAGATCTACAAGCCTGGGAGAGGAGTTGGTGCACACGTTGTAACAGTGTCGGTTGTCCCTTCCTTTTTACACAAGGGGGGCTCGGCGGATTCACACACTCGTCGTAGGCGATAGTCTCTCTCCTTCTATCTTTCTTCACTGCTGCTCACTAGTTCATCACAGAGTTTATAACATTTTAAGGGGCAAATTGCCCTATGGGGTATACGGCAATTTGCCGAACCAAGATGACCGATTAAGCACGTTCGTCCCAGAAGGAAGAGGTACCCGATAAGTCAGAACTCAGTTATTGCCTACCTTAACCTCGGCACGGTTAGGTAGTAACTATTTATACATGGGGTTAATATAAGGGGTGTGCATCTCAGTGGATTATAGATATAGGATTTTTTTATTTATTTATCCTGAGGTAAATTCTTGCATTACAAAACTGAACAGTATATGGTTAGAACTGTGTAGACGTTCTACATTTATTCCTATTTAATTTAGGCTGTTATAAGGCTCGCTGTGGTGAGGAAAAATAAATAACTGATGGAGACAGATGTAGAGAATTTTTAGTTTGTATGATGAGGATTTGTGAGGAAGGCAGATAGGTGAATTTGGTTTGTTTGTTAGCCTGATAAAGGTTGACTTGCTTCTATTGGTAAGTTGGATGTTGGAGTATTGAGGTGGCTGAGTTATTATTGGAGCAGCTTATAGCTGAGCATCCTGTAATACCCATCGTGGCAACAATTAGCCATCAATATCCATGTCCACGAGAAACACACACCTCTCCCTCTCGAGTGATGCCACCAACTGGCTAGGTGGCTATGCTGACCAGCGACGACTGAGCCGCCCGTAAGAGTGGCCTGTCTTCTTTATACATTGTCTTTGCTTCAAGGTTGAAGACTCCTAGACCAACGGGATATTAGGCATGCCTGTTCAATCCCACTAGAAGTGGAGGTTAATTTTAGGGCTGGTATGAACACTGGTATGCCAATGTGTTTTTGGTAGCCCCAAAATTGCTTGTCTTCTCCAGATTTATCTAGCATGCTGATGACTTTTGCTGATATCTCCCAGGGAAGTTGTGTGGGAGGAAAAAGGTCACAAGTGTGGTTAGGGTCAATCCTCCTGGATTAGAAGGACCCTTAGAAAGTTGATGGTCAGTGCTTTGGATCCTCTTGGTGGAGTAAGGGCACAAAAGATATATACTGGGTTAGAGGTTCTGGAAGTCCTTGTTGCCCCACGGTCAGCCTAGGGGATTATCACTATACCCTAGAAGCTGGTACCTGGTGATTTTGCCTTTTTGGGGGAGGATGGGCTTAAGTGATGGTATTGTTGATGGGAGTACAAGTCCTTCTTGCCCTGGCTGAATATTATTTGCTTTTGTTTATGCTGGCGTTGGTCACTGGAATTTTTAATGCATTTTCTAGGTGTACCAGAACACACAGAGGTAATCAGAGTTACCTTGGTTTCTAATTTGGTGGTTATAACTGGTGGTGTAGAGAAATGGTTCCATTTCTGGTAGAATTTGATCTTTCCTTTTGTTGTTGTTGGGGAAGGTAGGCCTTGACTTTCCTAAGGTTTGTGTTGGCTGCTTCTTTGAGCTTTCCGTTTGTTGTTGTTGGGAAGGTAGGCCTTGACTTTCCTAAGATTTGTGTTGGCTGCTTCTTTGAGCTTTCCGTTTGTTGTTGTTGGGAAGGTAGGCCTTGACTTTCCTAAGGTTTGTGTTGGCTGCTTCTTTGAGCTTTCCGTTTGTTGTTGTTGGGGAAGGTAGGCCTTGACTTTCCTAAGGTTTGTGTTGGCTGTTTCTTTGAGCTTTCCGTTTGTTGTTGTTGGGAAGGTAGGCCTCGACTTTCCTAAGATTTGTGTTGGCTGCTTCTTTGAGCTTTCCGTTTGTTGTTGTTGGGAAGGTAGGCCTTGACTTTCCTAAGGTTTGTGTTGGCTGCTTCTTTGAGCTTTCCGTTCGTTGTTGTTGGGAAGGTAGGCCTTGACTTTCCTAAGGTTTGTGTTGGCTGCTTCTTTGAGCTTTCCGTTTGTTGTTGTTGGGAAGGTAGGCCTTGACTTTCCTAAGGTTTGTGTTGGCTGCTTCTTTGAGCTTTCCGTTTGTTGTTGTTGGGAAGGTAGGCCT
Source organism: Paralithodes platypus (assembly GCA_032716605.1). NCBI lineage: Eukaryota > Metazoa > Arthropoda > Malacostraca > Decapoda > Lithodidae > Paralithodes > Paralithodes platypus. The sequence continues at coordinate 12,064,979 of CM064540.1, forward strand.
CGACTTTCCTAGGATTTGTGTTGGCTGCTTCTTTGAGCTTTCCGTTTGTTGTTGTTGGGAAGGTAGGCCTTGACTTTCCTAAGGTTTGTGTTGGCTGCTTCTTTGAGCTTTCCGTTTGTTGTTGTTGGGAAGGTAGGCCTTGACTTTCCTAAGGTTTGTGTTGGCTGCTTCTTTGAGCTTTCCGTTTGTTGTTGTTGGGAAGGTTTGACTTTCCTAAGGTTTGTGTTGGCTGCTTCTTTGAGCTTTCCGTTTGTTGTTGTTGTTGGGAAGGTAGGCCTTGACTTTCCTAAGGTTTGTGTTGGCTGCTTCTTTGAGCTTTCCGTTTGTTGTTGTTGGGAAGTATTCTGTATTTTCGTTATTTTAGTCTTCATTGAGTGTTGATGGGTAATAATTCTTCTCTTCATATATGTTGTTTATATTTATTTTGCTATTTAATATATATTGATTAGAAGTTTATAATAACGGTAAATGGTAACTCTATATTTAATTCATGAATTCTCTGAGCGAAATTTGTATGTGTTTTAGATTATTTTGTATGGTAAAACCCATTGTTTGCACTTATTTATAAGGAATATTTGTTTAAACCAACAATACTGGTTGACAGTTTTGTCATAAAATTATATCTACTGTTGAACATAATATTCAAATCATAAGTGTCAATAGATCACGAGTTTATGTTTTTTGTATTGTTGACACATTTAATTCACTAAGCCCGACGGCATTTTGGATAGAAAACAAAGATATTTCCACTATTGTTTGTGAACAAAACTGTAAATACTTGAGAACAGCTTGTAATATTTATTGGCAGACAATGACAAAACGAAAGACAGAAAGGTGATGTTTTACGAGCATGGGTGGCAATGAAAGTGGAAGAGATACACTTCTCCTCATGATGTGACAATGACTGAGAGGCAGAGGCAGAGTGGTCAGGGACTGCCACTCTCCCAGGCCCCGGGAGTGTCAACATGTTAGATATCGCTTGTGAATTTAATATACTTAATATTCTATAATGAAATTACACAACAAGCCTTACTTTTAGTTATTCAAAACTGGATTTGTTATATTATTTTTACAACACAAATCAAATTGAGAGGGTACAAGTAGCGTCATTTCGTTGGTAGGCATGTTATCGGGAAAGCTCTATATTGTTATAACATAGGAAAATTCAGTAAACGTTTTGGACTCCGAGTGGCAGGGAGCATTGCCAGCATTGGTCAGATTCAGGACATTTTGTCCAAAAAATTATAAGAAAAGCAGGTCATCGTGTCTTATCGCGATTGTGCGCACTTTATGAAAAATAATACCAGTGCACGGTACGTGAGATCGACTGTGTGCTGGATATATAAGATGAGCGGATGGTAAGGGATATGGAAAATATATATGGTATAGCATAATTGTGACGTGTGTCTCGTAAGTGAACTAGTTTGTGAGCATGAGGAGTAATACAATATATATATAAAGGATAAGTTAAGTCTTTCAAGTGCATCCAATAGAGTAGTATTGCGGTAAGGTAAACGTTGTGTTTGATAGATATGGTTACTGTTGTGTGTTGTAGATATGAGTTTTGCATGATAATGAGGCTAGTATTGATGCGAATAAATAATGTGCATGACAAAGAGAGACGGCTACGTATTTACGGTGAATACGATATGTGCAAGGTAAGATACAGTAGGTGTGTAGTCTATACGGTGAAAACATATTTATGAATTGAATGTTAGTCTAGCAAGCATAGGTAATAGCAAAAATTGGTATTTTCATCTTTTTAATATGACGCATTTTTCATAATATTCTTGCTAACAGTAGATGATGTCACTCTTATTAAAAAAGGCGTATTGACATCAAAGAATACAAACTGTTCATAGTATCCCATTGACTACCACATTTCATCACTCAATTAAATAAACTTGTTAAATGATAGGTAGCATATTCTGTAATGATTAATCTTTGTTACGACCGGGACTCGTATAAAACAAGGGCTCTTAATCATTGGACTAGAAAGGCACACAGCCACAACGGTAACACTAGATCCAACCCTCGAACTTATAATGCCGGCGCACAAAAACACCTATACCCTCCAGAGTTAAATTTGCGATAACGGGGTATCCTATAACTCGGTATAAATGCACTACTACTACAGGCTGATGATCTCTGATACAGCCTGATCATAACAACATACAATTACGTTAATAAGGTATACAAAGAAAAGGATAGAGAGCTTAACCCCTAAATGTCGGTGCGCAACATAAGTCGAGTATAATAAATCTGGACTATCTGGCGGCGCGCGACATAGGTCGTGTGGCAATTTCAGCACGTAATGTTGCTGAGAGAGAGAGACAAGTGGTGGCAGGAGAGTAGCGAGCGTATGACTGCTCCACACCACCGCGGCGAACCTACTGACACGAATCCCACCTCCTCCCTCCCTCTCTCACTCGCTACATACTGAATTGTATGGGGAAAGTACCGAATTACATGCTTTTTGCACTCGTGTTGCGCGGTTGTTGCAAGAAAACTAGCCGTCATAAAAGGATCGTTGTGGTGTCATTGGAAAGCTCTGTTTATGCCCTTTCAGGGATAGATACTTGTTTTACGCTCTGGGTCTTATTTAGGCATGAAAATTATCACGTAAACAGCCCTATTTTGGCTAAAAACACCCCGCTGGGCGGTACATATAAATAAACCGCTAGGCCGCTAATAAGGTGTTAATTAAATCACTGAAATGATTTAATGCAAACAAGAAGATAGTATAATTAAAGTTACTCTAAACAATAATAAACTGTCACTCCTATATTAAAGAAAGTGAACGAAAGTCCTAAAGCATCGAACGGGAATCTTCTGAAGAAAGTCTGATGCTGTTTAAGATGATCGAATCGGATTTTGAACTGTTATATAAAGAAGGAACAAGATATGACAAGTGTATGGACATACAGTGTTAACTGGCACGGGAATAATAATAAATGTGCAATAGTATTATCTCCAACAACAAAAGAAGTACTTCCTCAGGCAACGTAAAAGCCTGTTCGGGTTGTGCAACTCAACAACAACCAAGGCTTACAATCAACGTGAATAAAAATGCTGCATACATAACATAAGAGCTTATAATCTTAATCGGGTGTCTGCTAGGCGAATAAAGTCTAGCTGGGATGTAGTAGGCTAGGAAACAATGGCTGTGCAAGCGGCTCATAGCCTAGTGAGGTCCTTAAGACTGTACGGCCAAATTACGTTAATTGACGAGGTGCTCTCTTGAGAGATCCAGATCGCTAGTATCTGGTTCTCTCCTGGCGACCCTCTCAAAGTCAAAGCAAAACGAGTTAGCACAGTGTTAGGTGGCAAGAGGCAAAAGCCCTCACTCGCAACACAGTGCTAAACTCACAAGGTACACAGTCAGAAAGACAACCTAGGCTTCCCATGTATCCGTTGCGATTGTACAGGTTCAACAAAACCTGGTACACATCGGAAATCACAACAACAATAGCCTCACCCCAGTCTAGCATTAAATAGCCCAGCAGACAACCAAGTAAAAGGTAGGGAGACACCGTAAGTGTGTCGAACCTCTACAGACAAAATGGTAACCCCTCCAAAATGCCTAACTAAACATGTAATATCTGAGAGCTTCAGCATATAATACGATGGCCGATATATGAAATCGTGCAGAACCAAAGGGGGCTTATGATATTAAATAGATTGGAAGAATGAGAGGTAAGAAGTTAAGAGAGAGAGAAAGTGTTCTATAGGTAGAAGTCGGGGACAGGTAGCAAGGGACATGTGAAGGGTATGCTGGTCAGGCAAGCTCTGAGCAAGGAAGACACAAGGCAGCAGGGAGTGCGGGGGGGACCACTTCCTGACGCTGCGCGAGGGTGGTGAGACAGCCGGCCGTGGCATGACGTCACCGAGACAACGTGTAACACTACGCGTTCTACCCTCTGCCTCCTGCACTTACTCACTCACACTTTCTAGCTGTATCATTCAGTCTTATACATTAAACTTATAACTGATGATATAAAATATAATGCATTGTCAAAGGCGAAAATAAAGACCACTTCTGTACTGCCTGTGACATGACGATTCACAAGAAAGAAAGTACAACATTGTAGATAGACTATAGCCAAATTCATTGCCCTGGCGAGTGTTAGCGAGTGGCCTAGCGAGCGGCTGAGCCCACGTGGTGTTCTGCTAAGCGGCAGGCGTCACACCCCCCCCAAGATATTAGACGCTCAACCATGAGCTCCATATCTGACAAGCAGAACGCCGATAAGACTCGCCACCCCTATCGCCACCCCTAATCACTTCGCAACAAAGAAGGCAAAGCTCAGTTCTCATCAACAAACACAAATTACAACCCCTCCCAACACAATAGCTTAACCCTTGTCTAGCGGGTTTTTTTGGGCTTATTTGGGCATATTCAGGCCATCGTGCATGATAAATCAAGTATCTGCATGAAAAAAATATATATTTAGCAAAAAACTAGGTGCTAAAAGCTTCAAAATGAGACCAGAACGAGCTACGTAGCACTCGTGGTTCTCATACAGTGATACCAGTAACATGGGAGTTTAGCGTATAGCGGCATATTTTCCCAGCTATGCTCACTACTGGCTACACTGCCGGCCTCTCGAGAACACAGGGAACATGAGTTAATGGGCGGCGGTAAGCCCTGGTAGTCGGCTGTCTGGCCCGCTGCGCTCCCGGCCATTTGCACTCGATTTTAACCCTTTAAAAGCCTTAATAATGCTCCTAACTTGCTGCAAATTGGAACCGGACTTAAGTCCGACCCCGATCTTTAAGGGTTAATTCATACTGCTATGCTCCTAGAGCGAGCTTCTACTAGCCCAGCCTTCTGAGAGAAGCACAGGTTCGACTCAGAACTTCAGCTATAACATACTTACAAATTTTAGCTATTAAAGAAAGAGTTTTTATAGAATTTTCATTTTTAATATGTTTATGGCAGCTGCACTTACAGGGGCAAGCCTAGTTTTTCTCCACTTTCAACACACACTGACTGAACGGCGAGGGTTCTCTTGCAAACAAACCCTCCCGTGACAAACAATCAGCCAAAACATTATCAGTGCCCTTAGCATGCCACACATCCAACTTGTGTTCCGGCAGCACAACAACACCTGACACTGATAAACTGCCCAGTTCATCACAAGACTGGCACTTCTCTTCGCTCTTTCCGGCAACGAGACCTGCCAAAAGCCTTTCACTAGTTCTACCTTCTGTGATAGGCGATGCAGCCCCGATGCGGTAATGGTGTCGTCAACTCTCGATAAGGTATAGGCGTCTGTCAGGGATAATTCACACCCACTCTTGCAATCAACACACACACTGATCTTGCCACTTAACACAGGTTGAAAAGTTACAGGCAATGACCACTCACGACATTCCTTATCCCTCAGACCCTTGGGTAATGGATAGGTGTCTGTCAGGGATAATCCTTCCACACTCTTGCAGTCACCATACACACGGATCTTGCCACTCAACTCAGGTTGCAAACTCACTGGCAACGATCACTCACGATATCCCTTATCCCTCAGACCCTTTTTCCACATGTCGGCTAGCTCTGTTTTCACGACAGGCTGTTGAGCAGGATTTATACGGTAGGGAATTAAACTAAGCCTTGCACTGTCTCCAGCCTCCATGTCGGATTCTACCCCATATATCAGGCCTGGAAAAGCAACAACCATGCAGATGCACTGCCACAGCCTAGTAAACAACTTATCTCGCAGAACAACATGCCTAGTGCCCTCCCACAACCCAGCCAAGACCGCAGCTTCTAACCTGTAGCCTCCCTCCTTCTCCACCTTCGTCCCTAGAACAGCCAGGTCATGATAGGGACAATCAGTACCTCCTGTGCAGTCACTCCCATAGTTCATTATTGCTAAGGCTTCCCCGCCGATACCGTACATGCGCACCCCCGCATTCCTTGCAACTACATCTGCCTGCGCAGCATCACCGCTTTTAGCGACATGGCCATATACAGTCGGTCTATGGTAGGGCTGTTGCATTCGACTAGAGCAGCATTGGGAGGCTATGCGACGACCGGGCACATCCACTCCACAGCCAACCTCACCAATCTGCTCAATGTCCTCCTTCTGACCACCACCCTTGGCAGCCATGGGTCGACCTTGACTTGACAACCATGTCCAAGCCTCGTCGCCCACCTTGAACCACCGAAACAACGAGGCTAACAGTCTCCCAACATTCACGTGACCGGCCCGCGGAACATCTTGCACCGCCTGAGTTGTGAGGCTCGGGTGCTCGGCACGACCAGTGGGGTATGAACCGAGCTGGTCCTGTAGCGCTGCACACTGCTGCTCAGGCAGGTGCTCTAGCGCTTCCACAGCCACCAGACTCGTGTCCCCCGCCCACTGCTCCGCCGAGACATGACAATCCCTAAATCCCTACTCTCCTCCACCTGTGCCCTACTGCCCCCCTCTCCTTCTCCACCTTGGCCGCTGCAGACCAACGCTGGGACAGTAGGCTGCTCAGGTGGTTGCCTCACAAACTCCTCCAACAGGTTCACATTACATGTTTCCCCGTCCTCGTGTTTGTTCTCGACAGCACCATTACCACACTTCTGAACTTCCGGATCCTCCAACTGCAGTTTACAACTATCTGAGGGAACCAACCTGTCTAGATGCTTCCGAAGCAACCCAAGTCCTCCCCCAATATCAAACTGAGCAACCCTTTTTTCTCTCTGTGTGTAACGTTGCTGCCTCGGAGTCTCTTCCTGCCCTACCTCCTCACTAGCTGTGACAGGTCCTGGGGCCTCTCCAGACTCCAACAATGGTGCCAATACTGAGTCGCCAAGAAGCGCTGCTGGTACTAAACTCTCCAAACTTTTACCAACATTAGCCGTCTTCTTCCGACCGTTTCTCCATTGATCAGAAGACTGAGGAATAGGCTGTGACACTTTGGATGCAAGAGATCTTGTAACAATGCACGCCAGAGGATGTACATGACACTTCTCTACCCACTCCTGTTCCTCCCTACTCACGTCGGCCAGCTTTTCGGCAACGACTAAGGGTGAAACCTCAGAAGTAGGCACCGCAAAGTCGTTGCCGAGAAGGAGGTCGACGCCCCCAACAGGCAAGTTCTCCACAATTCCCACATCCAACTCTCGTGTCACACCATCTACCTCCAGTTCCATCCTGACTAACGGGTATGACCTGATAGCATTGATACCTTGCACCACAACCACCCGTGCCGCATTTATTGGTCTACCAGTAAAGTTCTTCATCAAAGTCTGAAAGGCACCCGTGTCTCGCAACAGCTCAACTCCATGCTTCTTACCAGCCCACTTCACGCAGCCACGCCCTCGATGGTCACAAAAGACATCGCGGACATGGTTCGAGCCTTCCGGATTCTTCTCCACTGGCTGTGTCCCAGCCTCTGACGTTATACCCCGGGCAAACTCAGACGACTTCGGGGACACCCCAATGTTGCAAGCCAAAGACACAACTGCATTAGGTAGCTTGCTTGGACAGGCTCTTGCAAAATGCCCCATCTCATGACAATGAAAACATTCTAACTCCCCCTTGGGCTTCCCTTCAGGTGGGGAAGGGCCCGGACCCTTGCTAAACGGGACGGTACTAGGTTTATGGTCAGTTTTGGTGTCGTTGCTCTTGTTCTTAGTGTATTTATGTGTATCAGTGTTTCGGGGAGGGGGAGGTTTACGCTCCTTATTGCCTCCATCACTTCTCTGTGCAAGACCGCACCCACGAATCAAAGATAACCGAATGTCAGCTATCTCAGCTGCCTCCTGAAGAGTTTTCGGGTTTTTTTCTTTAAGATTCAACGTCAGATCGCCGCCCGTACACTTGAAAAAAAAATCTAGAAGCATCAGCTGTTTCAACTCTTCAAACGTCGATGCCTTCTCATAACGCAGCCAGTTTCTAAATGCATCGGACAGATCCCGGGCATGCTCAAGAAAGGTGCACTCACGACCCTTCGTTGCACTTCAATCTGTACGTCTCTGGTTGTAACTCATATGCCCGCAGGACAGCCTCCTTCAATGCCTCATAATCGATGCACGACTCCAAGGGCAACGCATCATATGCCTGGAGTCCTTTGCCAACCAACCTAGAGGAAACAAGGGCTGCCCACTTAACCTCGGGCCATTGGTGCTCCCGGCACTACTTCTCAAAACGCATAAAACATTCGGTGACACCCGACTCATCAAATACAGGGACCAACTTGAGCAGGTGCGATAAAGACTGATCAAGACCCCGATTCCCAGAACCGAGACGCTGCCCTGTCGACTCCACCCGAGACTTCTCAAGATCTCTGTCTGCACAATACTTCGTAGCCCCTGAAGCTCAGCCTTTCTCTCCTCAGCCTCATTCTCTCGCTGCCGTTGCTGGATCTTAGCCATCTCAATCTAAGAATCATGCTTTCGTTGCTCAAGCTTAGCCATCTCAAGCTGGAAGAGCATATCCGCAGTTAAACCTTGAGGAGGAGGAGATGCAACAATTGGAGACCCACCCAGTGATCCACCCATGTGCAAACCACGCTGCCAGTGACTATCGGCTTGCGGGACCGTACTCGGCTCCGGAGCCCGAGGGGGTGCCATGGTAGAAGTCGAGTGGAATGGGGGCTGGGCCGAAGGTGCCCCAGCTCCCGCTCCACCAGAAGCCCCATGCACCCCGCCGAGCACACAGGCCACCAGGTCACCTCTCGACATGCTGCTAGTGCCCACATGCCCCATGACCGTGGCCAAACACTGGAGACCATACCGATCAATCCCCGACACCCGGTCAGCAGTAATAGGCACCTCCAGAAACTTCTTTGCATCCTCCTCACTAGTTATAACTCTAATGCCTTCGGACAAACCCCGCTGCTGCACCTCAGAGTCTGTTTCCCGTACTGTATCCTCACTGTACACTGATCCGTCGTCCGACATATTGTCTACCGAAAATTCTCAACGTTTATAAAAAAAAAAAAAAGTACCTAACTCTCATGTAGCACTATTCACTCAAAAATAAAAGATGCTCGAAGACTCTTAAGTGTTATACTACTTGCCAAAAAAATTCCACGTGTCCACTATATTCCTTTAAACAAAAAAAACAAATGACTGCAACACTCCTGCAATATTTCTCTAAGTTCACAAAATCCTAAGCAAGGTCGCCATTTGATACGGCCGGGACTCGTATAAAACAAGGGCTCTTAACCCGGGAGCTGCGGGGAGACTCTTAAGAGTTCCCCCGGCGCACTGCGGGAAGACTCTTAAGAGTCAGAGAAAATAAAAATCAACTTTTGACATCGAAAAAAAAATTTTTTTTTATATTTTTTTTTTTTATTTTTTTATTTTTTTTGGCCCCTGGGCCATGCAAAATCTCAGTCCTCTACCTCCCCTCCTTCCCCACTTTCCTCCTCTCCTTCAGTTATCACCTATTTTCCCTGTTATTCCCTTATTCTGAGGTATATTTTCGTGCTAACATTAGAAATCCGATTGGAGGGTGTGGTCATCACTGATAGCAAGCGAGTGCAAGAGAGAGAGAGAGAGTATCGATCGACTGTGTCTCAGTGGCCTTGGGGGAAATTGGCGGGAAAGCAGATTGCCTCACCCATACATTATACAACTCGCGGGCTATATCTCCGATTTTGACCATCCAAACGCTGTTTTCACTCGTTTTATTGTTGTTTCAGGTTAATACCTTTATAATCAACCAATAATAGGCGCATATGGATAAATATTAATGCTATTAATGGCACAATGAATATTTTAGTGACGGAAACACCTCAAATACGTCAGCACAGGGGGACGTTTCCAATTACCCCCATGCGCACTTCAGAGGTTAATCATTGGACTAAAAAGGCACACAGCCACAACGGTAACACTAGATCCAACCCTCGAACTTATAATGCCGGCGCACAAAAACACCTATACCCTCCAGACTTAAATCTGCGATAACTGGGTATCCTATAACTCGGTATAAATGAACTATTACTACAGGCTGATGATCTCTGATACAGCCTGATCACAACAACATACAATTACGTTAATAAGGTATACGAGGAAAAGGATAAAGAGCTTAATTAAATCACTGAAATGATTTAATGCAAACAAGAAGGTATAATTAAAGTTACTCTAAACAATAATAAACTGTCACTCCTATATTAAAGAAAGTGAACGAAAGTCCTAAAGCATCGAACGGGAATCTTCTGAAGAAAGTCTGATGCTGTTTAAGATGATCGAATCGGATTTTGAACTGTTATATAAAGCAGGAACAAGATATGACAAGTGTATGGACATACAGTGTTAACTGGCACCAGAATAATAATAAATGTGCAATAGTATTATCTCCAACAACAAAAGAAGTACTTCCTCAGGCAACGTAAAGCCTGCTCGGGTTGTGCAACTCAACAACAACCAAGGCTTACAATCAACGTGAATAAAAATGCTGCATACAAAACATAAGAGCTTAAAATCTTAATCGGGTGTCTGCTAGGCGAATAAAGTCTAGCTGGGATGTAGTAGGCTAGGAAACAATGGCTGAGCAAGCGGCTCGTAGCCTAGCGAGGTCCTTAAGACTGTACGGCCAAATTACGTTAATTGACGGGGTGCTCTCTTGAGAGATCCAGATCGCTAGTATCTGGTTCTCTCCTGGTGACCCTCTCAAAGTCAAAGCAAAACGAGTTAGCACAGTGTTGGGTGGCAGAGGCAAAAGCCCTCACTCGCAACACAGTGCTAAACTCACAAGTTACACAGTCAGAAAGACAACCTAGGCTTCCCACGTATCCGTTGCGATTGTACAGGTTCAACAAAACCGGGTACACATCGGAAATCACAACAACAATAGCCTCACCCCAGTCTAGCATTAAATAGCCCAGCAGACAACCAAGTAAAAGGTAGGGAGACACCGTGAGTGTGTCGAACCTCTACAGACAAAATGGTAACCCCTCCAAAATGCCTAACTAAACATGTAATATCTGAGAGCTTCAGCATATAATACGATGGCCGATATATAAAATCGTGCAGAACCAAAGGGGGGTTATAATATTAAATAGATTGGAAGAATGAGAGGTAAGAAGTTGAGAGAGAGAGAAAGTGTTCTATAGGTAGAAGTCGGGGACAGGTAGCAAGGGATATGTGAAGGGTATGCTGGTCAGGCAAGCTCTGAGCAAGGAAGACACAAGGCAGCAGGGAGTGCGGGGGGGACCACTTCCTGACGCGGCGGGAGGGTGGTGAGGCAGCCAGCCACTCAGAGGGCCCGGCCGTGGCATGACGTCACCGAGACAACGTGTAACACTACGCGTTCTACCCTCTGCTTCCTGCACTTACTCACTCACACTCTCTAGCTGTATCATTCAGTCTTATACATTAAACTTATAACTGATGATATAAAATATAATGCAGTGTCACAGGCGAAAATAAAGACCACTTCTGTACTTGCCTGTGACATGACGATCCACAAGAAAGAAAGTACAACATTGTAGATAGACTGTAGCCAAATTAATTGCCCTGACGAGTGTTAGCGAGTGACCTAGCGAGCGGCTGAGCCCACGTGGCGTTCTGCTAAGCGGCAGGCGTCACATCTTGCATAATTTAAGTTTACCCACATTGTTCTCATTAATCTTGTTGGACAATACTTTAAAATCAAGTCATGAAACTAATGCCGTAAAATCCGCAACACAATCCTTATACTCATTCGCAAGTTGAGTAACATAATTTGATTTCTGTTTAATTTTGAGATTCAGTAGTTTGAAAGAAAGATGATCTGTAGAGTCTACTATGCTTGAAGTTATTTAATCCAGTTTTGAAATGAAGACATTTTGGGATGACATTGTAAGTCTTACAAACATGAAGAAACTCTAGATCCAAGGTAGCCTTACCGGAACGTAGGTGAAGACTTTCCAATCTTCGGTAACAAGTGAGTGCTGGTCGGCCATATCTTCTTAATAAAGAGTTCACAATAGAGGTGCCCACGGGGTAACGTACAGTGTAGAGCCAGCTCAGGATAAAGACTAATATATTCCACTTAATCATCTTTATTGGTGACTAGTTTCGGGAACATTTCCCATCATCAGACCATTTAACGAAACATTTAAAAACAAATTACTTAGTGATTTGAAAATTAAACCACAATTCACAAATATTATTTGAGTAAATACCAACACATTAAACCATAAACTTAATGATAAAAAGCTATCTTCAGTACATCGTAAATAAATATTTAGGTTGAAAAACATACAAACTATCTATCCATTAATAAATGAACTAACCTTTCCAGAAAATATACGAACATAAACTAATAACTACAAACAGATAATGAATCACTGATTCTATGAAACATCGAGCAATTAAAACCCAATAATGGCTATTTTAACGTATATAATTTAGTTGAAGTTTCATAGTTATAGATGGCTTCAGTTTATGAATGTAAATAGATTCTAAAATACGAAGGCTATTCCTATCGGTGCATTTATCCAAAATACTAAAGTCATTCAAGCCACATGCATGTTTCTTTTCATTACAGTCATTTCGTATTTCTGACATAGTTGGCTTTGAAAGGGGCAAAGAAGTTCTATAAGACAAGCCTCCATGTTCGAACACTCGTATCTTGAGATTCCTTATGGAGCTCCCAATGTATCCAGCTTTACAGCTAGAACATTCAAAAGAATAAACGATGTTCGAACACAGAATCTTGGGGATCCTATCCTTACAACGAAAAAATGAACCAATAGTAAATTAATTGTTGAAAACAAATCTAAACGAAATATGCGGTACGCCTGATTTAGGATTTTTGTGAGTTGATTTCAAATGTTGTAACTTGAATGACCATAAAACGGGAGACTAATATATCTGATATCCTTAGGAACAGTTAATGTTTGAGGGGATACAGTAAATTTGACTTGACTTTGCACTACCCATTACCAAACCGAAATTTGTATCACATATTCTGTCCTTTGAAAAATTAATTCACAGTTTGTCTAAACTTCCTATTTTTAATCGTAACAGTGATTTATTAAACTGGACTAAAATTGTAGACAATGTTAGCTCCATAGCTCATAATTCATTCACGCAAACAAAACATTGCTCCTGGTCAATCTTTGGAAAAGAAAAAGTTAAGACACTTTTAGACTTGAAAGCTGATGACAGTATGTATCATAAATACGATAGAATATGACTCATTTGTGATCCCGTATGTCTCTGTGACGTCACGGTCGCTCCTGCAGCACGACGTAGAACGAGTAGATCGTATATTATAAGATTGTAAATAAGTTAAGTTATAAAAGGCCTAATATGCTATTAAGCAATATTGCCATGGTCTTATGTAGTATATATGAATTTATCGTATATATTAATATAATTTATCGTATAGAGCAACCTAGATGCGGTACGATAATTAGGGCTCCTGGCGTTTGCCAAGGCAGCAAGGTGTGCCTCTGAGGAAGAGAGAGCAGAGTCTTCACGAACACCAACCAGTTAACATCTAATTTCCGCCTTCAGCTAATCGCGCTATTGTGCCTCTAATCACAATTGATACGAACTGGCACTCGGGTACACAAGGGCTCTCAATCAGGACTCGAATACGGCTCGCTGCCACAACGGAAACACACGATCCCAACCCCTGAGTACTGCCAGCCGAACAAAAAACACCAATACCCTCCAGAGTTCAATCTGCTATAACGGGGTATACAAGAACTCGGTACTAGTGTTCAACAACAGACTAATAAAGAGACAGGAATTATCTAGTCTGGTCAACAATCAAACAATGAAGTAAGAAACAACAACACCAAAGAATAGTGTTGGCCGAAGCCGAAGTAATCCACCCTTGACTATGAACTTAAGAGGTCCACCACCCTCTACTTCGGATCGGCACTATTACGTTACGTTAATTAATAGTCCTTAAGCATCGAGCAAAGAATCTTCTGAAAAAAGTTAGATGCTTCTCGGATGCTCGTAAGAAGTACGTATCGGATTTTGAACAGTAATTCAATAAGCAAAAACACTGGCAATTAAATACTATTAAAGGCTTAAATTGGCATAAGAATAATTAAAAGAATATGCAATAGTAAATGGCAAACATTAAAAGGAAGTACTCCGCAAATGCAACGGCAATAGCCTACTCGGATTATGCTCGTGGGCCACTAATCACTGAAGTAGCCAAGCTTGCAACACCTGAAATCAATAGTGCATAAACAATATCATACATAAGGAAAGCTTCAATACTATTCTGTATCTACTAATCGAGTAGTCTAGCTGAGGTACTGTGGGCAAAAGGTAGCAGTGACTGAGCAAAAACGGCTTGTAGCCTAGCGCAGTCCTCACAACTGTTTAAAGTATTACGTTAAAACTAACAAGTGCACTTTGAGAAATCCAGATCCCTTGTATCTGGTTTTCTCCCGGCTCCTTGACAAAGTAAAAACAAACTGTTAATAAAATACAGGGTGGTTAGGCTCTTGCCCTCACGCACTGTAAATTATAAACTCAACACAGTCAGCCGCGAAGACAACCTAGGCTTCACTGAACCGAAACGAGTATGCAGGTTTATCGCTTAACCACTGCATCAAACAACAACTCGTAACACAGAAGAGCCTTACCCCAGTCTAGCATTACCTAGACTAGCAGAAAACAGGAATAATAATAATAACACACAGGGAAATGCCTATACAAGACTTAGTGCAACAAACATAAATCAATCCTATTCTAAGTTAACCCTTCCAAAATAGGCTATCTAATAGGCAAGTATCTCGTGAGAACTCAAGCGATCATACGTTGGCTGACTAGCTCTGCACCAACGGGACCATGGAAGTTAAACAGGGTAGGGAAAAGAGGAGATAAGAATGTAAGGTAGTAGAGAAAGTTCCCATCAGTCAGAAGAATATATATAGTTAGCAAGGGAAATGAGAAGTCGCTCTGCCTAATGAGTTCTGATGAAAAAATGGCTAGACTTCCCTTTTATACCCGGCCCTCTAGTGAGCCCAACGTGAACTACTAAGGACCACCCACTGACAACCATTACGTAATTTCTCTCTCTCCTCTGGGATACACAAAGCCTCCCCCTAGCACTGAGGGAGGGAGGAGTACTAGTGAGTTAGGCCCACCTCCCGCCTGGCGTACCCACTGACCCCTAACTGTGGCTGTTTCTCTTCCCATCATTACAAATAAGTTTTACACACAATACTTATAACTAATGATATAAAATAGAACTCGTTGACTCAGATGAAAACAAAATACATATTCATAATACTTAATAAAAATATTTTTAGTACAACAGCTCACATGAACTAAGTTAGGAAACTCTACATAGACTACAGCCAAAGTTCCTGCCGTGACGATCCTAGCGAGAGTGGGGCACGACTAGGCGTTCTGTACAGCATGCTCACACGTGGACATGCGTCACACCTCCCCCAAGATTTTACTCGCTCAACCCTGAGCTAAAATCTGACAAACACAGAACCCCATCAAGCCCCCCACACCCAGCGACCGCATGGCACTAAAACAAAGCTGAGTTAATCACCAAAACACATCTTATTATAAAAAAAAAAAAAAATCACATTATATAACTCCTCCCAACAATAGCAAAAAGACACAATATCATGCTCCCAGAGCGAGCTTACAGCAGCTCAGCCGTTTGATAGTTCGTGGACTACTCAAACTCTATAGGCTATGACAAACTTATACGATTACCTATATCAAAAGAAAGAGTTTTTATATGATTTTTATATTTTAATATGTTTTTCCCGGCTGCACTATAAGCACAGCCTATTTTACTCCACTCAAACCCACACACCTGTGATAGCCTACGACTGATCATCCACCCTTTGATAAACAATCCGCGATCACATTGTCACATCCAGCAATATGACGGATGTCCAGGTTATACTCCTGCAACATCAAAGACCACCTGGTCAGTCTCATATTGCGATTGTGAAATTGATTCAGGAATCTCAAAGGGTCATGATCAGTGTAGATAACCACGACTGGGCCATAGGCTGGAACATACACCTCGAAGTGCCTGAGCGACAGCACAATCTCCAGTAATTCCTTTTATATTGTAGAATAGTTCTTTTGAGCAGCATTGAACTTCTTAGAAAAGAAACTTACTGGGTGTTCCACACCTTCATTGTCTGTCTGTAGCAAGACGGCACCAGCCCCTACACCACTAGCATCTGTTGCCAGCTGAAAAGGCCTGTTAAAGTCTGGGGCCCTGAGTATCGGGTGAGTACATAGCAAATGTTTCACCAAAGTGAAAGCCTTTTCACACTCAGGTGCCCACAAAAACTTTTTGTCTTTAGATAACAAATCTGTGAGAGGTGCCAACACCGTTGAGTAACCTTTTATGAAGCGTCTGTAGTAGCCTATCATACCCAAGAATCTCATAATCTGTTTCTTGGTTGTTGGGTGCGGAAATTTATTGATAGCCTGTACCTTGTTCTGAGGAGGGCACACCTGTCCCCTTCCCACTTGTTACGACTGGGGTTCAAATATATCAGGGCTCTTATTCATTGGACTAGTAATGGCATAAATGCTACAACGGAAAGCGCTAGATCCAACCTCTGATGTATATTCCCAGTGAACAAAGAACACAAATACTCTACAGAGTTCTATATGCAATAATAGGCTATCAAACTCTCAATAAATGTGTGTCTACTCTAGGCTTAATGTTATGTGAAAACAGCCTATTACTACCTATAACCGAAGGTGCTTGGTTATGGTATACAAAGTAAGGTGGTAAGAGAAGTTACAGCTTACGTTACTTTAACCCTTAATTAGCGGCTCACCACATAAGTCGAGTTAAATAAAGCTGGACTATGTGGCGACGCTCGACATAACTCGAGTGGCAATTTCAGCACGTAATGTTGCTGAGAGAGAGAGACAAGTGGTGGCAGGAGAGTAGCGAGCGTATGACTGCTCCAGACCACCGCGGCGAACATACTGACACGAATCCCTCCCCTCCTCCCTCTCTCGCTATATAAGGAATTGTATCGGGAAAGTGGCTAATTACATGCTTTTTGCACTCGCGTTGCACGGTTATTGCAAGAAAACTAGCCATCATAAAGGATCGTTATGGTGTCATTCGAAAGCTATGTTTATGCCTTTCAGGGATAGGTACTTGTTTACGTTCTGGGTCTTATTTAGGCATGAAAATGATCACGTAAACAGCCCTATTTTGGCTACACCTGGGCCATATATAAACCGCATAGGCCGCTCGTAAGGTTAATCAATAAATGTCAGGCACTCCTGCATGAAAGAAAGTGCACTAAAGTCCTTCAACACTAACAAGGAATCTTCTTTAAATGTTAGATGCTATAAAGATGCTCGTATCGGAAATGGAACCCAAAAAGGCAGGCAGCGGAACAATGCTCGTGCAGGCTATGCACACAAAAAGGCAGAATATATAATGCCGTCGGAGCCAAGAATATCCTAAACACTACAATAATAATAATCGCCACGACAATGCAGTATTCCTATCAACAAAAAGAGCCTAAGTCGTTTGTGTCTCAATACATCAAACTAGGCTGCGAAATGCTTGTGTAATCATAAATGGGTATGCATAAAAAGAGTAATTAGGTTAATATACTTAATGTCTACTGTGACTGATAAAGTCTAGCTAGAGTCAATGATACGAGATACTGGTGCGCATGGCATGCTGCATAGCCTAGTGCAAATCTCAAGTCTGTGCATCAAATATTACGTTATAATGAAGGGTAGCTCTCTTGAGAAACCTTAATACCGAAGTATTAAGCGTTCTCCTGGCGTACCTCAAAGACAAACAATCGAGACTAGAACAGTGCAGAATGGTATAGGCAAAAAGCCCTCATTCGTGCATGCTCTACTCTCAATGGCACACAGACTATAATTTACTCAATCAACTCCAGTTCTCAGGTATGTCGTGCAGCTTTTTCCTAAAGCCAGCACTCATAGGAAACAATACCTTATAATATCAGACTCCTAGTCTAGCATTATCTAATCCAGCAGAACACTAATACTGATAGGAAGCGGTACTAAACAATATGAATGCCAATCAATGCTTCGTGATCCACTTATCTTGACAACTAACATACATGGGTTATATCAGACCTTAACGCACAATACAACTGGCCAGCATGAATCTGATTTTGCAGAGTTAACCAGAGGGGGTATAATATTAATAAAAAGGTGGTGAAAGATATGAAAAAAGAGAGAGGTAGGCAGAGGAAAAGATTCTCAGGTACAGAGCAGGGGACAGGTAGCAAGGGATGAGATAGATGCGTTCTAGAAACCAGATCTGAGGGAGAGAGTGGCGAGGAACTGTATATATACTCGCACTAGCTCGAGGCGCGTGTTAAAAAAGCGGTTACAAGTCCTCTAGCCATTAGCAATGGAGCTCAGCATGGTAAGGCCCTCTCTCAACCAACCCCCACGAGGAAGCCAGCCTTGACGTCATCGAGCGGGACAAAAACACTGCGCGCTCCCTCTCACTCTGTTCTACTCTCTCTCTCTCTCCCAGATCCCATCATTACTAGTTAATGATAAAACATATACTTTACAATTAAATATATAAAGCCTTGAAATGGGTGAAAACAAAGAGCCTTTCTGGACTGCCCATGACACGAGCTTTCATATGAAATAAAGCACACTCTAATACATAAACTGTAGCCCCATCCACTGCCCTGGCGATCCTAGCGAGTCACTGTAGGACAAGCCATGCGGTTCTAACGGAGTGGTTAACGTCACACCCCCCCCAAGATTTTTCTCAGAGGCCCCAAGGCTCACACAAATCTGATGGTTAGAACCTATGCTATATCTCCACTTCCCATCACCCAGCGGCAGTAAAATATCTGGCACAGTTCTTCAACAAAACATTTTTCAAAATTATAACCCTCCCCAACACCATAGGTTAAATTATATGTAGTTATGCTCCTCAAGAGCGAGCTTCTCTAGCCCAGCATTCTGAGAGGAGTGCAACTCAGAATTACTGCTATAACATACTAAAAAAATTCAACTATCAAAGAAAGTTTTTATTTGATTTTTATGCTTATAATTTTTTATTTCGGCTGCACTATAGGGGCAAGCCTAGTTTTTCTTCTATACCAAACGCTCAACTCCTGCTTTACGACCCAATACGCTGGGCTACAACCGCGAGCCAACAAGCACCAAGCGCAAAATACTATCCAAACTAAAGCAGGAGGCTACCCGTGTGTCAATCTACCCAGGATCATATACCCTTGAACGACCATCTGCAACCACGTTGTCACAACCGGCAATATGGCGTATGTCCAGGTTATATACCAGTAACCTTAGTGACCACCTGGTCAGCCTCATATTCCGATTGTGAAACTGGTCCAAGAACTTGAGAGGGTGATGATCTGGGTAAACTACAACGACCGGGCCATAGGCTGGAACGTAGACCTCGAAATGCCCCAGCGCAAGCACAACCGCTAGCAGCTCCTCCTCGACAACAGAGCAGCTCCCCTGGGCCGAATTGTACTTCTCCGAGCAGAAACTAACAGGATGCTCCAGCCCATCATCGTCCTTTTCCACAAGGACGGCACCAGCCCCCACACCACTAGCCACCGTTGCTAGTTGGAAAGGTAGGCTAAAGTCAGGGGCACTGAGGATCGGGTGAGTGCACAACAGGTGGTTTACTTCTCTAAACACCTTCTCACACTCAGGGGCCCATTTGAACTTCTTATCATTCCAGTTATCCTCCACTTGAGCTTGACTGTCCCGTTCTCCTTCTCCACCTTGACTGCTAAACGTCATCACAGGCACAGTGAGAGGCTCAGGGGGGTGCCTCCCATACTCCTTCATGGGATTAACATGACATAACTGTTTGCGCTTCCGTCTGTCTGGAGTGGCTACCAAGTAATCCAGGTCTGATAGCTCCTTCACCACCCTATAAGGACCAGCGTACTTCGCGGATAAGGGGTGACCTACAAGGGGCAGTAGAATCAACACCTCCTGACCCATGTGAAACTCCCTGAGTTTAACCTTGAGGTCGTACCTGTCCTTCCTGAGGGCCTGAGAGCTAGTCAAATTACGGCCAGCCAACTCCAGACTGCGCAACATCCGTTCTCGACTGTTGAGGACACACTTGAGCATAGAACAAGGTTTTTCTGCGCCCTCCCATACTTCTTCAACCATATGGAGAGGCCCTCTGACACGGTGTCCAAAGACGAGCTCATTAGGGCTGAATCCCAAACTCTCCCCAGGTACCTCCCACACAGCAAACAAAACACATGGCAGGCCAAGATCCCAATCCCTCCCACTCTCAAAGCAACAACAACGAAGCACAGATTTCAAGGCTGAGTGCCATCGCTCTAACACACCCTGGCTCTCCGGATGATACGCAGATGACACAACCCCAACAATCCCATGCTGCGGCATTGCTTGAACAAAGAGGCTAGAAGTGAAGTTGGGTCCCGGACTGACTGAATCCCCTGCGGGTAACCATACCGGGAAAAATACACTAGCAAGCTTCGGACCACCGTCTTCGCCGACCCATTTCTCATAGGGTACGCGTCAGGGTACCTTGTTGCTACATCTCCCGACTGTGCATCACTGTCCTCCTTCAACTCTCTCGTCTTTTTAAGCCCATCCTCTGCCTTTTCCACAACAGTTACTGGGTCTTCTTCAGACTCGATATTTGGTCCTAATACTGAGTCCCCGAGAAGGTCCGTTGATACTAAACTCTCAACCGCATCAACTTTCAACCCCTTCTCAGTACCCTTCCTCCGCTGATCTAAAGATTGTTGACCAGAATGTGACTCCCTGGATGCAGGATCTCCGGTGACAACACACGCCATAGGCTGCACCGGACACTTCTCAACCCACTCCTGCTCCTCCCTACTCACGTCGGCCGGCTTCTCGGCAACGACCAAGGGTGGAGCCTCAGAAGTAAGTCCCGCAAAGTCGTTGCCGAGAAGGAGGTCGACGCCCCCAACAGGTAACTTCTCCACAATTCCTACATCCTGGTCCCGAGTCACACCATCAACTTCCACCTTCATTCTTACAAGCGGGTATGACCTTGTCGCATTAACTCCCTGAACCACAACCACCCGCGCCGTATTGACAGGTTTACCAGTGAAATTTCTCAACAGTGTTTGCGATGCCCCAGTGTCACGCAAAATTCTCACCTCATGTCTTCTACCCCCCCACTCCACACAACCGAGTCCCCTGTGGTCACTAAAGGCATCACAGACAGGGAATAAGCCTTCCGGATCCTTCTGCACTGGCAGTGTATTTACCTCGGAAGAAATGCCTCTAACAAACTCCGATGTCCTCTTGAACACTCCAATGCCGTGAGCAAAAGACACGGCTGCCGGAGGAGGTCGACTAGGGCACTTATTTGCCTTATGACCCTCCTGGTGGCAACTAAAACACATAAATTTCGGTTTCGGCTTATACTGTGATGTAAAAGGCCCCTGACTTTTCACATACGGTGTGGTGTAAGGTTTGGATTCAGTTTTAGTTTCATGGCTCTTCTGTTTAAATGTGTCATTGTTACGGGGAGGGGGAGGATAACGGTCCTTAGCACTTACATCGTACTTGTGCGAGGACCCGCAACCCCGAATCAACGACAGCCATAGATCAGCCATTTCTGCTGCTTCTACTAGAGTTCTTGGGTTTTTCTCCTTTAAGTTCAAAGTTAGATCACCGCCCGTGCTCTTAAAGAACTGCTCCAACATCATTAACTGCTTAATTTCATCAAATGTTGTGACCTTCTCAGATCGGAGCCAGTTCCCCATAGCATCAGACAAGTCCCGGGCGTGTTCCAAAAAGGTGCTATCTCTTCCCTTAGTTACACCCCGGAACTTCAAACGGTATGTTTCTGGTTGCAGTTCGTAAGCCCTCAGGACAGCCTCCTTGAGATCCTCGTACACAATACATAACTCCAAAGGTAACGCATCGTAGGCTTTAAGACCCTTGCCTATTAATCTAGAGGATACAAGTGCTGCCCATTTATTCTCTGGCCACTGGTGTTCCTGGCACTTCTTCTCAAAGCGTGTGAAAAATTCTGTTACACCACTCTCATCAAACACCGGAACCAGTTTCAATAAGTGCGAGAGAGACTGCTCATGAACACGGTTACCAGCCCAAAGTCGCTGTCCCGTTGTCTCTACTCGCGACTTCTCTACGTCCATGTCGGCACAGTACCTAGTCGACTCAGCTTGGATTTTTGCTAGCTCTATTTGCTGCTGATGCTGAAGCTCACATACCCTGATAGCCTTTCTCTCTTCGATCTTAGCTAATTCGAGCTGAAGCAATAATTCTGGAGATAACCCTTGAGGAGGTGAAGGTGCTACAATGTTTGAAATTACCGGTGGTCCCCCCAGGGGCAACCCACCCTGCCAGTCACCACCCAACTGCGGAAGCGTACCCGGGGTCGGCAAACTACTGGGATGGCTGGGAGTCGAGTGTAGGGGAAGCATGGCCGAAGGGCTCTGAGCACTCAACCCATCTCGCTCACCAGTCACCCTGCCCAGTACACACGTTATCAAGTAATCCTTGGTCATGCTGCTAGTAACCGCATGACCGATAGCTGTGGCCAGGCATTGAAGACCGTACCGATCCATACCCTCCAACCGCTCGGCAGTAACAGGCCATTGCAAAAATATCCTAGCATCCTCCTCACAGTTCACCTGATTAACCATATCATCATACTGCTGTTCCTCAGTTTCGACATTACGTACTGTGTCTCCATTCTCCTCTGATCCGGTATAAGACATGATGCTCACAAAAATTTCTCACCACAATATTCAGAAAAGAAGTACCCCAAACTCTTATACCTCAATATACACAGAAATTCTCGGAAATACTCAAGGGCTATACTATGTTGCAAAAAAAAAAAAATCTTACTGATCCCCGCAAAATATTCCCCAAAACAACAAATGTTCCCTGCTAATAAATGTAGGTTCACCAAATCCTAGGTAAGGTCGCCATTTGTTACGACTGGGGTTCAAATATATCAGGGCTCTTATTCATTGGACTAGTAATGGCATAAATGCTACAACGGAAAGCGCTAGATCCAACCTCTGATGTATATTCCCAGTGAACAAAGAACACAAATACTCTACAGAGTTCTATATGCAATAATAGGCTATCAAACTCTCAATAAATGTGCGTCTACTCTAGGCTTAATGTTATGTGAAAACAGCCTATTACTACCTATAACCGAAGGTGCTTGGTTATGGTATGCAAAGTAAGGTGGTAAGAGAAGTTACAGCTTACGTTACTTTAATCAATAAATGTCAGGCACTCCTGCATGAAAGAAAGTGCACTAAAGTCCTTCAACACTAACAAGGAATCTTCTTTAAATGTTAGATGCTATAAAGATGCTCGTATCGGAAATGGAACCCAAAAAGGCAGGCAGCGGAACAATGCTCGTGCAGGATATGCACACAAAAAGGCAGAATATATAATGCCGTCGGAGCCAAGAATATCCTAAACACTACAACAATAATAATAATCGCCACGACAATGCAGTATTCCTATCAACAAAAAGAGCCTAAGTCGTTTGTGTCTCAATACATCAAACTAGGCTGCGAAATGCTTGTGTAATCATAAATGGTATGCATAAAAAGAGTAATTAGGTTAATATACTTAATGTCTACTGTGACTGATAAAGTCTAGCTAGAGTCAATGATACGAGATACTGGTGCGCATGGCATGCTGCATAGCCTAGTGCAAATCTCAAGTCTGTGCATCAAATATTACTTTATAATGAAGGGTAGCTCTCTTGAGAAACCTTAATACCGAAGTATTAAGCGTTCTCCTGGCGTACCTCAAAGACAAACAATCGAGACTAGAACAGTGCAGCATGGTATAGGCAAAAAGCCCTCATTCGTGCATGCTCTACTCTAAATGGCACACAGACTAGAATTTACTCAATCAACTCCAGTTCTCAGGTATGTCGTGCAGCTTTTTCGTAAAGCCAGCACTCATAGGAAACAATACCTTATAATATCAGACTCCTAGTCTAGCATTATCTAATCCAGCAGAACACTAATACTGATAGGAAGCGGTACTAAACAATATGAATGCCAACCAATGCTTCGTGATCCACTTATCTTAGCAACTAACATACATGGGTTATATCAGACCTTAATGCACAATACAACTGGCCAGCATGAAGCTGATTTTGCAGAGTTAACCAGAGGGGGTATAATATTAATAAAAATGTGGTGAAAGATATGAAAAAAGAGAGAGGTAGGCAGAGGAAAAGATTTTCAGGTACAGAGCAGGGGACAGGTAGCAAGGGATGAGATAGATGCGTTCTAGAAACCAGATCTGAGGGAGAGAGTGGCGAGGAACTGTATATATACTCGCACTAGCTCGAGGCGCGTGGGAAAAAAGCGGTTACAAGTCCTCTAGCCACTAGCAAGGGAGCTCAGCATGGTAAGGACCTCTCTCAACCAACTCCCACGAGGCAGCCAGCCGTGACGTCATCGAGCGGGACAAAAACACTGCGCGCTCCCTCTCACTCTGTTCTACTCTCTCTCTCTCTCTCCCAGATCCCATCATTACTAGTTAATGATAAAACATATACTTTACAATTAAATATATAAAGCCTTGACATGGGTGAAAACAAAGAGCCTTTCTGGACTGCCCATGATACGAGCTTTCATATGAAATAAAGCACACTCTAATACATAAACTGTAGCCCCATCCACTGCCCTGGCGATCCTAGCGAGTCACTGTAGGACAAGCCATGCGGTTCTAATGGAGTGGTTAACGTCACACACTACAAACCCAAGGTACTGCACAGTGGCTTTTACGAAGTCACACTTTGCCAAATTTACTACCAGACCTGCTTCACTAAGTTTCCGGAACAAGGTCTCAATGTGCTCACAATGGCTCTCAAAGTCGTCATCATAAATGATTACATCGTCCAAATATACGGTGCAATTCGGAATTTTCTTTACAATTTCATTCATCAGGTTCTGAAACGTTGCTGGTGCATTCTTAAGTCCGTAAGGCATAACATTGCACCGGTAGGTACTCCCGTCCACAACAAAACCACATACCTCTTTAGCACGCTCGGACAAAGGTACTTGCCAGTAACCTTTTACTAAATCTACTTTAGACAAAAAACAAGCATTACCAATTTTGTCAACACTATCATCAACCCGAGGAAGAGGATATGGGTTAGTTGGAGTCAAACCGTTTAACCTACGGAAATCAATACAAAAGCGTACCTTGCCATCTGGCTTAGGCTGCAGTGTTACGGGGGAAGTCCACTTAACTGTGCCCATCTGTATCAACCCTCTACCGAGCATATACTCCAACTCATCCCTCAGAGCTGATAGTTTTATGGGGGGCACACGGTACGGGATTGACTTAAAGGGTATATGGTCCCCCACGTCAACATCATGCATAGCCTGAGTAGTGAGGCCTGGGTGTTCAGCAAATACAGTGGGGTATGAACCGAACAACTGACGGATAGCATCAAACTGCGGCTCAGGCAAATGAGCTATAGCCTCGTCAGCCCTTAGGCTCGAGTTCCCCGCCCACTGATCCGCTGAAACATGTTGATCCCAGCTATCCTCCTCCGAAGCTTGACTGTCCCCCTCTCCTTCTCCACCACGGCCGCAACAAGCCAACACAGGGGCAGTGAGAGGCTCAGAGGGGCGCCTCACATACTCTTTAATAAGGTTCACGTGACATAACTGGTTCTTTTTCCTCCTGTCTGGAGTGGCAACAAGGTAATCTAAGTCTGAAATTTTTTCTACAATTTTATAGGGTCCAGTGTACTTCGCAGAGAGGGGGTTACCAACCAAAGGCAACAAAATTAATACCTCTTGTCCTACAGTGAACTTCCGGAGCCTCACTTTGCGATCATACCTGTCCTTCATCAAAGCTTGTGATTCTGTCAAATTTCTACCTGCCATCTCCAGACTCTTAAGCATGCGCTCACGGCTTTCAAGCACATACTTTAATAATGGACAAGGCTGCACAGTCCCCTCCCAAATTTCTTTCAGCATGTTAAGGGGGCCCCTGACACGGTGTCCAAAAATCAGCTCGTTTGGACTAAATCCCAGGCTCTCACCAGGTACCTCCCGAGCAGCAAAAAGCACATAAGGCAATCCAAGATCCCAATCCATACCGTTGTCAGCACAATAACACCTGAGCATGCTTTTAAGTGTAGCATGCCACCGCTCAAGCACCCCTTGACTCTCAGGGTGATACGCTGACGATACTACTGCTCGTATCCCATGCTGTTGCATTGTTGGCTTGAACATGTTGGAGGTGAAATTAGATTCCTGATCAGACTGAATCTCCTCCGGGTACCCGTACCTTGAGAAGTACCACAACAAGTTACTGACTACCGTCTTAGCCATTCCATTTTTCATAGGGTATGCATCGGGGTATCTAGTGGCAACATCCATTATGGTTAACAAAAATTTATTTCCAGCCTTAGTAGGAGGGAGTGGACCAACCATGTCAACAATAATTTTACTAAAGGGTGGCCCAATCACAGGAATAGGGTGTAACGGAGCCTTAGGAATAACTTGGTTCGGTTTCCCGACACGTTGACAAATATTACATGAGTTTATCCACGACTGCACATGAGACTTCATCCCCGGCCACCAAAACAATTTCCCCAAAGCCGCCACCGTTTTCTTGGCACCCAAATGTCCTTATAATGGAGAATCATGAGCCAACCTAAGCAAACTTTCCCTGCAGCCCTCTGGCACGACCAGCTGGTCAACTGTACCTGATCCGCCCTCCCAGTTCCTTTTAGGATCTTGATATCGGTGGTATAAAATTCCATTAAAGAAAAAAAAATCTCCTGCCTTTGCATCCCTATCTTCTTCTAACTCCACAGCCCCATTGGTACACTGCAAAACCTCTGGATCCTCTAATTGCAACTTTCGAATGTCTGTGGGAGCCAACATGTCTAACTGCTTGGTCAACAACTCATGCCCTCCCCCAACATCCAACTTAGACATCCGGTTTTCTTGCTGCAGGTAACGGTGCTGTCTCTGAGTCTCTGCCTCCTCCACTACTTTATCAACTGTGTTAGGCACTGGAGTTACAACAGACTCGGTCAAAGGTCCTGCTATTGGGTCTTTTGGGAGAGCCACTGGTTCTAAACTCTTCAAACTTTTCCCAGCCTTCCGCTTCTCCTTAATTCCCTTCCTCCGCTGTTCTGTGGCCTGGGAAATAGGCTGTGATACCTTAAATGCTTGGGAATGAGTTACCACACATGCCATCTGTTGGCGTTGACAACTCACTACCCACTCTTGTTCCTCCCTACTCACGTCGGCCGGCCTCTCGGCAACGACTAAGGGTGGAACTTCTAAAGTAGGCACCGCAAAGTCGTTGCCGAGAAGAAGGTCGACACCCTCCACTGGCAATTTCTCAACGATCCCAACATCTAAGTCCTTAATCACACCATCAACTTCCAGCTCCACACGAACCAACGGGTATGACCTGGTCGCATTAATACCCTGAACAACAACCACCCGTGCCGCATTAATTGGTCGCCCCGTGAAATTCTTCAAAAGTGTCTGTGAAGCTCCAGTATCACGCAAAACTTCCACCTTATGCTGGCAACCCGCCCAACTTACCGTACCGGTCCCTCTATGGGCGCAAAAGACATCACGGACAGGGGACGAGCCTTCCTGAGTCTTATACATAGCCTGTGACCCTGCCGCTGGCAAACTACCCTGGGTAAATCCAGACGACATTTCAGCCACACCTATGCTGCGCACCAAAGACACGGCTGCAGTTGGCGGCTTACTAGGACAAGATTTTGCATAATGCCCCTTCTTTCTACAATGAAAACATTCCACTTCCCCTATCGGTCTCTTCTGATAAGGGGCGGAGTTCTGATCCTTCTGTAATGGGACGGCTGTAGTCTATGGTTCAGTCCTGGTATCTTGGCTTTTAAACGGAGGTTTATATCTATAGTGATTGTCCCGAGCTCGAGGGTTTGGAGTATCGCGCCCCTTGGGAACTGCATCAACACGCTTTACAGATTCACATCCCCTGATTAGCGACAACCTGAGGTCAGCCATCTCAGCCGCCTCTTGAAGAGTTCTTGGGTTCTTTTCTTTAATAGTTAAAGTCATTTCTGCACCAGTACACTTATAAAACTGCTCGAGCAGAAACAGCTCAGTCAACTGTTCTGCCATCTCAGCTTTCTCAGAACGTGTCCAGTTTTGCAGTGCATCTTTTAAGTCCCGGGCATGTTCAAGAAAGGTCGCCTCCCTAGTCTTTGTAACACCCCGAAACTTCAATCGATATGTTTCCGGTTGCAACTCGTATGCCCGTAGGACAGCTCTCTTCAATTCTGGGTAGTCAATGCAAGACTCTAAAGGCAGTACATCATAAGCCTTCAGACCCTTACCCGTAAGTCTTGAGGAGACTAGAGCTGCCCACTTCTCTTCAGGCCAATTATGCTCCCTACACTTCTTCTCAAAACGATTAAAAAATTCTGTGACTTCAGTTTCACTAAATACCGGCACCAATTTGACTAAGTGGGCCAAGGACTGTTCTCTTACTTGGCCCTCACGGCCCATCCGAGTCCCTGTCGACTCTGCACGAGTCTTATCTAAATCTAATTTAGCACAATATTTCTCCGAGTCGTACCTAAGCTCAGCCTCATGCCTCCTAACCTCAATCTCATACCTCCTAGTCTCATTCTCCTGCTTCCTAGTCTCAATCTTAGCAAGCTCAAGTCTAAATACCATATCTGGAGACAGGCAGGAAGAGGGAGCTGCCACTACTGAAGGAGGGGGGGCAAAAACTGGGGAACCACCATGTGCACCACCCGAGGGCACTCCAATCTGCCAATTCTCTTCCCTCTGTGGGAGAGTGCTAACCTCCGGTAACTGAGTGGACGGCACTGTGGGAGTCGAGTGAGAGGGGATCTGGGGAGGAACCCCCCCAAACGCCCTCTCCTCCGAAACCCCATGTCGCCCACGCAACACCCAGGAAATCAGCTCCCCCTTGGACATCCCTGCTACATTGGAAATGCCCAAAACCTTGGCTATCAGGTGCAAGCCACAAACATCCACCCCAGTCAGCCTCTCCTCCGTCACGTGGTACCGCTTACTCACAAAAACTCTAGCATCCTCCTCACTGGTTACTAACGGCACACCTTGAAATGACATCTCTCGCTCATCGTCAGTGCTAATGCACGACATACTGAAGTCCACAAAAAAATTCTCGAGACAAAAGTGTTAAACTTCCTATGCAAGCACTAATTACTAAATTAACTGGAGTCTCTTAAATGCTTTACTAATTGCCATACAAAAAAAAAATATTCTTCAATATGCACGCTAAAATACAAACAAACAAATATTGTACAACTCTGCAAAAATTTATACTGTTCACAAAATCCTAAGCAAGGTCGCCATTTGTTACGAACTGGCACTCGGGTACACAAGGGCTCTCAATCAGGACTCGAATACGGCTCGCTGCCACAACGGAAACACACGATCCCAACCCCTGAGTACTGCCAGCCGAACAAAAAACACCAATACCCTCCAGAGTTCAATCTGCTATAACGGGGTATACAAGAACTCGGTACTAGTGTTCAACAACAGACTAATAAAGAGACAGGAATTATCTAGTCTGGTCAACAATCAAACAATGAAGTAAGAAACAACAACACCAAAGAATAGTGTTGGCCGAAGCCGAAGTAATCCACCCTTGACTATGAACTTAAGAAGTCCACCACCCTCTACTTCGGATCGGCACTATTACGTTACGTTAATTAATAGTCCTTAAGCATCGAGCAAGGAATCTTCTGAAAAAAGTTAGATGCTTCTCGGATGCTCGTAAGAAGTACGTATCGGATTTTGAACAGTAATTCAATAAGCAAAAACACTGGCAATTAAATACTATCAAAGGCTTAAATTGGCATAAGAATAATTAAAAGAATATGCAATAGTAAATGGCAAACATTAAAAGGAAGTACTCCGCAAATGCAACGGCAATAGCCTACTCGGATTGTGCTCGTGGGCCACTAATCACTAAAGTAGCCAAGCTTGCATCACATGAAATCAATAGTGCATAAACAATATCATACATAAGGAAAGCTTCAATACAATTCTGTATCTACTAATCGAGTAAAGTCTAGCTGGGGTACTGTGGGCAAAAGGTAGCCTGAGCAAAAACGGCTTGTAGCCTAGCGAAGTCCTCACAACTGTTTAAAGTATTACGTTAAAACAAACAAGTGCACTTTGAGAAATCCAGATCCCTTGTATCTGGTTTTCTCCCGGCTCCTTGACAAAGTAAAAACAAACTGTTAATAAAATACAGGGTGGTTAGGCTCTTGCCCTCACGCACTGTAAATTATAAACTCAACACAGTCAGCCGCGAAGACAACCTAGGCTTCACTGAACCGAAACGAGTATGCAGGTTTATCGCTTAACCACTGCATCAAACAACAACTCGTAACACAGAAAAGCCTTACCCCAGTCTAGCATTACTTAGACTAGCAGAAAACAGGAATAATAATAATAACACACAGGGAAATGCATATACAAGTGCAACAAACATAAATCAATCCTATTCTAAGTTAACCCTTCCAAAATAGGCTATCTAATAGGCAAGTATCTCGTGAGAACTCAAGCGATAATACGTTGGCTGACTAGCTCTGCACCAACGGGACCATGGAAGTTAAACAGGGTAGGGAAAAGAGGAGATAAGAATGTAAGGTAGTAGAGAAAGTTCCCATCAGTCAGAAGAATATATAGTTAGCAAGGGAAATGAGAAGTCGCTCTGCCTAATGAGTTCTGATGAAAAAATGGCTAGACTTCCCTTTTATACCCGGCCCTCTAGTGAGCCCAACGTGAACTACTAAGGACCGCCCACTGACAACCATTACGTAATTTCTCTCTCTCCTCTGGGATACACAAAGGCTCCCCCTAGCACTGAGGGAGGGAGGAGTGCTAGTGAGTTAGGCCCACCTCCCGCCTGGCGTACCCACTGACCCCTAACTGTGGCTGTTTCTCTTCCCATCATTACAAATAAGTTTTACACACAATACTTATAACTAATGATATAAAATAGAACTCGTTGACACAGATGAAAACAAAATACATATTCATAATACTTATAGTACAACAGCTCACATGAACTAAGTTAGGAAACTCTACATAGACTACAGCCAAAGTTCCTGCCCTGACGATCCTAGCGAGAGTGGGGCACGACTAGGCGTTCTGTACAGGATGCTCACACGTGGACATGCGTCACACAATACACTGACAGCAATACAAACAGCTACACCATCACGACGCTCTCATCGACGCCATGACTGACTGACAGATAAGCATAATATTCATGTCCATTCCCATGTAATCATTTATTCTTTCTTTCACTTGACTCGAGTCTCGGGACCCGGTGTCTTGCCTCCCCATTGTCCGCCATATTGGGTAAACGTTCTCCCTTGCCTCATTGCCACGTGGAACTATTGGTGAGTTAATTCCTGGCTAATATTAACCCTTATAACCTTACCCTATATATAAATTTATTATGTGAGACCTTTGGATATAAATTAACTTGTTTCAGATTGAATTCAATTTAGATATGGAGTAGTTTTAATTTAGATTGATTTTATTTGATTCATTATAGCTTAGTAATATTTAACTTCCATTGATATAGTTTACCATAGTATTGTTATAACCATAGACTACAGTAGATCTGGACTGGACACTAAAATGGAACTTTGCAGTAAGGGACCCAAAATCGGAGAACGAACCCCCAAGTTCGAACCTCGAAAATATCACATTTTCGCGGTTTCGAGGTTCGAACTTGGGGGTTCGTTCTCCGATTTTGGGTCCCTTACTGCAAAGTTCCATTTTCGTGTCTAGTCCAGATCTACTGTAGTCTATGTTATAACTAAACCGGATAAGGGGAGATGAGTGGTTGTTCTAGACAGGAAGGTTTATTTAAGTAAAATGTATGTCATATTGTCAGACACTAGTAAATTCATTAAACTTACTTTAGATCCATTCACGTATGAACTGAAATTGGAGGATAAATTAAAACAGACTTCTACGCATTTTGAAAGACGTTTTTTTCGCTTGTTATGTATAATTCGCTGTTTGCTTCGGGCTCAGTACCAGGTATATTATATGGACTCCCCAAGGTGCACAAACTTAACATCCCAATAAGACCCATTCTTTCTGCCATTGGTACGCTCAATTACAATTTAGCTAAATTCTTTGTCCCAATACTGACTCCCCTCACAACAAATGCATTCACGGTAAAGAACTCCTCCTCATTTGCTGATGAATTAAAACATTTAAAATATCCTTATCCTGTAGTAATGGCTAGTTTCGACATAGTCAGTTTGTTCACAAATATTCCCTTAAAAAGAAACTATAAATATTTGCATTTCTGAATTATTCAAAAGTCAAGAAAAGGTATGTAACTTTTCAAAGAAAAACCTCAAATCACTACTGGAACTGGCAGTCAATGAATCCGTCTTCTTTTTCAATAATATTTTTTTTTCAAACAAGTTGATGGAGTGGCTATGGGTTCTCCATTGGGCCCAACATTAGTTAACTAATTTTTATGTGTTTATGAAAATCAATGGCAGGATGATTGTCCCTCTGCGTTTACGCCACTTTTTTATCGTAGGTATGTAGATGATTGTTTCTTATTGTTTAAAAAACAGAATCATAACGGTACATTTCTGGAATATCTGAATTCGAAGCATTCTAATATTGTATATACAACCGAGACTGAGAACAACAAAACCATTTCCTTCTTAAACATTGCTATCACTAAAAATAACTTTAGTTTTGATACATTTGTAAACAGAAAGGATACATTCACTGGGTTAGGCCTCAATTTCTTATCATTTGTCCCCATAATATACAAAATCAATTCCATTCAAACACTGATTCATGGAAGTTTCGCTCTTAGCTCCAATTGGCAATTTTTTCAGGAGGAAGTCAGTAAGTTGTTCACCTTCTTCGCTAGTAACAGCTATCCTTCGACCCTATTCAACAACATTGTAAAGGAAATTTTAAACAAGATATTTTCTGTATCCCCTCAAACGTTAACTGTTCCTAAGGATATCAGATATATTAGTCTCCCGTTTTATGGTCATTCAAGTTACAACATTTGAAATCAACTCACAAAAATCCTAAATCAGGCGTACCCGCATATTTCGTTTAGATTTGTTTTCAACAATTCATTTACTATTGGTTCATTTTTTCGTTGTAAGGATAGGATCCCCAAGATTCTGTGTTCGAACATCGTTTATTCTTTTGAATGTTCTAGCTGTAAAGCTGGATACATTGGGAGCTCCATAAGGAATCTCAAGATACGAGTGTTCGAACATAGAGGCTTGTCTTATAGAACTTCTTTGCCCCTTTCAAAGCCAACTATGTCAGAAATACGAAATGACTGTAATGAAAAGAAACATGCATGTGGCTTGAATGACTTTAATATTTTTGGATAAATGCACCGATAGTGTGACGCTCACCGCTTCCCCCAGAACCGCATGGCTTACTCGCTAGGACTCGCCAGGGCAGGGAATGTAGCTACAGTCTACCTATCATTGTGTACTTTCCTTCTCGAGAAAGCTTGTGTTGCAGACAGTTCACAACTGTTCTTTGTTTTCGTCTGTCACAATCCTTTCTATTTTATTTAGTCAATTGAAAGTATTGTGTTAAGTAGTCGAATGATGGGAAGGCGAGCGGGAGAGAGAGAGAGACCAGGTGGTGTGACTTGGTGGTGAGTGTGGCGCGTGGCGGGCCCCCTTATATAGGCCTCGCGGGATTCGTTGCCTCCTGCCTAACACAGCCTACTAGGCGGCTGCTTACTGGGCGACTGTCGCGCGCCCTCGTGCCATTCCTGCGAACTGGGACTCCACCCATGCGGTCCCTGGAAATATCCTGGTCAGATCCGTCCCAGACAGCATACTCTAAGCATCTCCCTTGAACTGTTCCACACTCTTGTCTTAGAATGTTTCTCTTCTACTGCCTCTATCATTTCCACTACTTCCTCACCTTTTATTAATATCAATCCCCATCTGGTTCCCTGCATCCACACCTTGAATTGGTGGCCAGACTGTATTATATGCTGGATCTCACATTTCTTATGTACTAGGCTAAGGTTGAAGATAGTCATTGTCTTTTTGGGAGATTGTATTGCTCGGACTGTCTCCATCAATCACTAATGTTTCTACAGGGTTAAATAATGCTAGACTAGGGATCAGGTACCTTGCTGTTGGTGTTTTCACTGTGTGTAGGCTACTTTTGAGCTGCATGACACTACGGATTCTGTGGGTTACCTGGGTGGATCTTTTGTCTGTGTACCTTGGAGTTTAGACTGTGTAGTGCGTGAGGGCTGCTTGCCTAATCCACCCAACACTGTTCTAACTCTATTTGCTTTTACTTTTGAGGGTCGCCAGGAGGATACTCGATACTTGTGATCGAGAATCCTCAAGAGAGCACCCCTTCATATTAACGTAATCAGGCCGCACAGACCCAAGGTCCACACTAGGCTAGGAGCTGCCTTGCTCCACCAGAATTCTGTACCTTTGCGCATCCCAGCTAGACTTTATTAACCCGGGTAGACATTAGCTGGATTAGATCATATACTCTTTTATGCATACCCATTATTTCTACACAAGCATTTTGAGGTCTAGGTTGCTGTAGAGAGACACAACCAGCATAGACCGGTTTTGTTAATAGGAGTACTACTTTTTCGTGGCGAGCATTGTTACTGTTGCACCGCTTCTTGTGTCCAATAACATTATAGGTCCAGCCTTTTTGTGTATTTAGCCTACACGTGCATTGTCCTGCCTCCTGCTATTTTGTGGTTCCATTTCCGATACGTTCTTCTTAGTAGCATTCGACATTATTCAGAAGATTCCTTGTTCGGTGCTTGAGGACTTTACAACACTTTCTTTCATAAAGGAGTGACAGATATTATTGATTAAAGTAACGTTAAGTAAACCTTCTTCTTGTTTGCATTAGATCACTCTTGTGATTTAATTAAGTTAACTATCTTTTCCTTGTGTACCATAACTAAGCAACCATATGTTATAGGTAATAGGCTGTTTCAGTGAACATCAGCCTATAGTAGAAGCACATAGATACTGAGAGTTAAGATACCCCGCTATCGCAGATATAACTCTGGAGGGTATATGTGTTCTGTGTTCGACGGGATTATATATCAGGGGTTGGATCTAGCGTTTCCGTTGTTGCATTTATGCCAGTCTAGTCCAATGTATAAGAGCCACTGATTTATACAAGACCCGATCGTAACAAATGGCGACCTAGCTCAGGATTTGGTGAACTGACATATAATTGCAGGTTATTGTGCAGATTTTTCTCACAGTTTAGGCAGTGAACATTTGTTGATTTTGTGGAATATTTTTTGAGGACATGCAAGAATTATTTTTTTAGCAAAGTAATATAGCACTTAAGCTGTCTCCGAGAATTTTTTATTGTGAATATTGTGGTATAAGAGTTTGGGGTACTTCTTTTTGTGTATCAAAGTGAAAAATCTTCAGTGAGCATCATGTCTTATAGCGGATCAGTGCAGGATGAAGACACAGTACGTGATGTAGAAGCTGAGGAGCAGCAGCATGGGCAGGTTGTTAACTTGGTGAACAGTGAGGAGGATGCAAGGAATTTTTTACAATGGCCTGTTACTTCCGACCGGTTGGTGGGTGTGAATCGGTACGGTCTCCAGTGCTTAGCCGCAGCTATCGGTCATGTATGTACTAGTGGTATGACCAAGGATGACCTGATAATGTGTGTGCTGGGTGGGGTGACTGGCGTACGAGGTAGGGTGAGTGCTCAGAGCCCTTTGGCCGAGCCTCCCCTTCACTCGACTCCCAATCCTCCTATTGGAGTACCGACCCTGAGCACGCTTCCGCAGGTGGGTAGTGACTGGCAGGGTGGTTTGCCCCTGGGGGGATCACCAGGTATTTCTAACATCATTGCATCTCCTCCTCCTCCTCAAGGTTTGACCCCGGAGATGCTCTTTCGGCTCGAGATGGCAAAACATCAGAGTCAACAGCAGACAGAGCTAGCTAAGATAGAAGAGAGAAAAGAGCTAGCTAAGATAGAAGAGAGAAAAGAGCTAGCTAAGATAGAAGAGAGAAATGAGCTAGCTAAGATAGAAGAGAGAAAAGAGCTGGCTAGGATGCAGCAACAGACGAGGGAAGCTTAGCTTAGGACTGAACTAGAATCTACAAGATACTGTGCCGACATGGATTTAGAGAAGTCTCGTGTTGAGACGACGGGACAGCGACTCGGTACTGGAAACCGTGCGCATGATCAGTCTCTGTCGCACCTTCTGTGACGTTAACCACTCCGTTAGAACCGCATGGCTTGTCCTACAGTGACTCGCTAGGATCGCCAGGGCAGTGGACGGGGCTACAGTTTATGTATTAGAGTGTGCTTTATTTCAGCTCGTGTCATGGGCAGTCCAGAAAGGCTCTTTGTTTTCGCCCATGTCAAGGCTTTATATATTTAATTGTAAAGTATATATTTTATCATTAACTAGTAATGATAGGATCTGGGAGAGAGAGAGGGAGTAGAACAGAGTGAGAGGGGGCGCGCAGTGTTTTTTGTCCCGCTCGATGACGTCACGGCTGGCTGCCTCGCGGAGGTTGGTGGAGAGAGGCCCTTACCATGCTGTAAGCTTTGCTAGTGGTTAGATGACTTGTAACCGCTGTTTTCCCACGCGGCTCGAGCTAGTGCGAGTATATATACAGTTCCTCGCCACTCTCTCCCTCAGATCTGGTTTCTAGAACACACCCATGCTATCTGTCCCCACTCCGTACCTGAGAATCTTTACCTCTGCCTATCTCTCTCATTTTCCATATCCTTCACCACCTTTTATTAATATTATACCCCCTCTGGTTAACTCTGCAAAATCAGCTTCATGCTGGCCAGTTGTATTGTGTGTTAAGGTCTGATATAGCCTATGTATGTTAGTTGTTAAGATAAGTGGATCACGAAGCATTGGTTGGCATTTATATTGTTTAGTACTGCTTCCTTTAGTTATTAGTGTTCTGCTGGATTAGATAATGCTAGACTAGGAGTCTGATATTATAGGTATTGTTTCCTATGAGTGCTGGCTTCAGTTAAAAGCGGCACGACATACCTGAGAACTGGAGTTGATTGAGTAAATTCTAGTCTGTGTGCCATTGAGAGTAGAGCATGCACGAATGAGGGTTTTTTGCCTATACCATTCTGCACTGTTCTAAGCTCGTTGTTTGTCTTTGAGGTATGCCAGGAGAACGCTTAATACTTCGGTATTAAGGTTTCTCAAGAGAGCTACCCTTCCCTATAACGTAATATTTGACGCACAGACTTGAGATTTGCACTAGGCTATGCGGCATGCCATGCGCACCAGTATCTCGTATCATTGACTATAGCTAGACTTTATCAATCATAGTAGACATTAAGTATATTAACCTAATTACTCTTTTTATGCATACCCATTTATGATTACACAAGCATTTCGCAGCCTAGTTTGATGTATTGAGACACAAACGACTTAGGCTCTTTTGTTGATAGGAATACTGCATTGTCGTGGCGATTATTATTATTGTTGTTGTGTTTAGGATATTCTTGGCTCCGACGGCATTATATATTCTGCCTTTTTGTGTGCATAGCCTGCACGAGCATTGTTCCGCTGCCTGCCTTTTTGGGTTCCATTTCCGATACGAGCATCTTTATAGCATTTAACATTTAAAGAAGATTCCTTGTTAGTGTTGAAGGACTTTAGTGCACTTTCTTTCATGCAGGAGTGCCTGACATTTATTGATTAAAGTAACGTAAGCTGTAACTTCTCTTACCACCTTACTTTGCATACCATAACCAAGCACCTTCGGTTATAGGTAGTAATAGGCTGTTTTCACATAACATTAAGCCTAGAGTAGACGCACATTTATTGAGAGTTTGATAGCCTATTATTGCATATAGAACTCTGTAGAGTATTTGTGTTCTTTGTTCACTGGGAATATACATCAGAGGTTGGAGCTAGCGCTTTCCGTTGTAACATTTATGCCATTACTAGTCCAATGAATAAGAGCCCTGATATATTTGAACCCCAGTCGTAACACTTCTCAAACTGGTCCCTGTATTTGACGAGTCTGGTGTCACAAGAGTTTTTCAATAGATTTGAGAAGAAGTGCCGGGAGCATCAGTGGCCTGAAGTTAAGTGGGCGGCCCTTGTGTCCTCTAGACTCGTAGGTAAGGGGCTCAAGGCTTACGATGCACTGCCTTTGGAGTCCTGCGTTGTTTATGAGGAGCTCAAGGAGGCTGTCCTGCGGGCATATGAGCTACAACCCAAGACATATAGGTTAAAGTTCCGGGGTGTGACTAAGGGGCGAGACAGTACCTTCTTGGAGCACGCCCGGGACCTGTCCGACGCTATGGGAAACTGGCTCAGATCAGAGAAGACAACTACGTTTGATGATATGAAACAGTTGATGCTTCTAGAGCAGTTTTATAAGTGTACGGGCGGCGACTTGACTTTAAACCTTAAAGAGAAGAACCCAAGAACTCTCGTAGAAGCAGCAGAGATGGCTGATCGTCGGTTGTCACTAATTCGGGGGTGCGGCTCTGCACAGAGAAACGATGTAGGCGTTAAGGAGCGTTAACCTCCCCCTCCCCGGAATATGGACACACATAAATTTAAAAGCAATGACACCCAAGACTGATCACAAACCTAGCACCGCCCCGTTTAAGAAAGGTTAGGGGACTTTTACACCTCAGTATAAGTCCAAGGGGAAATTTGAGTGTTATCACTGTCACGAAGAGGGGCACATGGCAAAAGCTTGTCCGAGCAGACCTCCCACGGCGGCTGTGTCATTGGCTCGCAGCATTGGGGTGTTTCAGAAGTCTTCCGTGTTTGCTGGAGGCATAAGATCAGAGGATGGAGCACCGCCAGTGAAGAAGGATCCGGAAGGCTCTAACCCTGTCCGCGATGCCTTTTGCGACCATAGAGGGCATGGCTGCGTGAAGTGGGGGGGCAAGAAGCACAGGGTACAGCTTTTGCGTGACACCGGTGCCTCTCAGACACTCTTGAAGAATTTCACTGGTAGACCCATAAACGCAGCGCGGGTAGTTGTGGTGCATGGAGTTAATGCAACTAGGTCATACCCGCTTGTTAGAATGGAGCTTGAAGTTGACGGTGTGACTCGCGAACTGGATGTGGGAATCGTGGAGAAATTGCCTGTTGGGGGCGTCGACCTCCTTCTCGGCAATGACTTTGCGGTGCCTGCTTCTAAGGTTTCACCCTTAGTCGTTGCCGAGGAGCCGGCCGACGTGAGTAGGGAGGAACAGGAGTGGGTTGAGAAGTGTCAGGTGCAACCAATGGCGTGTGTTGTAACCAGATCTCTCGCATCCAGGGAGTCGCAGCCTAACCAACAGTCTTCAAATAAGCGGAGGAACGGTCACGAGAAGGTGCTGAAAGCTGATACGGTGGAGAGTCTAGCACCAGCAGCGCTTCTCGGGGACTCAGTATTAGCACCGTTATTAGAGTCTCGAGAAGCACCACCACCTGTCAATGAGAGTGTAGAGGCAGGGCTTAAAGAGACTCAGAGGCAGCAACGGTATACACGGAGAGAGCAACGGGATGCAAAGTTCGATGTTGGGGGAGGGCATGAGTTGTTTCGCAAACACTTAGACAGGCTAGCTCCCTCAGATATTCGCAAATTGCAGCTAGAAGACCCGGAGGTTCTAAAGTGTAGTGACGGTGCTGTCGAACTTGAGAGTAGAGAACGAATGTTGCATAGTCTGGAGTTGGCTGGCCGCAATCTGGTAGGCTCTCAGGCCCTCATGAAGGACAGGTACGACCACAAGGTGAAAGTCAGGGAGTTTCACGTGGGTCAGGAGGTGTTGATACTACTCCCTCTTGTAGGTCAACCCTTATCCGCAAAGTACGCTGGTCCTTATAGGGTAGCAGAGAAGCTCTCGGACTTGGATTACCTGGTGGCCACTCCAGACAGGCGTAAGAGGAATCAGTTATGTCATGTCAACCTGATGAAGGAGTATGTGAGGCGCCCACCTGAGCCTCTCACTGTCCCCGTGATGACTTTCAGCAGTCAAGGTGGAGAAGGAGAATGGGACAGTCATGCGCAGGTGGATGACAACTGGGATTGTCATGTTTCTGCAGATCAGTGGGCGGGAAACACGAGACAGGCGGGTCATGAGGCTTTGCAACACCTACCTGAGCAACAGCGTGTGGCTGTCGAGCGCCTATTCTGTTTATACCCTACTGTATTTGCGGAACACCCAGGCCTCACTACTCATGAGGTGCACGACGTTGACGTCGGAGACCACCCACCCTTCAAATCGGTGCCCTATAGGGTGCCCCCTATTAAACTTCCGGCCCTCCGGGCGGAGTTGGAGTATATGTTGCAACAGGGACTGATCGAGAAGGGGGCGGTAAAGTGGACATATCCCGTAACGCTGCAACCTAAGCCAGATGGCAAGGTGCGCTTCTGTGTTGATTACCGCAGGCTAAACGGCTTGACTCCCACCAACCCATATCCTCTTCCCCGGGTCGATGACTGTGTAGACAAGATTGGCAGGGCCAAGTTCTTGACCAAGGTGGACCTGGTAAAAGATTACTGGCAGGTGCCTTTGTCTGAACGGGCGAAAGAGGTGTGTGGTTTTGTGGTGGATGGTGCTACATATCGTTGTAATGTCATGCCGTACGGTCTAAAGAACGCACCAGCGACCTTCCAAAGCTTGGTGAACGAGTTAGTGGCCGACATTCCGAACTGTACCGTGTACCTGGACGACGTCATTATCTACGATGACGATTTCAAGAGCCACTGTGAACATGTAGAATGCCTATTTAAGAAATTAAGCGAGGCAAACTTGGTGGTCAACCTGGGAAAGTGTGATTTTGTGCGGGCTACCGTGCAGTATCTGGGGTTCATGGTGGGTTTGGGCCAGGTGTGCCCCCCACAGAACAAGATATTGGCTATTAACCACTTCCCCAGGCCGTCCACCAAGAAGCAGATCATGAGGTTTTTGGGCATGATTGGTTACTACCGGCGCTTTATAAAGGGCTATTCTACTGTGCTGGCTCCTCTGACGGACGTATTGGCCAAAGATAGAAAGTTTAAGTGGGCGCCTGAGTGTGAGAGGGCTTTTTTGCTAGTAAAACACCTGTTGTGTACTCGCCCAATCCTCAGGGCCCCGGACTTTAGCCGACCATTCCAGCTGGCAACTGATGCCAGTGGTGTGGGGGCTGGTGCCGTTCTGATGCAATCAGACGAAGATGGGCTGGAGCACCCAGTCAGTTCCTTCTCAAAAAAGTTGAACTCGGCGCAGAAGAACTATTCAGTAGTTGAGAAGGAACTGCTGGCGATTGTGCTAGCGCTCAGGCACTTTGATGTGTATGTTCCAGCCTATGGACCAGTTGTGGTGATCTACACTGACCATCACCCCCTCAAGTTCCTGAATCAATTCCATAACCGGAATATGAGGCTGACCAGGTGGTCATTAATGTTGCAGGAATACAACCTAGACATAAGTCATATTGCCGGTTCTGAGAATGTGATTGCAGATTGCTTATCGAGGGTGGAAGACCCGGGGTAGATCATCACAAGGGTAGCCTCCTACTTTGGTTTGATTAGTATGTTTACGTCTGGTGCTTGTTGGCTCGCGTGGGTAGCCCAGCGTATTGGGTCGTAAAGTAGGAGTTGCTGTGTTGGTATAGAAGAAAAAAATAGGCTGCCCCTGTAGTGCAGCCGCCATAAACATATTAAAAATATAAAAATCCTATAAAACTCTTTCTTTGATAGTTAAATTTTTTTTAAGTATGTTATAGCAGAAATTCTGAGTTGTACTCCTCTCAGAAGGCTGGGCTAGTGAAGCTCGCTCTTATGAGCATAACTATGTAATTTAATCTATTGTGTTGGGAGGGGTTGTTCATTTTTATAATGTGTTATTTTGAAGAGAACTGTGTTTTACATTTCATTGTCGCTGGGTGACTAGCAGTGGCGAATTTTGTATGGGTTCTGCGTGTCAGATTTAGAGCTCATAGTTGGAGCCCCTTAAAAATCTTGGGTGGGGTGTGACGCTCACCGCTTCCCCCAGAACCGCATGGCTTACTCGCTAGGACTCGCCAGGGCAGGGAATGTAGCTACAGTCTACCTATCATTGTGTACTTTCCTTCTCGAGAAAGCTTGTGTTGCAGACAGTTCAGAACTGTTCTTTGTTTTCGTCTGTCACAATCCTTTCTATTTTATTTAGTCAATTGAAAGTATTGTGTTAAGTAGTCGAATGATGGGAACGAGCGGGAGAGAGAGAGAGAGAGAGACCAGGTGGTGTGACTTGGTGGTGAGTGTGGCGCGTGGCGGGCCCCCTTACATAGGCCTCGCGGGATTCGTTGCCTCCTGCCTAACACGGCCTACTAGGCGACTGTCGCGCGCCCTCGTGCCATTCCTGCGAACTGGGACTCCACCCATGCGGTACCTGGAAATATCCTGGTCAGATCCGTCCCAGACAGCATACTCTAAGCATCTCCCTTGAACTGTTCCACACTCTTGTCTTAGAATCTTTCTCTTCTACTGCCTCTATCATTTCCACTACTTCCTCACCTTTTATTAATATCAATCCCCCTCTGGTTCCCTGCATCCACACCTTGAATTGGTGGCCAGACTGTATTATATGCTGGATCTCACATTTCTTATGTACTAGGCTAAGGTTGAAGATAGTCATTGTCTTTTTGGGAGATTGTATTGCTCGGACTGTCTCCATCAATCACTAATGTTTCTACAGGGTTAAATAATGCTAGACTAGGGATCAGGTACCTTGCTGTTGGTGTTTTCACTGTGTGTAGGCTACTTTTGAGCTGCACGACACTACGGATTCTGTGGGTTACCTGGGTGGATCTTGTGTCTGTGTACCTTGGAGTTTAGACTGTGTAGTGCGTGAGGGCTGCTTGCCTAATCCACCCAACACGGTTCTAACTCTATTTGCTTTTACTTTTGAGGGTCGCCAGGAGGATACTCGATACTTGTGATCGAGAATCCTCAAGAGAGCACCCATTCATATTAACGTAATCAGGCCGCACAGACCCAAGGTCCACACTAGGCTAGGAGCTGCCTTGCTCCACCAGAATTCTGTACCTTTGCGCATCCCAGCTAGACTTTATTAACCCGGGTAGACATTAGCTGGATTAGATCATATACTCTTTTATGCATACCCATTATTTCTACACAAGCATTTTGAGGTCTAGGTTGCTGTAGAGAGACACAACCAGCATAGACCGGTTTTGTTAATAGGAGTACTACTTTTTCGTGGCGAGCATTGTTACTGTTGCACCGCTTATAATATTTTTGTGTCCAATAACATTATAGGTTCAGCCTTTTTGTGTATTTAGCCTACACGTGCATTGTCCTGCCTCCTGCTATTTTGTGGTTCCATTTCCGATACGTTCTTCTTAGTAGCATTCGACATTATTCAGAAGATTCCTTGTTCGATGCTTGAGGACTTTACAACACTTTCTTTCATAAAGGAGTGACAGATATTATTGATTAAAGTAACGTTAAGTAAACCTTCTTCTTGTTTGCATTAGATCACTCTTGTGATTTAATTAAGTTAACTATCTTTTCCTTGTGTACCATAACTAAGCAACCATATGTTATAGGTAATAGGCTGTTTCAGAGAACATCAGCCTATAGTAGAAGCACATAGATACTGAGAGTTAAGATACCCCGCTATCGCAGATATAACTCTGGAGGGTATATGTGTTCTTTGTTCGACGGGATTATATATCAGGGGTTGGAT
This sequence comes from Paralithodes platypus, assembly GCA_032716605.1. Classification (NCBI taxonomy): domain Eukaryota; kingdom Metazoa; phylum Arthropoda; class Malacostraca; order Decapoda; family Lithodidae; genus Paralithodes; species Paralithodes platypus. The sequence continues at coordinate 12,108,653 of CM064540.1, forward strand.
CTAGCGTTTCCGTTGTTGCATTTATGCCAGTCTAGTCCAATGTATAAGAGCCACTGATTTATACGAGACCCGATCGTAACAATAGGAATAGCCTTCGTATTTTAGAATCTATTTACATTCATAAACTTAAGCCATCTTTAAATAACTATGAAACTTCAACTAAATTATATACGTTAAAATAGCCATTCTTGGGTTTTAATTGCTCGATGTTTCATAGATTCAGTGATTCATTATCTGTTTGTAGTTATTAGTTTATTAGTTTATGTTCGTATATTTTCTGGAAAGGTTCGTTCATTTAATAGATAGTAGTTTGTATCTTTTTCAACCTAAATATTTATTTACGATGTTCTGAAGATAGCTTTTTATCATTAAGTTTATGGTTTAATGTGTTGGCATTTGCTCAAATAATATTTGTGAATAGTGGTTTATTTTTCAAATCACTAAGTAATTTGTTTTTAAATGTTTCGCTAAATGGTCTGATGATGGGAAATGTTCCCGAAACTAGTCACCAATAAAGATGATGAAGTGGAATATATTAATCTTTATCCTGAGCTGGCTCTACACTATGTATATACAGTATATATAATTATATATATATATATCTATATATATATATATATGTGTGTGTGTGTGTGTGTGTGTGTGTGTGTGTGTGTGTGCATGGCAGGGTTTGGTGGGGTAACCCAGGAAAGGGATGATGGTTTTTGCATGGCAGAGAGTGGTCTATGAATTTTATAGAATGTGTGCATGATGGAGGTTGATGGTGCATGCATGGTAGAGGGTGAGAGTCAATACTATGGCTATGATGTAACGTAAATGAATATAGGAGTTGTACGATATGGTTATTCATGTATGACCGAGCTAAGGACGTTTACTCTTTCAGTGATATAGCGTATTTTTAATAATATTTTTACTAACATTAGATGATCTTATACAGCCTAAGAACGACCTATAGCAATCATAGGGGCAAACAATGTTTCAATTACTCCCCCCAAATTCAACAGGCATTTCTATTATTGAATACAATTATCTAACATTAACAAGAATATAATATTGACTGTCATAGTATACTGAAAGGATTTCGGATGATAAATATGATCAATACTGCACTACTGTATAGATGAGTATCTAGATTAATCCCTACAGAAACTTCAGAATTTGAAGAACTGCCTATATATTGTTTATGCTGTTTTGTCAATATAATACATTATTATGTGTATGTCCTGTCTCCAGTTCTCTTTCAAAAATTAATTAATGATATCAATTGCATCTCTTGTCCTATCCAAACATATCCTGATGACTCTACCTTACACTATTCAATTAGTTTTGCACTACCCATCATACAATAACTTAAAACTCACGTGATAAGACCATTGTATGCCTATGTTTTGATCGATCAATTATTCCCGATTGAGGCAGATAGAACCGTGTTACTTGCAATGCTTCCAAAACCAAAATTTCTCCACCCTTCAAGTACTTCCACACGTCTATCCATCCCTTATACTTCAACAATACACAAATCAACCCTTCATCTTCTCTCAGTATTCGTGGTGTTTCATTTTCTTCTGGCCTTTTTTGGAAACATCATATTACCTCTCCTGCTAAAGCAGCTTCTCAGAAGTTAGGTGTGCTTAACTGTCTGCATGGGTTCTTCACCCCCACACAGCTTCTTGACCTGTATAGGGGCACAGTGTACCCATGTATCAAGTATTGTTTGCATGTGTGGGGAGGTTCAACCCATACCGCACTTTTCCATTCCCAAGATGGATTCAGGCAACATCAATCATGTCTTACCAATTTGTCAGAATTTGTTCAAGAAAAAATTAGTGAGTATAACAAAAGTAGAGCCATAGACTTATTTTACTTATATATGTAAAACGCTTTTGACAAAGTGCCTCATTGCAGCCTAATGTCAAACATTGGTGCAATAGGTATCAATATGGAGGTCACACATTGGATAGAAAGTTGGCTAACAGATAGACATGCTTCTGAGTGGACTCCAGTCACTTCTGGAGTTCCAGAGGGATCTGTCCTTGGCCCAATTCTGTTTTTCATATATGTCAATGACATCGATATTGTTCTGTTGAGTGTGATCTCCAAGTTTGCAGATGACATATAGCTTGGAATGAATATGAAGGGCTGGAAAGGTGTTCAACAGCTCAAGGTGAACCTCAACAGGGTGGGTGAATGGTCAGAGACATGGCAGATGCCTCTAAACTTGGAAGAGTTCAAGGTGATGCATATTGGCTAAGCGAACACCAAGTCAGGCTGTTCGCTATTGGGAATGCCTCTGGAAGTGACAGACTTAGAAAATAATTTGGGTGTTCTTATCAGTAGTGACTTAAAGTTTTCCAAGCAGTGCACTGAAGTAGAGAAAAAAGCTAAGAAATTATTGGGCTATATTAAGAGGACATTTAACCCACTGAGCCCCAGCTAGTTAATAATAAATGTAAAAAAGATCAAAAAGGGGTCCTACGGAGCCCCCGAAAGTCGATTTTACATGAGTAAAAAATTGAAGGCAATAACCCCCAAAAACCCCGTGTTTGCGTGCTCACGCGCACGCGGTTGGGCTTTGAGTGTGTTCAACCATCGGCATGGTTGTGTGGGATACTTACATAGTTCCCATACAAATCTGAGCCCTCTAGGTGCCATAGGACCAGAGTAATTAACACTGACGCAACGTATGTGACGCTGAGGTTTAGCGTTACATACATTGCCGACGCATTGTTTGCGTCGCTGGGGCTCAGTGGGTTAAGTATATATATAAGGAAATATATATTCCTCACACTTAACAATGCTATAATACGGCCTTTTCTGTAGTATGCTGTCAAATTCTGGTCTCCAGCACTCAGGAAAGATATGGAGTGACTGGAAAGAGTAGGCTACAAGCTAGGGCTATTTATCCCATCAATTAGAAGGCTGAGCTATGAGGTCCGATTGAGAGCTCTTGATCTCTTTCCGTTGGAAATATGCAGACTACATGGTCAGCTCACTGATATATTAAAAATACTTAATGGGTTTGACGATGTGGATTAATGCAAAATGTTTAGTCTCAATATGAATACAACACACAACCATAGGTAAAAGTTACAATTGAAAAGGTTCAACACTAGTATCTGTGGAAACTGTTTTCACATATAAGATCTGTTCTACCTGAAACAAACTACCCTCAGAAGTTGTTAACAGTTCTTCAGTAGATCAGTTTGAGAAGAGAGTATATAGCATTTTGCACACGCTGCAATGAATGTAGCGCATTACACAATCTCTATCCTTCCACTCTCTGGGAGTATCTCCCCGGAATGTAGCGCAAGGTCTCTGAGATACTAACTTATACCAAAACCTGAGACACTACTTGGCACAAACACCCAAGTCTCCCTTCTCCAAAACCAAGTTGGAAGACTTTAGGGAAAACGCGGCCGTAACACACCTGTCCCCTCCTCGCCAACACCAAAACAAACTCCCGCAAACCTTCCCACCACACAGCTGGCCTGGGACTGACCGACCAGAGCGGCGCCTCCACCAACCCAGACACCAAGCCGCCACCACCCAGCTGACCTTCTGATTGGTTCCTGGAGGGGATCCCCCCTATCCCCGTCGCCAGAGCGACAGGGGCCTATGTCCACAGTGGAAAGGGCCAAGGTCGCCTTTTTTCCATGCAGCCAAAAAGAGCCGTGGAATACCTAAAAAGTTAATAGATACTCAGACCAAGTTAGGGAAAGTATCCCACCTCCCCTCCTGAGCTGAGTGCTTAAAGCCTCTGTAGGTGTTTAAATCCCTAAGCTCAGTATGGCTGGAAACTATTTTTAAAAGTACCCGACCTATAAACGGCTAATCCCGATTGGTGTTAGTCAGGAATATCTAAGATCTCCTAGTATCTCTTGTCAGTCTCAATGAAGAAGCTACTGCTAGTTGACACATATATTATCCGTGGTCTGTCTGTCAGTCCCTCTATAACGTAACCTTAAATTCGACCAGTTTGCCTTTATTTTGCACCCTCAACACGCTACCTATAAAGTAAATAGTCATCTATAAGTAGACTGTTATATGTTTGTCCGGCCACTCAGCCGCCAAACCTTTGACTTACCTATAGATGACCAGCTCTACCCTACAGCACACCACCTTAGAGTCAAACTAGTTTCCCCCCCCCCCACCACCCACCCAGCCACCCACACACACACATTCAATTAATCGTCATAGGAGTCTCAGTCAATAGCACTTATGTCTCTCATTGTATGTCCTAATTCTATATAATATTATGTCCACTGACCCATTGGCCATTACTTAAATTAATACACTCGACTCCAACTAGCTATTCCCCCCCAAGCTTAAGTACTCATCATAAGAGTCTCATTTTATATTATTTATGCCTCGCAGTGTATTTAAATCCAACTAGCTATTCCCCCATCCTTGATTAATCACAATAGGTGTTTAAAACCCTAAGCTCAGTATGTATGTCCTAAGTATTTATGTGTCCAATGACCTGTCACATATACTGATATATTTGAATCCAACTAGCTGTTCCCCAAGACTCAGTTAATCATCATAGGAGTCTCATTTAAAATCAGTTGCGTCTCACAGTGTATGTCCTAATTATTTGTATATCATTGCCTTATCTCTTGTGTTTGTACATTACTATGTATATGTCCATGTAAATATCCATTCCTATACTTAATTAACCTGTATTATCGGTTCCAAGCTTGAGTCCTCACCATTGTACCTTCCAACACTTCTCCCTCCGCATAACAGAACCCACATACATACGGTGTAGTTTATGCAGACCTAAATACTTCTTTATTGACTAAAAGGGCTGGTATCTCTAACTATTGCTTGTAACTACAGGTAACTCGAAATGGTAGAATCTAAAGCATTTCGTCTCATGAACTCACCTCCTCTTACTAATTCCCTACTATCTCTCTACAAGCCGCAATGTTGCATCTCTCTCACTCTTCTATGCTATTACACTAATCAGTTTTCCTCAGAGCTTTCTCAGTTTCTCAGCTTCCCCGGGACGTTATAGACTGCAGCACCGTTGATTCATTTAAACTTCGCCTAGACAAATATCTTGCATCAAACACGCGACTGACTGCGTTCGTAAATGAATAAATTTATTTTATTTCCCCCTCAGTTACTAACCCATCTGTCCCCTACTAACTTCCTAATCCTGCCACGGACATTAGTTCCAGGGCAGTAGTTCCCTTTCCAATGTTCCCTTACCCACTCTAAACAACTGTTTGGACACTTGATCTTCAGTGTTTAGGAGGACAAGCAGCCTAGAAAGGTCACTAGATCTGTTGTTGCTTGATTTCCTTTGTACTCCTTTATACCTCCTCCCTTACGGAGAGTAGGGGCACCCGCCTTTCAACACATTCTCACCAATACTCTGTCCAACTCTCTAACCTAAGATTGATCCAATTTTCACAGTCTTTCTTTTACTCAACAAGCAAGCTTTGGAACTCTCTCCCTCAATCTGTCTTTCCCTCATCCTATGACTTAAACTGCTTCAAGTTTCGTGTGTTGATTCATTTGGATTCTAACTTACCTTGAATTTGGCTGTCACATTTTTTTAAATTTGGGAGAGACACCTGTTACAGGCAGCTTTGACTTTTGTCTCCTTCATTCACATAGATAATATAATCCAATTTAGTCAGTATTGATCTTATGAATTATAGATGTATTTTTATGGTAAAAAGTCAAAGTATTATTTGTATTCTAGTTAATACCCGAGTCCCAAAGCAGACATGACTCCGGTGACTGTACAGCAGGGAGTCGGTAGTGTATGGGAGTGTTGGCGTTAATAGGATCGATATAATAAGTGGTGTAAGACGAGTCGCTGTAATATTGATGGTTCGTGTACTGCAGTAATAAGGGTTTAGATATCCATGACTGAGGGTGCATATGGTAGTATCTTCATTACTGCTCTCTGTATTCACTCTTCCTAACACAGAAATACTGAAACAATTTATGAAAATCATCCAGCTTTCCTAAACTCTTTAATTTGAAAACAAGAATCATGGTCATGTTTTTCTATGAAATTGCTATTGCTAAAGATTGGTTTAATACTAACTGTTCAACTAAATCTTGTAAAACCTAATTGATTTATGCAAAACAACAAATTTTATATCGGTGGATTGTGTATATTCATCCATTATTTGTTTTGTATATAAATATATCTGATGATACATAATACGAAGAACAACTGTCCATTTGATACTCGATTCCATATTGTTTCTTTGGGCTATATTGCTTGTAAAATTATATACGGAATACCATATAAACAAACTCTACACTTACTTAATGATATGTGTGAATATATATATATATATATATATATATATATATATATATATATATATATATATATATATATATATATATATATATATATATACGGTATATATATATATATATATATATATATATATATATATATATATATATATATATATATATATCATCTTTATTATTTTCTATGAATGCAAGCTTTCGGCAACTGCTACGCCTAAAAACAAGAACAAGATGAAACACCTAGTAGAAACATTGAATTATGTAAACAAAATACTTCTAATATTAAAGTAATAATCTAACGCCAAAGTGATCCTTATTATAAGTTGAGGTTTATACTTAATAGAATAAACGAATAGTGGAAAATACGAGTAAAGCCATAACAATCTGTTTCTTGAAGAGTGATGAAATATGAAAAAATGCGAACAATAATTATATAGTTATAGAATCCCAACATATTGAGAATGAAATTAATATTAGCGAAACATAATGTGCTAGGCATATTCAGACTAGCACATTATGTTTCGCTAATATTAATTTAATTCTCAATATGTTTAATTATTGTTCGCATTTTTTCATATTTCATCACTCTTCAAGAAACAGATTGTTATGGCTTTACTCGTATTTTCCACTATTCGTTTATTCTATTAAGTATAAACCTCAACTTATAATAAGGATTAATTTGGCGTTAGATTATTACTTTAATATTAGAAGTATTCTTATACATCATTTAATGTTTCTACTACGTGTTTCTTCAATGTGTCTACTACGTGTTTCTTCTTGTTCTTTTTTTTTAGGCGTGATCATGGCAGTAGCAGTTGCCGAAAGCTTGCATTCATAGAAAATAATAAAGATGTTGCTGTCTCTGATCTTCACCTTCATTATAAGACTACGATTTCCTTTACACACATCAATTAAAGATATATATATATAATATATATATATATATATATATATATATCAGAAAGGAACACGTAAAATGCATGACAATGTATCAGTGTAAATGAGTTGGTGTATAGAAAGAATTGTGTATTTTACCAAACAATTCAATAATGGAGGGGATCGTGAATGAGAATACATGATAACTACTAAAAACACGTCCCACTTACACCATATGCACCCCCTCCCCTCCTCCTCCAACAGACACACGCACACGCACACACACGAACAAACACACACAAACGAACAGTAAACCATGCATGCGACAACTGCGACAAAAAAGGCGCAGCTCCAAATGCAACCGGTTATAAAATGTTCAAAAAACGAAAATGCAAAAGTCAAAGCAGTAATAACACGGGCAATAATAACATTAGTGCAAACAACGAGCGCTGTATCAGCATATAAACAACAGCGTAACAACGGTGGGGGCAACATGTACAGCCAAACGGGAGGAAGCAACAGGAAAAACCCACAATGACGGGGACTATGTTATTCGGGGAAGAGGGAAGATAGGACTCTAGCAACACACACTCACTGTATTCACTAACACGCTCACATTCACTCATTTTGCTTACACGGCTATACTCACACTCATGCACTAACTCAACATATTATCTCTCTCTCTCTCTCACACACACACACACACACACACACACACACACACACACACTCCCCTATCTCTCTTTCACAGGCACAGGGCAATTGCGAAAGTATGCACAGTTGCAGTTCTGGATAGTGTAACCTACAATAGTGAGTTAATTGTCAGCTTTCCAGTGGGACAGTAAATATGACTGACTGAGTGATGGCTAGAGTAAAGATAGAAACAGACTAATAATAGATTGGAGGAATTTGGGACTGGAGTAAAACAGGAAAGAAGAGTAATTGGACAGAGGAAGAACAAGCTGAGAAGGGAGAAGTACAGTCGAAGACTGAAATTGCTTGGGCTCAACCAAGTTGCTTCATAGTAAATTGGGACCAGACCAGACCAGATGGCTGGAGTAAAGTAGGAAAGAAGAGCAATTGGACAGAGAAAGAACAAGCGGAGAAGTGACCAGAGCAGACCAGATTTGCTGGAGTAAAGTAGTAAAGAAGAGTAATTAGACAGAGAAAGAACAAGCGGAGAAGTGATAAGTACAGTAAAGTTCTCGGGCTTAACCAAGTTGCTTCATTGTTGAAGTGAAAAAATGCATCGACATTTACATAATTACTCCTATGCATTCACATCACGCTTACATACTCGTACTTGCACACAGACACACACAAACACGCACAATCACTCTACACTATGTAAACACACACACACACATACAGATTCATTATACATTTCAAACTTGTCGTAAAGTACTAAGTAATAATTCAGGAAATATCAACTGCAAAATTGATAACGACAGCTCATGAAAGAACCATGTCACTGGATAATACAAAAATATTATCATTATTATAATCTGTGTCCACAAGATAAAACGGGGTGATTATTTCGTTCACCTTTTCCAAAATGTGGAAATATCGGGTGATAACCTTCTCACTCAATAAATTATACAATATTCTAACTACCAAAACAATATCATGTATGTATTTCCGTGCTTTCTGCATGTTTTTACATTTATTGGACATGAGAGAGTGACATAGAGTTACACAGACTGCACAGACATTGCAGTCCCTACTAGGTAGTCAGAAATACTGCTACAAAGTGGAAGATATACAGTAGATAGCAAAGCAGAAGGCTCTCTCCCCACAAACCACTACCTCCGAAATGTAGATGGAGAAACAAGGCCCCCAGCAAAATAAGAGCATTGCTACTGGGAAATTCATAGACAAAAATTAAGGAGAGAGAGAGAGAGAGAGAGAGAGTGTGCAAAGGAGTACAAAGGAAATCAAGCAACAACAGATCTAGTGACCCCCTCTTGGCTGCTTGTCCTCCAAAACACTGAGGATCAAGTGTCCAAACAGTGGTTAAGAGTGGGCAAGGGAAAATTGGGAAGGGAACTACTGCCTGGAACTAATGTCCGTGGCAGGATTAGGAAGTTAGTAGGGGACAGAGGGGTTAGTAACATAACACAGTTAGTGATCTTTTGTATATCTGGGAAACAGAGAGTAACGTCTTAGTAATATATATATACGCAATAATCCTTGATAAATCTGAGGGAGGAATATAATAAAGTTATTAATTTACAAACTCAGTCAGTCACAGGTTTGATGCAAGATATTTTTCTAGGCGAAGTTTAAAAGAATCAACGGTAATGAAGTCCATAACGTCTCGGGGAAGCCCGTTCCACAAGTTGACAACTCGATTGAAGAAGAAATTCTTAGCTTCGTGAGAGTTAAAAGATTTACCAACAATTTTGCAACCGTTTCCCATCGGTGTAATTAGATTGGTCAATAGTGAAGTACTTACTGCAATTCATATTGTCGATGATTTTGAACACTTGAACTAAGTCGCCTCTTAATCTGCGTTGGGTTAAAGGAAATATATTTAATTATCTAAGACGCTCCTCGGTATGGTTTGTTCGTTAGGCTAGGTATCATATTGGTAACTCTACATTGACCTCGTTCTAGCTTGTCTATATCTCTTTGGTAATAAGGGCACTAGGATTGAACGCAGTATTCCAGAAGAGGACAAGCTAAGGAATTGTAAAGGGTTAGGATAACTTCTTTGGATTTATGCTCAAATTAACTGCCTATAAAGCCAATTATTGTGTTTGCCTTCTTAACAACCTCTTAACATTGTTGACTGGGTTTTAGTTTACCCGATATTGTTACTTCCAGATCGGTTTCTCTGTCTACACTCTTAAGCTGAGTGCCATTCATCGAATAGTTTGCTTTCTCATTTCGGTATCCAATATGTAGTACTTTACATTTATCCACATTGAAACTCATTTGCCAAATTTGGGCCCAACCTGACAACTTATCTAGATTGTGCTGCATATCGTCAACTTGTTCTTTTGAGAGTACGCTATTTGCAATTTTTGTATCGTCAGCAAACTTTGAGATTGTACAGGTGAGACCCTCATCTATGTCGTTGATGTAAATTAGAAATAGAATTGGTTCTAGTACCGCTACTTGCATTGGTCCATTTAAATGCCTTACCGTTTATGACTACTCTTTGCTTTCTGTCGCTGAGCCAATTTTCTATCCATTTCAACACATTGTCTTGTATTCCATGCGCTGTGCAAAGCCACGTCTCTCTTCTGCTTTCTGCTTTGACTGATGTTCACTTCACGATTTATAACTCTTGAGGGATTGGCTGGGAAATTTGGCACTCCAATAAATGTAATATTTTAGTTCTGCCTATGCCATTCGTGTAGACAATATGATTCACTGTGGACAGGTACAGCTATGACGGATCAAACCGGTATCACACAGGCTTTCATCCTCCGCTTTCATCGTCTGGTAGCTTATGAGGTAAACTTTAAAAATAATGTTGTCACCTAAGTTCAATTATCTTCAATATAGATTCTGATACCAGAACAAAACATCCCAGAAATGTTGTCTACAGTATATTACTCATTGAACATTTAGTATGAAGGATTTTGTGTGTTAGCCCCGTCATGCTACAACGAAACAGACTACGAACCTCACCTTCTTTGTGATGTTTTTGAAACAACTGAATGTATTAATGTTCATTCGCATAGCCTTTGTTTAACATTGACTTCATCTTCTCAACAGCCAAGAAGTAACACAATTATGGATAATGTACTGTGCACCAACACAAAGCAACCAGCTAATAGGTTGGCAGCAATACCAATCCAAAGAATCAATTGAAGGTACAGTACCTGATATATTTTTAAAGTTATTATTATATGAGAACATATTATACCATCTTTCCATAGAAGAATTCCTGATTCCGCTAGGAAGAGGGCTGTATTTTGCTAAATTGAGCAAGATTTGTTGTCATCTCCGGAACCTTTGACGCACTACTTCTCCTAAACAACTACCTCCACGACATTGAACACTAAGATCAAAGTTGTTTACAGAGCCAAAATGAACAAAGTGAACCTGCCAGATATTCAATGCACTTGCTAAGTAGGTCGTTGCTCTGCATTTTGTCATATCCGGAATCTTTGATGCGCTACTCCTCCAAAATGGCTGCCTCCACAAAACTTAACATTAAAACCAAAGTTGTTCAAATAGCCAAAATGAACAGAGTGACCAAAATAAACAAAGTGACCCTGTCGGATTTCCTCTACCAACGGTGGTGGCCCTTGCACTGCAAGATTGTCTTTGTATTCTTGTTTCTTTTTCTTTTTTGGAATCTCAGGAACCTTTGGCCCACTACTCCTCCTAAATGGCTGCCTCAACGACATTGAAAACTAAGACCATGGTCGTTTGCGGAGCCAAAATGAATACAGTGAACCAGCCGGATTTCTGTTACGAATTGTGGTGGATCTTGCACCACTAACTTGTCTAAAACAGGAAGTAGTGGACTCAGGATGTAGTGGATTCATCCGCCTAAATAAAATTATATATATATATATATATATATATATATATATATATATATATATATATATATATATATATATAGACATATAGATAGATAGATAGTTAGATAGATAGATAGATAGGTAGGTAGATAGATAGATAGAATGTTGCGTTTACTTTGCTATGAAACAAAAAAATGACTAGGTGAAGAAAAGAAAATTAACATTGATAAAGTACCCAGTTTGCAACGAAACAATGGTGTTAATATAAATAGCTAGGAATGATCAATGCAGCAACCTGCAAAGATAGTTCCTCTCTTTCTCTTACGGTCGTAACATATTCTGAAAAGGTCATAATTTATACTTCCAATGGAGAGAAAAGAGGAAACTGTGTACCGCCGATCAAAAAGAAGGTTCACATAACACTACAAATTTAAATACTAACAACATCAGTGCAATTAAACCCATATGTACCACCAGAGCACATCAAAGACCACCAACACAAAACTATCAAGACAATTTTATATACAGTAGTCTCGAGAAGAAAAAAATATATATTATATTGGAAACTCTAAGCTCAGTCCTATGTATTATGAATTGAACGTAACATTAACCAGCGTTCTGGGCTGCAGATGTGTTACAGTCATTATGTTAAATATCGCAAATAACTTTGTGTCAAGTAGCATAACATTATTGTATAATATGTATTGTGTTTGAAATTTAGTATTTATCAGAGACTGTTTTTAACTCTACGAATAACAAAGCAGCTTCTACATTAATAAAAGGTTTATATATTTCTGGTTGCATCAGTAAATGTAGATTGTCAAGTTGAACTAAAAAATATATTAAATCAAAGAAATTGGCTTGTCATTGCCAACAACAAATAATAATAATAATAATGACAAATAAAGTTGCAGGTTCTGCATCCAGGAATTGTCACATTTAAATATACAACGCAAACATTTACTTAAAGAATATCTATACACTTTGAGTAAAACAAATGCTTTCCTATTACACTGATTGGCGAGTTTGTGGACGAAAAGTTAGCTTTGGTGCTATTTAAAACAATTGAAATATAACCACATGTAGAGTCTGTAGACCAAAGGTATATAATCAGTAAACTATATACTGTGTGTATAACTACGGAATATCCAATAGGAATATTTGGATATAACACTACACTAAATCATACACATATACACACTCACAATACGTAAACAAATCTAGATTCACACCTATAGCTTGTATACCTAAACCTAGCAAAAGCTTAATGCTGGAATTTCGCACTTTACCACGAAGCGTGATATGAAACGTATCATGGCAATTTACCAAGGTATTGATGACCATTAACAAGTGATAGTGCTAAGTGTGCTCGTGCGTTGTGTGTCACACTAGCCCTTATTTTGGTCATCTTGTATTGGCAACATTTTTCCGGTAGTATTTAGGAACTCATACTTAATGCATACAGGCCTCAGCTGCTAACAAATCGACAGCCTTCATGAAATATGGGTATTCCTGAATCATGCATATATTTTTAGCTGGCTGTTAAAATATTAACTGCGACTGTTGAAGGGTGATTGGAAACAACTGAGGAATACCATGAAACACACCTTGATCTTGAATGTAATTATTTTTGTAAATATATATTTTCGTTGAACTAAAACTTTTATTCAAGCCGTAAAATCTGTCCGATGTAAAGAATGTAGATACCAGTCCCTAAGTCATGCGATAGCGCAAGAAACTATTCAGTGTGGTGGCCTAATTAAGATGGATAAAATGTTCCACTTCAACACAAAGCCATGTCATTACATACCCTACAGTGCCTACACCAACCAAAAATAACAAACTATATTTATTTAACCTTATATAGTCCATGAAAGTCTACCATATCAAAATGTCTATCTACTTTATATATTTATTTCCATTCGTCTTATTCTCCAGGGGGCTTGCCACGAATAAAGAACCTCCAAGTGGTTCTGGCCACTCTCCAAAGGCAGTTATCCATTTCTGGTCCGCCTACATCTTCAGAAAATCTGTTCAAATCCGAGGTTTTATATTCTGATTATATTTTACAATTATGCAGTTTAAGTTAGCTTAGCCTAACAGAACCTTCCTTAATCACGGTGTAAGACCGTATTCCCTAATCATATATAACTAAATGTAGTGAACTTTAGAATTGTCGGAAGGGTTGGATTGATTGAGGCTTCAAATGGTCTTGCCGGGGTCTTCAACGATACCGTTTTTTAAACTCTACTTCTCTTTGCATTGTCAGTTCAAGGGGTTTCTTTATCCCACATCATGTATAAACTGTTAATCAGACAGTTTAGACTGTTATTGTCTAAAAGTAACTGCAAGATTATTTATATATGTGTCTTCGATCTGTATGTGAATAATGAATGGTATTCTAAAGACTAATCTTCAACACATGTAGCCAGAAAATTCGATTAAAACATTATGCAGTCGAGTAAAAGAATATCTAGACTTGATTGTACCATCCCCATGTTTGTTCAATTACTTTAAGGAATTACCTAATAGCATCCTGGTGCTCGCTTGCAATAAGACGTGTGATTAATTTAGAATGGTCAAATATTCGGTGTTATAGATCCAGCAATCAGACATAACCTGTTCTAGTGACACATTATGATTGCCTGACCAACTCGTACGTCACGCAAAGCCACTTGGTCGATTTGCTTGATGAAATGTCGCCACTCCGGCCACAGTAAGGTCCTCATTCTAGAACCCCTGCCAAACACACCCTTCAATACACAGAGACTGAGAAACTGGCCACATTTTGATATCTGCCATTATTAACACTCAACGTACAGACTGCATGTGAATGTAATCAGATTAGTTTTGCCTTTTGTCTCCTTCACACACAGAAAGAAAAATTAAGTAAATTTGGGTGATAAACAATGATATTAATACAAACAATAAGATCAACATTACATTAACTGCTATACAATGGGCTCATATAATTATCTACACTATTTAGTGATACCTCTGAATATAATTATGTACTTTACACTTTATCTATGACGTTCCTTCAACTCGTACGACATTGTATTCTAGCCTCCAAGCTAATGCAATGACGAAAAGTTGTCCTGTTTGTGTGTGTGTCTCCATGACCTCGACTGCCCTCACCCTCCAGCAGCACGCAATTTGTGGCACCAAGTATGATTCCATCATACGCTTAGCTGTGTCATAACTTTTTCTCTCACTTCATATATTGAAATTCCAACATATTTGTATCATTGTGGCCACACCCAGCGAGGATTTGACATTATTATCATGCAGGTCCTCCAGGCCACAGACAGCCCTGGGGGGAGGGGCACGGCCAGTGGCTGTTTTGGGGTAGACGTCTGGTGAGAGGTCACACTGGGGGGCAAGACTTTCCATGCACACGAAGGATCAAAACACCAGCCATTATAGGATAAGAGAAGGCTTCTAGCATGCTCAAAGGGAGATTTACAAAGGAGTACAAAGGAAATCAAGCAACAACAGATCTAGTGACCCTTCTAGGTTGCTTGTCCTCCAAAACACTGAGGATCAAGTGTCCAAACAGTGGTTTAGAGTGGGTAAGGGAACATTGGAAAGGGAATTACTGCCCTGGAACTAATGTCCGTGGCAGGATTAGGAAGTTAGTAGGGGACAGATGGGTTAGTAACTGAGGGGGGGATAAAATAAAGTTATTCATTTACAAACGCAGTCAGTCGCGGGTTTGATGCGAGATATTTGTCTAGGCGGAATTTAAATGAATCAACGGTGATGCAGTCTATAACGTTTCGGGGAAGCCCATTCCACAAGTTGACAACTCGATTGAAGAAGAAATTCTTAGATTCGTGTGAGTTAAAAGATTTACCAATAATTTTGCAACCGTTTCCCCGCGTGTAATTAGATTGGTCGATAGTGAAGTACTTACTACAGTTCATATTGTCGATGCCTTTGATGATTTTGAACACTTGAATTAAGTCACCTCTTAATCTGCGCTGGGTTAAAGGAAATAGATTTAATTCTCTAAGACGCTCTTCGTATGGTTTGTTCTTTAGGCTAGGTATCATTTTGGTAACTCTACGTTGAACTCGTTCTAGCTTGTTTATATCTTTTTGGTAATAAGGGCACCAGGATTGAACGCAGTATTCCAGAAGAGGGCGGACTAAGGAATTGTAAAGGGTTAGGATAACTTCTTTGGATTTATGCTCAAATGACCTGCCTATAAAGGCAGATAAAAAGAGATTTAGACGACGAAAGAAGCCAAGTTAATGCTTTAAAAATGATTCCTGTTCAGGAACACTAATGGATCATCAAATGTTACCATCCGTAGTGTGCGCGGCCACAATGATAAAAATATGTTGGAATTTCAATATATGAAGTGAGAGAAGAAGTTATGACACAGCTAAGAGTATGATGGAATCAAACTTTAAACATACAAGAGGTCAAGGTACGAAATTAGTGCGTCGCTCCTCGTACCTTAGGATCGAATTATTCAAACAGAGAATCACAAATGTAAATAATCTCCCCACTAGAGCTGAGGAAGTGGGCCATCACGCCAGTTCATGCAGCGAGACCTATCAGCAGACAAAGGACTCCGTCGTGGCATGTTGCACGGAAGCAAGGTAATGCAGACTCCTCTGGAATTCTCGCAGAGTGAAAATAACCTGTGAATTATGGCCTCAAAGGTTTTGTTTTAATTAGTTCCCCCTGGTTACCCCTTCTAACAACTCTGGGGCTATTACGGAGCGAGGAAGGATCAACTTTTGCTTTAGCGTTCGTCTTGTAGATTAAGTTTGAGTAGTGTTTGACAAATCCAGCGTGACTATAATGGTAAAAACATGCACTGCACAGGTTTTGCCGAACGATCTGCCGTAACATAATTGCCTAATGCTGGAATAAATGGCTAGGTCTAATTAATTTACACATGATTTATTAACTCAAAAATAAATATTATGTTATATTTTATTGTTAATCAGGCCTGAAGGCTCTGAAGTGTTGCTTGATCATTCGTCTTCAATGACAGTATTCTATGACATTTGGTAATAATAAGCTTAGGAAATTTATGTAGCAGGCAGCTTAAAAACGTATTTATTTTTCAAATAGTATAATTAGCCAGTATATATAATCCTACAAGTGAAAAAATAACACGGCCAACACGCGAAGGAGCATGCTTACTTTCTTTTAGAGAGTGAGAGAGAGAGAAAGTGTGGTATACTGTATATATACCGTATATATATATATTGTTTTTTTCTATGTGAATGAGGGAGGCAAAAGGCAGAACTGCCCATAGCTAGTGCCTCCCCCAAAGTTGAAAGAGTGACAGGGCCAAAATCGATGGACGTTCGGGCCAAAATGCCTAGACACACGAAGTTTGAAGGAATTTAAGTCATAGGAAGAGGGAAAGACTGATTCTGGGAGAGAGTTCGAGAGCTCATCTGTTGAATAGAAGAAAGTCTGAGAGTAACGTTTCACTCTTGGGTTAGAGAGTTGCACAGAGTAGGGTTGGGATTGTGTTGCAAGATGGGTACCAAGCACGAGTTAGTGATACAAAAGGCCTTCCTTTTCACTTTGTCTAGGAGTGTGGTGTGAGAGGATCCTACCCACACATGTGAACAATACTCAATACAAGGACACAGCGTGCCCCTGTACAGAGCAAGAAGTTGTGCAAGGGTAAAGAACCCTTTGAGGCGGTTGAGCACACCCAGCTTCTGGGAGGCTGCCTTAGCAAGACTGGTAATATGGTCCTTCCAAGTGAGAGCAGAAGAAAACGAGACACCAAGAATATTGAGAGAAGATGAAGGATTTATTTTGTTATTGCTGAAAAATGAGGGATAGTCCGCTGGGAGTTCCGGACAGATAGATAAATGGAGAAATTGGGTTTTGGAAGCATTAAAGGCAACAAGGTTTTCTCTGCCCCAATTGGAAATAGTAGTTAGATCAGAAGTTAAGTGTTCTATGGCTTTATTACAGTTGTCTTTGAGGGATTGCTGGATGGGGCATTCTGGAAAACTAATTGAGTTGTGTAAGGTAGAGTTGTCTGCGTATGAATGGATGGGACTGGAGGTACAGTTGAGAAGATAATTTATGAAAATTTTAAAGAGATAGGACAGAGCCCTGAGGAACACCGGAGTTGATAGGATGAGGAAGTACAAAGGAGTACAAAGGAAATCAAGCAACAACAGATCTAGTGACCCTTCTAGGCTGCTTGTCCTCCAAAACACTGAGGATCAAGTGTCCAAACAGTGGTTTAGAGTGGGTAAGGGAACATTGGAAAGGGAACTACTGCCCTGCCACTAACGTGGCAGGATTAGGAAGTTAGTAGGGGACAGATGGGTTAGTAACTGAGGGGGGGATACAATAAAGTTATTCATTTACAAACGCAGTCAGTCGCGGGTTTTATACGAGATATTTGTCTACGCGGAGTTTAAATGAATCAACGGTGATGCAGTCTATAACGTTTCGGGGAAGCCCATTCCACAAGTTGACAACTCGATTGAAGAAGAAATTCTTAGATTCGTGTGAGCTAAAAGATTTACCAATAATTTTGCAACCGTTTCCCCGCGTGTAATTAGATTGGTCGATAGTGAAGTACTTACTACAGTTCATATTGTCGATGCCTTTGATGATTTTGAACACTTGAATTAAGTCACCTCTTAATCTGCGCTGGGTTAAAGGAAATAGATTTAATTCTCTAAGACGCTCTTCGTATGGTTTGTTCTTTAGGCTAGGTATCATTTTGGTAACTCTACGTTGAACTCGTTCTAGCTTGTTTATGTCTTTTTGGTAATAAGGGCACCAGCATTGAACGCAGTATTCCAGAAGAGGGCGGACTAAGGAATTGTAAAGGGTTAGGATTACGTCTTTGGATTTATGCTCAAATGATCTGCCTATAAAGCCAATTATTTTGTTTGCCTTCTTAACAACTTCTGAACATTGTTGACTCGGTTTTAGGTTACTCGATATTGTTACTCCCAGATCGGTTTCTCTGTTTACATTCTTAAGCTGAGTGCCATTCATCGAATAGTTTGCTTTCTCATTTAGGTATCCGATATGTAGTACTTTACATTTATCCGCATTGAAACTCATTTGCCAAATTTGGGCCCAATGTGACAATTTATCTAGATTGTGTTGCATATCGTCAACTTGATATTTTGAGAGTACGCTATTTGCAATTTTTGTATCGTCAGCAAATTTTGAGATTGTACAGGTGAGACCCTCATCTATGTCGTTGATGTAAATTAGAAAGAGAATTGGTCCTAGTACCGATCCCTGGGGTACCCCGCTACTTACATTGGTCCATTTAGATGCCTTACCGTTTATGACTACTCTTTGCTTTCTGTCGCTGAGCCAATTTTCTATCCATTTCAACACACCGTCTTGTATTCCATGCGCTTTTAGTTTTAGCAATAAACGTTTGTGGGGAACTTTGTCAAAGGCCTTTTGAAAATCAAGGTATATAATATCTACAGCTTTACTCTCATCGTAGAGGTTGAGGATATCGTGGAAGAAGTCTAAGAGGTTTGTTAAACAGGAACGTTTTTTACGAAAGCCGTGTTGAGTATCTTTAAGTATGTTATTTTCCTCTAAGTGATTTACGAGTCTGTCTCTTATGACCGTTTCTAGCATTTTACATACAACTGAGGTTAAGCTAATTGGACGATAGTTACTGTGTAGGGATTTGCTGCCTTTTTGAATATCGGTGTTACGTTGGCTATCTTCCACTGATCAGGCATAGTTCCAGACTGCAAGGATTTATTGAATAGTAATGTCAGTGGTTTGGAGAGCTCATCCTTAGCTTCCTTTAGAACTCTAGGCGAGATTGTATCAGGTCCAGGCGTTTTATTTACCTTGAGTTTATCTAAACAATTCAATACTTCTCTCTCTGTAACGGTGATATTGCTTAGAACATCTGAATTATCAATCTGAATCGGCGATGGTGTAGGGATATCACTGAGGTCTTCTGTTGTAAAAACTGATGCAAAGAAGGTATTGAGGGCATTACTCATTTGTACTTCGTCTTTGGTGTATTCTCCATTTTCATTGACTAACGGTCCAACAGTTGAAGTAACTACTTTTTTCTTTCTGATATAACTATAGAATTCTTTCGGGTTTGTTTTACTTTGATTCGCAATATGTAACTCTAGGGTTTTTTTACTTTGCTTAATTAACTTTTTGGCTTTGCGTCGTAGCTCTACAAATTTCACCCGTTCTTCGTCATTTTGTGAGGATTTTAATCTATCATTAGCAAATTTTTTAGCAAGCAGGCAGTTTGAAATATCTTTATTCCACCATTTGGGCTTATTATTATGGCCTGGACGCCGTATTTTCGATGGTATGCAGTCTTGCACTGCTTTTAGGTAAGTGGTTTCGAATAACTTCCAAGATGTATTTATGTCGTTATTGTTAATTAAAAAGCTCCAGTCAGTTTCTTTAAACATAGCTCTAAGTTTATGAAAGTTTGCTTTCTTGAAATTAGGGACTTTTTCGATGCTACTATTTGGTTCGTTACTAGTAAAGTTTAAAGTGAAAGTTATCGTACGATGGTCGCTGTTACTGAATTCATCACCAACATTCAAATTCTCTATTAATTCTTCTTTTGTTGCAAGTACAATGTCAAGAACGTTATTACCACGGGTCGGTGTTCGAACAAATTGATAAAGCGAACTCTCTTGCAAGTTCGTATACAAGTCATGTCCGGAGTGTGAAGTAAGAGTATCGCCCCACTTGGTCACAGGTAAATTAAAGTCGCCAAAAAATACGGTATCTTGTGAGTTACTTACATCTGCAATTTGTTCATAAATTTCTCGGTCAGTTTGCACTGATTGAGCTGGAGGTCTGTATATTAATGCAAGTATTATTTTTGTACCTCTATTATTCTTTATTAGCACAAAAGATGTGTCGATGTTCACAATTTGAGGTTTTGACAAGAGGGTCGGGTTAAGACTTTCTTTGATATAAAATAAAACGCCACCTCCATTTTTATTTATTCGGCTTTTCTCAAACATTACATAACCGGGAAGTGAATACTCTGCTAAAAAGTCTCTATCTACTGTATTGAGCCAAGATTCTGTTATACCAATCACATCATAATTTTCAGTAAACACTAGTTCCTCTAAATCTGAAAATTTATTGCGTATGCTACGAGCGTTTGCATAGAAAACCTTTAAAGTTGCGGTTTTAGAACTCACAGAACGTTCTTTAATAAAATTTTTGGTTCTGATCGGATCTACATTTACATTCATGGCTGACATCGGTCCTCGGTCGTTATCCCTGGCGGTTTTGAATTTGGGTCGTGTTGGTGGAGCTTTATTGGAAGTGAGCGATGGCTGCCCACAGCCGCAGCTATGGAACGGCCGGAAAGGAAATTAGAGACAAAGGCACAGATGGAGGGATAGAAACCGAAGGAGGGTAGTATAGACATTAAAAATTTCTGCCAGACTCTATCGAAGGCATTCGATATGGCTAATGCAATATAAAAGGTCTCACCGAAGTCCTGAATACATGTATACATATACATAATTATATATATATATATATATATATATATACGGTATATATATATATATATATATATATATATATATATATATATATATATATATATACTATATATATATATATATATATATATATATATATATATATATATATTAGGGTGGTCCTTATTTATTTTATCATAAATTTAAAGGGTCCCGGGGTTTTCAAATGTTCGTTTTGATGTAGAAAAACTGTGTCTGAATTATTAAAGCGATCAGACAATTATTCGGACAGAGCTGGCCAATTCAAATATATATATATTATATATAAGCATTTTTTCGTATTGGTTTGTATTATCGACGAATATAAACTAAAAATGTATGTTTCGAGTCCTTAGCATGTCACCTTATGTAATGTATTACCTCATGTATACTTACTTGTATAGCAAAATAATATAAAACCAACCAGTAAACACTTCATATTCTTTTCTTTTTAGATATGTCAAAAACACGTGCTCAATCAACATTCTACTTGCTTGGTCAAGTAAACCCCGTGATTCTGGGGAGCAAGCTACCGTCCAATCGTCAGGCCTTGGGATTGTACCTCTATCACCACTTTGAGGAGAAGAAGGTCTCAAAGATCGCCTTGAAAACTTCCATTGCTGAGGTTATGCAGTGGTGGCTGAGAGCCAGTATCCCGACTCCTGCAATCCAACACTGCCTGGCCAAGTTGGAGAAGTTGGTGACGGTGTGGAAGGGATTGAAGAAGTGTGAGGGAAGGACCAGTGAGGCTCACAAATCAAATGAGGAGTCTTTCGTTCAGAACCTGGATGATCTCTTCGACATAGCCCACGTCAGCGCTATGGAGTACAAAGGAGTACAAAGGAAATCAAGCAACAACAGAACTAGTGACCCTTCTAGGTTGCTTGTCCTCCAAAACACTGAGGATCAAGTGTCCAAACAGTGGTTTAGAGTGGGTAAGGGAACATTGGAAAGGGATTTACTGCCCTGGAACTAATGTCCGTGGCAGGATTAGGAAGTTAGTAGGGGACAGATGGGTTAGTAACTGAGGGGGGGATACAATAAAGTTATTCATTTACAAACGCAGTCAGTCGCGGGTTTTATACGAGATATTTGTCTACGCGGAGTTTAAATGAATCAACGGTGATGCAGTCTATAACGTTTCGGGGAAGCCCATTCCACAAGTTGACAACTCGATTGAAGAAGAAATTCTTAGATTCGTGTGAGCTAAAAGATTTACCAATAATTTTGCAACCGTTTCCCCGCGTGTAATTAGATTGGTCGATAGTGAAGTACTTACTACAGTTCATATTGTCGATGCCTTTGATGATTTTGAACGCTTGAATTAAGTCACCTCTTAATCTGCACTGGGTTAAAGGAAATAGATTTAATTCTCTAAGACACTCTTCGTATGGTTTGTTCTTTAGGCTAGGTATCATTTTGGTGACTCTACGTTGAACTCGTTCTAGCTTGTTTATATCTTTTTGGTAATAAGGGCACCAGGATTGAACGCAGTATTCCAGAAGAGGGCCGACTAAGGAATCGTAAAGGGTTAGGATAACTTCTTTGGAAATATGCTCAAATGACCTGCCTATAAAGCCAATTATTTTGTTTGCCTTCTTAACAACCTCTGAACATTGTTGACTCGGTTTTAGGTTACGCGATATTGTTACTCCCAGATCGGTTTCTCTGTTTACATTCTTAAGCTGAGTGCCATTCATCAAATAGTTTGCTTTCTCATTTAGGTATCCGATATGTAGTACTTTATATTTATCCGCATTGAAACTCATTTGCCAAATTTGGGCCCAACATGACAATTTATCTAGATTGTGTTGCATATCGTCAATTTGTTCTTTTGAGAGTACGCTATTTGCAATTTTTGTATCGTCAGCAAATTTTGAGATTGTACAGGTGAGACCCTCATCTATGTCGTTGATGTAAATTAGAAAGAGAATTGGTCCTAGTACCGATTCCTGGGGTACCCCGCTACTTACATTGGTCCATTTAGATGCCTTACCGTTTATGACTACTCTTTGCTTTCTGTCGCTGAGCCAATTTTCTATCCATTTCAACACACCGTCTTGTATTCCATGCGCTTTTAGTTTTAGCAGTAAACGTTTGTGGGGAACTTTGTCAAAGGCCTTTTAAAAATCAAGGTATATAATATCTACAGCTTTACTCTCATCGTAGAGGTTGAGGATATCGTGGAAGTCTAAGAGGTTTGTTAAACAGGAACGTTTTTTACGAAAGCCGTGTTGAGTATCTTTAAGTATGTTATTTTCCTCTAAGTGATTTACGAGTCTGTCTCGTATGACCGTTTCTAGCATTTTACATACAACTGAGGTTAAGCTAATTGGACGATAGTTACTGTGTAGGGATTTGCTGCCTTTTTTGAATATCGGTGTTACGTTGGCTAGCTTCCACTGATCAGGCATAGTTCCAGACTGCAAGGATTTATTGAATAGTAATGTCAGTGGTTTGGAGAGCTCATCCTTAGCTTCCTTTAGAACTCTAGGCGAGATTGTATCAGGTCCAGGCGTTTTATTTACCTTGAGTTTATCTAAACAATTCAATACCGCTCTCTCTGTAACGGTGATATTGCTTAAAACATCTGAATTATCAATCTGAATCGGCGATGGTGTAGGGATATCACTGAGGTCTTCTGTTGTAAAAACTGATGCAAAAAAGGTATTCAGGGCATTACTCATTTGTACTTCGTCTTTGGTGTATTCTCCATTTTCATCGACTAACGGTCCAACAGTTGAAGTAACTACTTTTTTCTTTCTGATATAACTATAGAATTCTTTCAGGTTTGTTTTACTTTGATTCGCAATATGTAACTCTAAGGTCTTTTTACTTTGCTTAATTAACTTTTTGGCTTTGCGTCGTAGCTCTACAAATTTCACCCGTTCTTCGTCATTTTGTGAGGATTTTAATCTATCATTAGCAAATTTTTTAGCAAGCAGGCAGTTTGAAATATCTTTATTCCACCATTTGGGCTTATTATTATGGCCTGGACGCCGTATTTTCGATGGTATGCAGTCTTGCACTGCTTTTAGGTAAGTGGTTTCAAATAACTTCCAAGATGTATTTATGTCGTTATTGTTAATTAAAAAGCTCCAGTCAGTTTCTTTAAACATAGCTCTAAGTTTATGGAAGTTTGCTTTCTTGAAATTAGGGACTTTTTCGATGCTACTATTTGGTTCGTTACTAGTAAACTTTAAAGTGAAAGTTATCGTACGATGGTCGCTGTTACTGAATTCATCACCAACATTCAAATTCTCTATTAATTCTTCTTTTGTTGCAAGTACAATGTCAAGAACATTATTACCACGGGTTGGCGTTCGAACAAATTGATAAAGCGAACTCTCTTGCAAGTTCGTATACAAGTCATGTCCAGAGTGTGAAGTAAGAGTATCGCCCCACTTGGTCACAGGTAAATTAAAGTCGCCAAAAATTACGGTATCTTGTGAGTTACTTACATCTGCAATTTGTTCGTAAATTTCTCGGTCAGTTTGCACTGATTGAGCTTCAGGTCTGTATATTAATGCAAGTATTATTTTTGTACCTTTATTATTCTTTATTAGCACAAAAAATGCGTCGACGTTCACAATTTGAGGTTTTGACAAGAGGGTAGGGTTAAGACTTTCTTTGATATAAAGTAAAACGCCACCTCCATTTCAATTTATTCGGCTTTTCTCAAACATTACATAACCGGGAAGTGAATACTCTGCTAAAAAGTCTCTATCTTCTGTATTGAGCCAAGATTCTGTTATGCCAATCACATCATAATTTTCTGTAAACACTAGCTCCTCTAAATCTGAAAATGTTTTGCGTATGCTACGAGCGTTTGCATAGAAAACCTTTAAATTTGTTATTTTAGAACTCACGGAATGCTCTTTAGTAATATTTTTGGTTCTTGTCGGATATACATTTATGTTCATGGCTGTCCTCGGTCCTCGGTGTCTTCGGTCCTTATCGCTGGTGGTCCTCGGTTGCCTCTGTTTTTTTCTTGGCGTTGGATGATTTATGTCACTGCTGCTTCTTCTCGGATGGCGTTTTTTTATCCATGGCTGCGGACTGCTTCGTGTAGGAGACGACCCATGCGTGCTGAACCCACAGGGTTTAGAGGAGTGCCATCCTTGCGGAACAGAGTAGGCTGGTTGTAGAAGTTGTCCCAGAGGTTGATGAATTCAACTTCTTCCCTCAGACACAAATATTTTAGTCGGCTATTTGTGCTGAAGGCCTTATCGTAGAATTTGTCAGGTGCGTCGATCTTGGGGAGAATGCCTGAGATGATGATATTCCTTGACTTGTTTTTGTAGTGCTGGATCATCTTGCGATATTTCTCCATCAACTCTTCGAATCTGGTGCGCATGACGTCATTTGAACCAGCATGGATGACAAAAAGGGTATTTTCATTTGCATCCTTTGTGGTATCTTCGAAGGCTTCCACAATGTCGTCCAGTCCAGCTCCTGGGATGCAAAATCTTTTTCGTTGAATTGGGACTCTGTCGCAGAACTCTTCGACCTGTCCTCGTAGGATGGAATCCCCAACGAGCCTGGTCTCTTCTGGTTCGTCTTCCATCTCTACCAATATCTCAAATCTGTTTGACATTGTGACTGGTAGATGAGACCTTTTCTGCGTTGGCCGTGCACCGTTCCTCACTGGTGTAAATCCGGAAACCTGTGGTGGCGGGACTCTACGTACAGGTCGGGGAGAGGAGTGGTTAGAACGGGGGCGAGGGGTTGGTACTGTTCGTGCTAGCAGGCTTCTTGCACGAGGAGTGGGGGAGAGACTAAGGTGAACAGGGCGGCTGTCCTGGTTTGATGTCGGCTCAGGTTCGTCAGAAGCATCTGCTGCAGTGTCTACTGCAGGTGTTGGATTGTTGGCAGATGACGTTGGGGCGGTGGTGGATGCTGGAGTTGAAACAATTGGAGTTAGTGATACTCCAACGTTGAGTGTTACAAACTCTTGGAGTGATTCCAGCTTCCTGGTGAGGGTGTTGATCTTGTTGTGGGCTTCATCCAATTTTGCTGTCAAATCCTCTCGTTGCTGGCAGAGTCGGCAGACTTGTGGATCGGCAGGAGCAAACATGGAAGCACCAAACCTACCGGCGCAGTTCGTACAGGCACGAGGCATGGTGACGATCACTTTCTTCAGGTCACTTCACTCACTTAAAAACACTTAACTCACTTTAAAAACACTAAACTCACTTTAAAAACACTTCACTCCCTTCAGGTCGCTTCACTTACTTAGATAGGCCTAACCGAAAACAAAAATGTTGAAATACACACAAATAGGTTATCAGCGGTGATAGCCTAACCGAAAATTAAAACAAAACAAAATTAAATTTGAATACGCAGTGATAGCCGAACCGAAAACAATTTTATGTTTATTTAAACAGAAATAGGCCACCAGGGGTTATAGCCTATCCTAAACGAAAACAAAAATTATGAAATACCGGTACGCAGAAATAGGCCACCAGCGGTGATAGCCTAACTGAAAATTTAAAAATTGAAGTACGCAGAAATAGGCCACCAGGGATGATAGCCTAGACTAACCGAAAACAAAAATAACCGAAAACAAAAATTATGAAATACCGGTACACAGAAATAGGCCACCAGCGGTGATAGCTTAACTGAAAATTAAAAAATTGAAGTACCGTACGCAGAAATAGGCCACCAGGGATGATAGCCTAGACTAACTGAAAACAAAAATAACCAAAAACAAAAAAGTATGATATATGCAGAAGTAGGCTACCAGGGGTGATAACCTACCTAAAAAAGCAAAACAAATATATATATATATAATAGAATATGTAACTAAATATACAATTCACCAAATAGAGATTATATAAGAATAAAGTGTAACTGCACACAAGGGGTTAATATACTGTATCAACAGATGGCGCTGGTGTCAAGCAGGATTATATTTAGATAAACAAAGTTATCAGTCAAAGGTTACTACAAGATCATGCAAGCAACAACTAAAATTACAGATATATATAGCTACAGTAGGATACTGAATACGATAACTACTAGAGTTAATAAGAAAATACAAGGCTAGGTCGATTAGAGGTGCGCGTGCGTCGTCTGCTACAAGCTAGGATAACAAATGTAAACAACAATGTTTATCAGTCAGAAAAGCAATAAAATAACATGCACGGCAACTACAGAACTACGTGGAGGTTAAACAAGCACTTAACTACTGTTCATGCAATGAATAAAGGGAATTGGGATATGAAATACTCAAATTAGGATCCAGTTTTCTCAGTGGCGATGCGGAGCTGTTGGCGGTGCTAAAGCCGGAGGGAACAATGGCAGGGTTTGATGCTACTCTGGCTTCGAAGGAGGCTCGTGCTGCTGCATTGAAAGATACAGTTGAGAAGCGGAAGCGGAAAGTAAAGGAGGATATGGCAGCCGCATCAACGAGAGCCATTCTGGCAAGCAGCGGGTCCTCGAGTGGCACAGAAGATCCCGATGCACCATCAGGAGATTCAGTTGGACGAATGTCTCAAAAAAAGCGGGGACGGAAGACCGTCATCTCGCCAGATCTAGCAGCGTCTCTCGATCAAAGCAAGCTCTCGGACCGAGCTGCAATGAGTGTGGTCGGGGAGACTGCCCGAAGTCTCGGACGTGAAGTGGACAATCTCGCCTAGAACCGCAGCTGAATCCGCCGCCTTCGTCAGAAACATCGTAAAAAACGAGCCATGCAAATTAAGGAGGAGTTCAAGGTTGGCGTTCCCCTCGTCCATTGGGACGGGAAACTTCTCCCAGACCTCACCGGGAAAGAGAAGGTGGACCGGTTGCCTGTAATCGTGTCAGGAGAGGGGGTTTCCCAGCTCCTCGCTGTCCCCAAGCTGGAAACCGGCACAGGACAAGCCCAGGCCGATGCAGTTGCAGAGGTGGTGCGACAATGGGGAGTTACGGAAGACTTGGCTGGGATGTGTTTCGATACGACAGCATCGGACACTGGACGACTCGCTGGGGCCTGTGTTCTACTCGAGCAGGAGCTTCAGCGACCTATGCTATGGTTGGCCTGCAGGCATCATGTCTTGGAACTCGTACTCGCGGCGGTGTTCAAATCCGCCTTGGGCTCCCCCTGTGGCCCAGACATTCTGCCATTCAAGGCGTTTCAAACCAAATGGTGTTCCATCGACCAGGCCACCTTCAGTCCAGGACCTGATGACGAGGAGCTCTATCCATTCCTAGAAGACATCGCTGCACCCATGATCGAGTCCTGCAAGGGTCAGCTGGAAGAGCGGCAGCCTCGAGATGACTGCCAGGAGCTTATGGAGCTCATCGTTGTCTTCCTCGGTGGAGAACCTCGCCGTGGGATCCGCTTCCGGGCACCAGGTGCAATGCACCAGGCACGGTGGATGGCCAAGGCCATCTACGCCCTGAAAATGTGGTTGTTCCGCGTGCAGTTGCAAGGCGTGACAGCCAGCCAAGTGAAGGGCCTGCGGAAACTCTGTTTGTTCGTCGCCCTGCTCTATGGAAAGGAGTAGATACTATCACCAAAGGCGGCAAGCGCTCCTCGCAGAGACCTCGGCTTCATTCAACAACTATTGGAGTACGAGAAGATTGACGACAAGGTCTCCAAAGCTGCTACGAAGAAATTTGTCACTCATCTGTGGTACTTGTCTGAGGAGATGGTTGGGCTCGCGTTGTTCGACGATGGTGTGGACATGGACATGAAGCGGAAGATGGTGTCGGCCCTGTTCAAGAAAGAGGGTGAAGAGGAACCACCCAAGCGTGTTGCGGTGCCGGATCCAAAAGTTCTTCTTTGAAAAATCCCTCGACTTCTTCGTCACCACCAACACAATGAACTTGTTCCATCGCCTGCGCCTCCCAGACACCTTTCTCCAGATGGATCCTGAGGAGTGGGAGATCAACCAGGATTACCAGACGGCAAAGAGCCGGGTCCTCCAACTCGCCGTGGTAAATGATAGTGCAGAACGTGGAGTTGCCCTCATCCAGGATCTGAACGGCAAGATAACACGGGATGAGGATCAGCTGCAGTTCCTCGTGCAGGTGGTGGCAGACCACCGGAAGAGGTTCCCTGACGCATCCAAGAACACCATGGTGGAGCAGCACCGAAGTGGGCAACAATGAGTGGTCGATGGTCGCCATGAAACCCCCAGCTAGGCCGGCTAAGACTCTAGGGAGAGGGGGACCCGCGGGAATTACTATTATATATACGAAAAAACCCTATGTAGGCTATATAGTATATATATATATTTGAATTGGCCAGCGCTGTTCGAATAATTGACAAATCGCTCTATAACTTTCTATGTCTTGTTTCTACACTCAAAGGAACCAATTTAGACCCCAGGACACAACGAATTCAACATTTAAAAAATTAGGTCATTATATGGACCACCCTAATATATATACAGTATATATACCGTATATATATATATATATATATATATATATATATATATATATATATTGGAGAAATATTGCAAAGAAAAAGAAATACCATTCATTGATAACTGGGATAGTTTCTATGGGAGAGATGGGATGTACGCAAGGGATGGGGTTCATCTTTCACGGTTAGGGGTTTCTACATTAGCTAGTTCTTTAGATAGGGTGGTTGTGGGGTTTTGAACAGAAATATTGAGAGTGTAAATGAGAGGTTAAAGGGAACAATTTTAGCGTCAGGCGAAAGCGATAAGGATATTCAGTCTCCTGCTAAAAATGATGACTATAATGCAAATTATAGTAGTGATGGTGCAACGGAAGATGGAAATGTCGCTAAAAACAAAGGTAAATTAGGTATAAAGAAAAGAAGTAAATTGAGAGTATATTACACAAACTGTAGGAGTCTATGTAACAAAATGAACGAACTTAGAGCCCTTGTTAGCAAAGAAAATATAGACATAATAGCGCTAACTGAAACGTGGATTAATACAGAAACCAGGCATTTTTTAGAAGAATTTGAAATACCAGGATATAGTTTGTTTAAATATGACCGAACAAGTAAGAGGGGTGGCGGTATAGCAGTGTTTGTCAGGAGTACATTAAAAAGCTGTATTAAATCAGGTATTAGACTAAATAACGATAATGAAAGTGTTTGGGTAGAGGTTAACGAAGGTAGTGAGACCATAGTTATTGGAGTTATGTATAGACCGCCAAATATGAGTAGAAATGACGGAACGTCATTATGGGAGGAAATTAAAATGGCATCAAGGTTTAGCAATGTGTGCATTATGGGGGATTTTAATTTTCCGAATATAGATTGGCAGCATCAAATAGGAGACTCTGATTCTGAGGAGTTTATAGAGGTAGTACAAGATAGTTTTTTATTTCAATTCATAGATACGCCGACTAGAGGTAATAATATTCTCGATTTAGTTTTCAGTAACAATGAACATATGGTAAATAATGTAGAGATAGGGGACCACCTAGGAAATAGTGACCACAATTCTGTGTATTTTAATATACAATGGAAAGGTAATACCAGAGAGAATACAACATTAATACCTGACTTTAGAAAAGCCAATTATGGTGGGTTAAGAAGAGCCCTATTAGCGGACCCTATGGTCAAAAAATTAAGTCGATCCAGGTGTCCAAATGAGTGTACCCCTTCTCAGGCACCTGTCATCTTAAGTCAGGAAGAGATGTATCTACCTTGGTAGATACATACGATAATTTTATCAAGTCAGTATTCAATGCACAAAATAAATACATCCCCAAAAGAAAATTTAGATCAACACAGAACCAACCCAAATGGATGAATAATAGACTATTAGATCTTCTAGGACAAAAGAGAGGAATATATAGAAAAATTAGAAAAGGCGAAATTCACCTACTTGCTTACTATCAGAATCTATCAAGACAGGTAAAAAAGGATATTAGGAAAGAAAAAAGAAATTATGAAATTAAGGTTGCCAATGACTCAAAAAATAATCCTAAAGCTTTTTACCAACTATATAAATCCAAGGTTAGAGATGTAATTGGTCCCCTTAAAACTTCGATAGGAGAAATGACAGACAATGATTTAGAAATGTGCAGTACATTAAATAGTCAATTTCTTTCCGTTTTCACTAATGAAAATTTGGCACAGTTTCCAGAAGTCCGTAAGGTATATAGCGATAGTATAGAAAATAGGTTAAGTACGGTTACTATAAGTAGAAATGATGTGCTTAAGGAAATTGACAGACTGAAACCTCATAAATCGCCTGGTCCTGATGAGGTATATGCTAGAGTATTAAAAGAATGTAGGGATGAGTTAAGTTACCCATTAACATTTTTATTTAACAAGTCATTGGAGACAGGTATAGTTCCAGAAGCTTGGAAGCTTGCAAACGTAGTTCCGATCTTCAAAAAAGGTGACAAATCAATAGCATCCAATTACCGTCCCATTAGTCTTACATCAATCATAGGAAAGCTACTAGAGTCAATTATTGCTAATAAAATTAGAAACCACTTAGATACATTTAATTTAATAATTCTTCTCAGCATGGATTCACTCAGGGACGTTCTTGCCTTACTAATTTGCTTAGTTTTTTCTCAGAGGTATATGAAGCAGTAGATAATGACAAGTCATATGATATAATATATTTAGATTTCAGTAAAGCTTTCGACAGAGTCCCCCATGAGAGATTGATGAGAAAGGTTGAGGCGCATGGAATAGGTGGGGCGTTGTTGGGATGGATTAGGTCATGGCTAATTGGTAGGAAGCAGAGAGTCAGCATAAATGGTACGAAGTCAGAATGGGGAGCAGTCAAAAGTGGTGTCCCCCAGGGATCTGTATTAGGTCCTCTGTTGTTTGTTATATACATAAATGACCTTGATTTAGGTATAACTAGTAGGATAAGTAAATTTGCAGACGATACCAAAATGGGGAGAACAATTGATTCAGATAGAGATATAGAGTGCCTCCAAAGGGATCTAGATACCTTACACGAATGGTCAGTAAATTGGCAGATGAAGTTTAACATTGACAAATGCAAGGTATTAAAGATAGGGAAGATGCATACAAATGTTAAATATAAACTAGCTAATGTGGAATTAGAAAACTCGAATTGTGAGAAAGATCTAGGTGTGTTTGTTAGCAATGATTTGAAGCCTAGACAACAGTGTATAAGCGTTCGAAACAAGGCAAACAGGATTCTCGGGTTCATCTCAAGGAGTGTGAGTAACAGAACTGCTGATGTTATCTTAAAACTTTACTTGTCATTAGTGAGACCCCATATGGATTATGCTGTTCAATTTTGGTGTCCTTATTACAGAATGGACATAGATTCATTGGAGAGAGTACAACGTAGAATGACAAAAATGATCCATAATATTAGAAATCTTCCGTATAAAGAAAGGTTGAAGAAATTAGGCTTACATTCGTTAGAGAGACGCAGAGTTAGAGGGGATATGATAGAGGTGTTCAAGGGGGTTAGTGGGATTAACAAAGGGGACATGACAAATGTACTAAAGCTCAGTGATAGCGAAAGAACTCGTACCAATGGTTTCAAATTAGATAAATTTCGTTTCAGAAAAGATATAGGCAAATATTGGTTTGGTAACAGAGTTGTAGATGGGTGGAATGAACTACCAAGTGCTATAGTGGGATTAAAAACGATAGGGAGCTTTAAGATAAAATTGGATAAGCATATGGACGAGAAGGGTTGGGTGTGAAGGGGGATCAGCAGGGTTGGGCCAATCAGCGCTCTGCAGACCCCCGTAATCCTGCGTTAATCTCTAACCGTTTTGGTAAGATGATCCTCAGGCTATTAGAGTGTTGAGCCTATAATTGGGCTTTGTAATTGGGGTTGTGTGGGACAGGGATCTGCCTTGCTTTCAAGGTTTTCTGCAGACTCCCATTTTCTTATGTTCTTATGTTCTTATATATATACCGTATATATATACTGTATACAGTATATATATATATATATATATATATATATATATATATATATATATATATATATATATATACAGGGTGTCCCAGGAGGAAAGGGCATAACTTTGGGAAATGTTAAACAAAATATTCTAAGCCTAAAATGTTCTATAAGAAATATTCCAAATCTCAATCAGTAAAGAGATATTGCATGTTGAAAATGGCATTTTCTTAAGTATTTCCCCATAAGGGTGGCCTAGCTGTCCTAGTATCCACCACACCCCCATCTAACTGCAGTTATTATACCATGTTATTGTAAAGATGTTATATTTCTGTAAGTTGCAAAATGATTATAGATATAATAGTTCACTTTGGACCAGTTGGAAACTATCTGCCATGGAAGAGTCCATTACAGCGAGGCGGGGGAGGATACTATATAAAACCTTCAATATTTTTTAACGGTTGAGATTTGAACTTTTTGTTATAGAACATTTTAGGCTTAGAATACCTTGTTTTATCATTTCCCAAAGTTATGCCCTTTCCTCCTGGGACACCCTGTATATATATATATATATATATATATATATATATACACAGTATAATGTATGTATATATATTATTAAATCAGTTTGTGTGTCTGTTTGTCTGTCTGTGTGTTCTTAATAGGCGGCTGCAGTTTTGGACCTGGGGAGCTGAAACTTTGCATGTGGGTGTCAATTGACCTGGGTCAGGTCATAGAGGGGGCGAGGCCACGATCAGAGGTCGTTTCGAGGCCGAAATTGAAAAGAAAAAATGAAAAAATGGCCGTTTGGGGCAGAAGGAGGCCTCCGATCGAAAAGGTGTATGGAACGAAAGTTGTTCGCAGACCCCCAAAATGGGGGTACGGATGAGGCCAGATCCAAAATCGGAGGTCATTTAGCGGCCGAAATCGAGGTCGCCGTTTAATGAGGCACAGGGAGGTCGAGGCCGGTGATTATGGTAGTAGTAGTATTGTGATGATTGTGCTAGTAGTGATTTATGATGGTGATTATGGTAGTAGCAGTGGTGGTAGAATTTAAACCCGGGCAACACCGGGTACCCCTGCTAGTATATATATATATATATATATATATATATATATATATATATATATATATATATATATACAGTATATATATATATATATATATTATATATATATGTATATATATATGTATATATATATATATATATATATATATATACATATATATATATATATATATATATATACAGAGAGAGAATGTGTGTGTGAGAGAGAGTAAAAGAGAATAGTTAGTTTGGTAAGAACCTCAACAGTGTTATCTATATTTCTATATATGCTTGTACAAAATGGGTACGGTTACATACAGTTTCCTGGTTAAACCACAATACATACCTGTGGAAGAAAAGAAATACAAAGGTTAGCATAATTATTTTAGAAGACCTTAAGATGAATGCACACATATAAATATTATGAAGAAGAGAGAGAGAGAGATAGAGAGAGAGAGAAAAAAAGTTACACAGAGTTACACAGACACTCAGACCACACAGACCTTGCGGTCCCAACTACGTGGTCCGGCCTTACTACTTCTAGACAGAGACAGCTTATAGTGGAAGAACAGGACAGTAAAGTAGACGACTCTCTCCCCACCCTCCGGAGGGAGCCTCCGGCCGATAAGCCTTACCGGAAGATAGGATGAAGTGTAACCTTATGGGTCAGAAAATGCCCACAAGTAAAGTGTTTACATAGTATAAATATAAATTAGTTTGAAAGAGAAATTACACATGCCTATTGGTTAATCAATATCAATCCAATCTTCATCAGATGATCAAATAAAGGGAGAGAGAGAGACGGAGAGACAGAAAGAGAGAGAGATTGTCCATAACCACAATCTGAGTGGTTATTTCATAAGGTGACCTTTGTCGCATTTAGTAGCACGTTCGTCTCGCAATCGAAAGATTTTTGGTTCCATTCCTGCGAAAGTCGAGCCGGATGGACAGTCTGCTTATAGTACAACTTATGTTTCTGTTCACGTTGCGGTAAATAAGATCCTATAAATAGGGGTCCCATCTGCGGAAATGTACTGTAGCAGGCTGGATAATATACAGTACTAGGTAATGGTGTACAACCTGGATAATATACAGTACTAGTTGTACACCTGTGTAGCAGGCTGGATAATATACAGTACTAGGTAATGGTGTACACCTGTGTAGAAACCTGGATAATATACAGTACTAGTTGTACACCTGTGTAGCAGGCTGGATAATATACAGTACTAGGTAATGGTATACACCTGTGTAGAAACCTGGATAATATACAGTACTAGTTGTACACCTGTGTAGCAGGCTGGATAATATACAGTACTAGGTAATGGTGTACACCTGTGTAGAAACCTGGATAATATACAGTACTAGTTGTACACCTGTGTAGCAGGATGGATAATATACAGTACTAGGTAATGGTGTACACCTGTGTAGCAGGCTGGATAATATACAGTACTAGTTGTACACCTGTGTAGCAGGCTGGATAATATACAGTACTAGGTGTACACCTGTGTACCAGGCTGGATAATGTACAGTACTAAGTGTACACCTGTGTAGCAGGCTGGATAATATACAGTACTAGGTGTACACCTGTGTACCAGGCTGGATAATATACAGTACTAAGTGTACACCTGTGTAGCAGGCTGGATAATATACAGTACTAGGTGTACACCTGTGTACCAGGCTGGATAATATACAGTACTAAGTGTACACCTGTGTAGCAGGCTGGATAATGTACAGTACTAGGTGTACACCTGTGTACCAGGCTGGATAATATACAGTACTAAGTGTACACCTGTGTAGCAGGCTGGATAATGTACAGTACTAGGTGTACACCTGTGTAGCAGGCTGGATAATGTACAGTACTAGGTGTACACCTGTGTAGCAGGCTGGATAATGTACAGTACTAGGTGTACACCTGTGTAGCAGGCTGGATAATATACAGTACTAGGTGTACACCTGTGTAGCAGGCTGGATAATGTACAGTACTAGGTGTACACCTGTGTAGCAGGCTGGATAATATACAGTACTAAGTGTACACCTGTGTAGCAGGCTGGATAATATACAGTACTAAGTGTACACCTGTGTAGCAGGCTGGATAATGTACAGTACTAAGTGTACACCTGTGTAGCAGGCTGGATAATATACAGTTCTAAGTGTACACCTGTGTAGCAGGCTGGAAAATGTACAGTACTAAGTATACACCTGTGTAGCAGGCTGGATAATGTACAGTACTAGGTGTACACCTGTGTAGCAGGCTGGATAATGTACAGTACTAGGTGTACACCTGTGTAGCAGGCTGGATAATGTACAGTACTAGGTGTACACCTGTGTAGCAGGCTGGATAATACAGTACTAGGTGTACACCTGTGTAGCAGGCTGGATAATATACAGTACTAGGTGTACACCTGTGTAGCAGGCTGGATAATATACAGTACTAGGTGTACACCTGTGTAGCAGGCTGGATAATATACAGTACCAAGTGTACACCTGTGTAGCAGGCTGGATAGCACACCAAGTTACCCAACACAGATTCCAAACGGCAAGATCATGGAGATAAGCAAGGTCTCGCTCATCTCCGTGATCCGGGATGACCCCAAACTTTACTTATGCATATATAGATATATATATGTAGAGATACAGTATACATACAGTATACACATATATATATATATATATATTTTGTCACTCCCAACTGAGTTTTGTAACCTATGTCAGTTGCTAGTGAGTTATAATTTATATAGCCTTTGTTATATTGGAGGGAGAGCCATGTTTTCTCTCTCCCGTGTATCAGGGTGGTGACGTCATGATTGCACCATCTGATGCAATACCTTGTAGAGAGGCTAGCTCTCTCTTTTGTTCTATCTATCTATCTATTGCCTGACGCCGGGATCCCCGAAGGGGTGGCCACGAACGAACCGCCCCCATGCACCTCTGTCCCCAGTCAGTCGATGCCCCTCCTCCCAACCAGTACCAACCTTCATTCATATACTTCCTCACTCCATCCTTCCACCTCTCCTTCGGTGCACCTCTCCCTCTCTGTCCTTCCACCTCGCTCTTATACACCCTCTTAGTCAATCTCTCGCTTTCCATACGTTCCATATGGCCGAACCATCTCAAGTTGTTCCTTTTCACACTTTCCAGCACATCTACCTTCACACCACACCTCCTTCTTACTTCCTCATTCGTCTGTCTATCCCTCCATGTAACTCCGCACGCACTTCTCAAGTAACTCGTTTCCACCGCTCTCACTCTTGGTCTAAGTCTCTCCCCGAACGTCCATGCTTCGCTACCGTAAGTTAGTGTTGGGATTACCACACTGTCATGCTAGGACTTCTTCATTTCCATACTGACCACCCTATTTCTTGTTACTGCTTTCAACGTTCCTACAACCCTCTTTCCCTGTTGCACCCTCTCCCGCACCTCCACATCCACAGTCCCATCTTTACTCAACACACTGCCCAGATACTTAAAAGAGCGGACGATCTCCATAGCTAGACCGTTCAACTTCACCTGACACTCTGTGACTTCACCCCTTTTTTGTTGCCACGAGTATAATTAATTCTTTTATTCAGCCCTTGTGGGATTGTTTTCGTTTATCATAAGTTTACACAATGTTGTCTTATGTTTTATTGATTACTCCTGTATTGTTAATGAGAGCACTGGCTGCCTAGTTAATTGTATAGTCTGGCAGTACCTGGCACCCCTTCCCTTCCCCGCGGGAGCTCCGAGACTCTCTCGGCCGCACGAGTTCATCCGCTCCAGTCCTAGATTCCGTTCAGACAACATCCACTGTTTGGTGTTGTTGGCTTGCTTCATTGTTCCCCCTTAAATACCGCATATATATATTTTGTTCCTTATCAGATCGAAGCATAGCAAGGCTGGAGTCATTTTAAGCTATTATTTTTGTCTTAACCTTATTAGTTTGAGTACTAGAGATCTCTTCGTTTATGGCATTCTTTTCCCTGACTTTCTCAAGTATAACCTTCACACTATTTCTTTTCTTGATTCTACTGCATTGTTTATCATTATTATATGTGCATATTATTCATGGTTGATGTCTCTGAGGGATTGGGTGACTGGACTGTTTATATCTATTTTTGTCAGGCCTTTGAGGACCGAGGTTGCTGGGTGTGTGCCGGAAGGCCATTTTTTCCACCACACAGCATCCTCTAACTCGGGTCTTATCCAACCCTTTATGGGTGGCAGCCAGTCTCCAACCTCCCAAGGTATCAACCCTTGTGCCTTGTGTAGTTTTTAGCAACAATTAGGGCAAAGGGGTGGAGACCGTTAACAGGTGTGGTGTCCCCATTGCACTCAGGTGTATTGAGCTAACCCCAGATGATGTTGTAGGAGATAAGTTATTTAAGTTATTTATCCCTTACAACACCACTGCCGTGCTGTGCAGCAGAGAGCCACTCGGTGTATTATTAGGGCATTAGGTAGGGATAATAGGCTTGGCACAGAGGTTATTGCATTGGACTTTCCCATGGCTTTTGTTCATATGATGATCAATTCCTAAGCGATTGGACAATTTGTGGTTTCTTCTTGGAGTCTAACAGCATGTTAGTTACAATTGTTTTGTGCAATTTAGAATAACCGTAGAAGTTCTCTTGACATACTAACAGCACTATCGACCAGACTCGGAGAGAGTAGATAATTTTGTGTCTCCTTGTACGTATTACTGCTTTAATAGAGCAAAGAGGAAGATAACCCCTTTTCCTAAAGAACCTGCGTGTATTGGTGTTTGAGTCAGATATTAAGAGCGTTCCTGTTGCAGGGTAGTGTAGTACGGCGGGCTGTATTGGGTGCATTGACTACAGCATTGGTGTCTTTTTGCTACGGCGTTTCCTTTTTGCCAGTGCTGTGGTCTAGGCTATTAGAGCATCTGTTTTCCCCGGCCTCCCCTCGTAACAATATATATATATATATATATATATATATATATATTAATCACCGGTATATACAATCCACGTGAGCCACTAAATGTTTCTAGTCTCTCAGTGGGGATCGAACCATCGACCATCAGGATGATAGCCGACGCTTTAATCAATTACTCCGCGGCAGTCTAAAAGACACTCAGCCTTCTATCCTATTTATGTTAGGGAGAAGGGAAACCCACTAGGCAAATATATTTCAATTCAAACCTAGTTGTAGGATCCATATTTCCAGAATACCATACACGGATTTGTTAGTGTCCCGACGCAACTCGGGTAGAAATTGATTTCATTTAATTCTAACCCACAAAGCATGAGAGTTACAAATATTGAGAATATATCACAAATACACGTGAGCCACTAAATGTTTCTAGTCTCTCAGTGGGGATCGAACCATCGACCATCAGGATGATAGCCGACGCTTTAATCAATTACACCACGGCAGTCTAAAAGACACTCAGCCTTCTATCCTATTTATGTTAGGGAGAAGGGAAACCCACTAGGCGAATATATTTCAATTCAAACCTAGTTGTAGGATCCATATTTCCAGAATACCATACACGGATTTTTGAGTGTCCCGACGCAACTCGGGTAGAAATTGATTTCATTTAATTCTAACCCACAAAGCATGAGAGTTACAAATATTGAGAATATATCACAAATACACGTGAGCCACTAAATGTTTCTAGTCTCTCAGTGGGGATCGAACCATCGACCATCAGGATGATAGCCGACGCTTTAATCAATTACACCACTGCAGTCTAAAAGACACTCAGCCTTCTATCCTATTTATGTTAGGGAGAAGGGAAACCCACTAGGCGAATATATTTCAATTCAAACCTAGTTGTAGGATCCATATTTCCAGAATACCATACACAGATTTTTGAGTGTCCCGACGCAACGTGGTGTAATTGATTTTACTCTGTTCGAGTGACTTGTAGCTGCCTAACTAAAGTCTATCTAATCGAATGTGACCATGATATGTTGGATCAGCTGAGAATATGCTATGTTAGGCTCGGTAAAGTTTGATTATGTTTAAGTTAAGTCTCATTAAGCTCAGGTAGTTTAAGGAGTTGGAAACATTCATCTTGATTGTCTTGGGAAATGAGTACTGCGCAAGTGCACAGTACTGCTTGCTAAAAAAATTGCTAATGATAGATTAAAATCCTCACAAAATGACGAAGAACGGGTGAAATTTGTAGAGCTACGACGCAAAGCCAATAAGTTAATTAAGCAAAGTAAAAAGACCTTAGAGTTACATATTGCGAATCAAAGTAAAACAAACCCGAAAGAATTCTATAGTTATATCAGAAAGAAAATAGTAGTTACTTCAACTGTTGGACCGTTAGTCGATGAAAATGGAGAATACACCAAAGACGAAGTACAAATGAGTAATGCCCTCAATACCTTCTTTGCATCAGTTTTTACAACAGAAGACCTAAGTGATATCCCTACACCATCGCCGATTCAGATTGATAATTCAGATGTTCTAAGCAATATCACCGTTACAGAGAGAGAAGTATTGAATTGTTTAGATAAACTCAAGGTAAATAAAACGCCTGGACCTGATACAATCTCGCCTAGAGTTCTAAAGGAAGCTAAGGATGAGCTCTCCAAACCACTGACATTACTATTCAATAAATCCTTGCAGTCTGGAACTATGCCTGATCAGTGGAAGCTAGCCAACGTAACACCGATATTAAAAAAAGGCAGCAAATCCCTACCCAGTAACTATCGTCCAATTAGCTTAACCTCAGTTGTATGTAAAATGCTAGAAACGGTCATACGAGACAGACTCGTAAATCACTTAGAGGAAAATAACATACTTAAAGATACTCAACACGGCTTTCGTAAAAAACGTTCCTGTTTAACAAACCTCTTAGACTTCTTCCACGATATCCTCAACCTCTACAATGAGAGTAAAGCTGTAGATATTATAATATTATACCTTGATTTTCAAAAGGCCTTTGACAAAGTTCCCCACAAACGTTTACTGCTAAAACTAAAAGCGCATGGAATACAAGACGGTGTGTTGAAATGGATAGAAAATTGGCTCAGCGACAGAAAGCAAAGAGTAGTCATAAACGGTAAGGCATCTAAATGGACCAATGTAAGTAGCGGGGTACCCCAGGGATCGGTACTAGGACCAATTATCTTTCTAATTTACATCAACGACATAGATGAGGGTCTCACCTGTACAATCTCAAAATTTGCTGACGATACAAAAATTGCAAATAGCGTACTCTCAAAAGAACAAGTTGACGATATGCAACACAATCTAGATAAATTGTCATGTTGGGCCCAAATTTGGCAAATGAGTTTCAATGCGGATAAATGTAAAATACTACATATCGGATACCTAACGAGAAAGCAAACTATTCGATGAATGGCACTCAGCTTAAGAATGTAAACAGAGAAACCGATCTGGGAGTAACAATATCGAGTAACCTAAAACCGA
This sequence comes from Paralithodes platypus, assembly GCA_032716605.1. Taxonomy (NCBI): domain Eukaryota; kingdom Metazoa; phylum Arthropoda; class Malacostraca; order Decapoda; family Lithodidae; genus Paralithodes; species Paralithodes platypus. Next base: position 12,150,067 of record CM064540.1, read on the forward strand.
GTCAACAATGTTCAGAAGTTGTTAAGAAGGCAAACAAAATAATTGGCTTTATAGGCAGGTCATTTGAGCATAAATCCAAAGAAGTTATCCTAACCCTTTACAATTCCTTAGTCCGCCCTCTTCTGGAATACTGCGTTCAATGCTGGTGCCCTTATTACCAAAAAGATATAAACAAGCTAGAACGAGTTCAACGTAGAGTTACCAAAATGATACCTAGCCTAAAGAACAAACCATACGAAGAGCGTCTTAGAGAATTAAATATATTTCCTTTAACCCAGCACAGATTAAGAGATGACTTAATTCAAGTGTTCAAAATCATCAAAGGCATCGACAATATGAACTGTAGTAAGTACTTCACTATCGACCAATCAAATTACACGCGGGGAAACGGTTGCAAAATTATTGGTAAATCTTTTAACTCACACGAATCTAAGAATTTCTTCTTCAATCGAGTTGTCAACTTGTGGAATGGGCTTCCCCGAAACTTTATAGACTGCATCACCGTTGATTCATTTAAACTCCGTCTAGACAAATATCTCGCATCAAACCCGCGACTGACTGCGTTTGTAAATGAATAACTTTATTTTATCCCCCCCTCAGTTACTAACCCATCTGTCCCCTACTAACTTCCTAATCCTGCCACGGACATTAGTTCGAGGGCAGTAATTCCCTTTCCAATGTTCCCTTACCCACTCTAAACCACTGTTTGGACACTTGATCCTCAGGGTTTTGGAGGACAAGCAACCTAGAAGGGTCACTAGATCTGTTGTTGCTTGATTTCCTTTGTACTCCTTTGTACTCCTTTGTACTAAAACATCTCAATTGCAGTAGAATATTCTCTTAGTATGTTGTTAGTTAGGCAAGAATATGCTAAACTATGTCCCACGTGCTGAATAATAGTCATGTTAGGTGAAATGGATTGGATTAGGTTAGACCAAGTTAATCTAGGTTACGCTGAGTTAGGTTAGACATGATACCATTAGGTAGAAATAGGTTCGGGTACGCTATGAAAGGTGAAGTAGGTTAGATGTGTTTAGGTTAGATTAAAGAATAGCTAGGAAAGAATTGGTTATATTAGCTGAGGTGGTATTATGAAAGATTAGGATATTTAGTTACGTTACATTAATTTCGATTAAGTAAGGTGAAACTAGGATATGTTGGGGTAGCTACAGATATCGTCCTGAACCAAGAATAATGCTGTACCCATGGTTCTAGACATATAACTGTATAACTGAGGAACGTGGTTCACAGTGTGTAGGAACAATGACGTTAGGATAATGATAGCACAATTGATTGCTGTAGCCAAACACCGGCCATTAGGTGTCTGACCATCTCAAGTACTATGACGTCACCTGCTGAATGGTAAATTGGCATGGGGTATTAGCAGAATACACGGAGAGATCAGCCAACTACCTTACTAGGGCAACCATTTTGTTTACTAGCTTCTTCAATAGTGGATGCATCACCCGAAGAATAAGGTGAGATATTGAGATATAATTTGGGCCGTACATGGTTTCAGTACGCTAAGCCAACAGTCATGCCATGCTGCTTCCATTACACCAGTACTTGGTTAATATCAGCCAAAATTTAAGAAATACAGTGTTCAAATAGGACACAACATGTGACAAGCGTTTGGAGCTACTAAAATTACATATGGACTTTCAAGGCTTTGATCAAGTAACACCTTTGAAATTTGAGACAATAATAATCCAAAAATTGTGACCTTGTGATGATGAGCGGTTCTTTCCAAGATGTAAAGAACCAAAGAAGGATATTTATGTAACTTTACAATTACAGTAAGTGGTTAACGCCTCATACTTAGGTGCATGTGGTTTGCCATACTTTGTGAAATAAATATTTGAATTTGTGTAATACCTGCATAACACAACATTATTTTACTATGTGTACAGATAAACAGCCTGCCATTATGTCGGTGATGTCACCAAGATGACATCACTGTACATAAATAAGGTTCTGGGTGGGAGCGCCTGCCTTAACCTAGGCTTCCATTACGTTGTACCTCATCAGTAATTATAAGGGAGCATCACACGGTCAACCGTATACCATAGTCTACAGCAGAGTCTGGTATCCACTATCATTTAATAATATAGTTTAGCATTTTGGAAAATTATATGTGATTCTCTCTCTCTCTTTATCTATCTATCTCTACAGTTATACTGTAGTCACGTGTTTCTGTGAAAGAGATTATCTTGTATTTTTTTGCTCAATACATTGTATTGCCTGTATTGATCTTATGATTAGTAATATTGGCACATGTTACATATGCTCAAGAAATTGATTTACTGTGTCCCATTGTAGCTGAACTATTGTATCATACATATTGTGTTGTATTGGAATATATAATTGTTTGCTCTCATCTACACTGTTGGATGGTAAATAAAGGTTATTAATTCAAGTATATCATCCCATTCCCTGTCTCTCTCCTTCTTTCGTCTTCCCCTCTCTCCTTATTTACTATGTGGTGGAGGGTGAGGGGAGAGCCGGACCCTAACCCACGCACTGACAGCCAAAACTCACGCCAGGAATGAACCCGTCGATCAGGGGGCCGTCTTGGGTGATTTGTCATGAGAGCTTTGATGGGGCATGCAAGGGGTCTACCGCTGCTGCATCTTCCTCTCCCTTCTCCCTGTCTCTGGGCTTGCAAAGGATTGCTTTCTTTACATAGTGGCCTTCATTGCTTGCCCTTAAAGACAATCTGAAAATCCTTTTCTTTAGTATTCCTATTAATATGAATTTCTATATTGACATTTTCAGATTGGCATAATGTTTTGATCTTCACATTAAACTCTTACTCATCTCTAAGGTAAGAATAGCCAAATTTAGTATAGTAGAGGCGACCTTTCTTCCTTAATTTGGTCTTGAGTTATTCTGGGATGACTTAGTATTTGCTTTTTACTTACCCATTATTTCTGGTCTTTACCTTAAAACGGCGAAGCTATGGTATTTGAAATGTCCCGTCAGGTGAAGGTATTTTGGTTCGTTCCAGATGAAAATCGTAATTTTACCATAAATATCATAATTAACCATTACTTATTCATATGCGCCTATTTTATGTTGAATAAATTTATGTTGAATTTTATGTTGTATAAAAATATTAACATGTAACAGCATTAAAACAAGTGGAAATAGTATTTAAGGGGTGAAAAAGACGTATTATTGCCAACAGATCGTATCAGGAGGGGAGAGCCGGCGCGACGTGTACCCTCTCTCTCTCTCACTTCCCGATCGATACTGACGTAATGCAAGTGAAGTCTCTCTGTTGCTGGATCTCTAACTGCCTCCCCTGAGACAACGGGTAGGAAATTCACGCCAAAAATTACCCGATAGAAGGGGCAATAAGAGTAAAAATAGGTGATAATTGAGGAGGAGGGGGGTGTTTGGACACATGTGGAGGAGTGATAGGAGGTATGGAGGGGAATTATCTCACTTAATCACATATTGCTTTGTTTTGCATGTTTGAGAGGGGTGTTTTGAAAAGAATATTTTATGCCTAAACTCTTAAAAGTCCTGGTGCCTTCGCCCAGTAAGACCTGTTAAGAGTCCTGGCGCCTTTCCTGGGTTAAGAGCCTTCATGATTTTGTTGATTCTACAGCTTCCTTCTGTGCTTTAAGTTATTGGTTTGCTTGGTTAAATATTATTGGTAATTAAAAAGGTTTTCAATTGTATTTATTTTTTCTTCTGTCATCAAATGTGCTGCTTCTCGCTTTACATGCCGCGCCAAAGTCTGCTATCTGCTCTATCCTGCTAGTTTGATATTAAAAGTGTTCGGGGTGCATATATTTGCTCGCTGCATATTCATCCCATCAACTCCTTCTTTCCCTACTCTTTGTGGGCCATGTACTTATTTCTTTATCTGATTGCGTATGCAAAGTATGTTGAATTGTACTTCTTAATTAGTAATTAGTCTATTTAATTAGTCTTTAATATGCAATGTTTTATTTTCCTCCTTGGCTGAAGGAAATAGGTGTCAATCTCTGGCTGAATTTGTATAATTTCCCGATAGCTGTCCGATTACTTAATTTTCTTGAATCGCTTGAGTTTTGCTTCTTCGTTGTTCCGTGAGTATAGTATTTCAATTGATATATATTGGGACTTGAGTACAATGACGTTGTTAGTACCAATGACATTACTTGTCTATCTTGTTCTTGCTGTGACAACTTTTCATAATAACTGCCACAAGTAAGTGTGCAATATGTGTGCTTGAATATTGTTTTCCTTTTGTGAAATATGTATGTTATGTTAACTAAATGTTTACCGATCTTATTTGATAACATCTGCGTTATCCAAGTTCGTAATAAATTTACTTTTACATTACTGTTATAACTGTTTCTTATTTATTTAAGATACACATATATCGAATTAGATATGTTATCGTTCCAACGTGATTATTACTAACTGTATTAAGTATGGCTAAGATTTCCTCTAAGCATTAATGCATTTATTGCTAAAATTAAAATCTTCGAAATATATATATTAATAAATTAATATATAAAAATATAAATAATTGAATAGCTAGTACAATATACAGGTATATATATATATATATATATATATATATATATATATACGGTATAATATTATACTGTATATATACAGTATATACAGTATATATGTATATATATATATATATATATATATATATGTATATGTATATATATATATGTATGTATATATGTATTATGTATGTATGTGTGTGTGTGGGGGTGTATATGTGTGTGTGTGTGTGTGTGTGTGTGTGTGTGTGTGTGTGTGTGTGCATGAAACTATCGTTTCTGCTTTATCTCTGATTACAAAAAAAATATATAAAAAACACAAAGTCCCACTACTAATATGATTTGGGTGTATACGAAGGCAATAAAAGGTTAGTGACTTGACATCTGCCTCCGAACTGTGCTATGAAGGTCAATTTGGGCGAAACTCTGGGATGAAAAAGACAAGCATTCCGGGAACTAAAATCATAAAATGCAGCTGGAGTTTTCGTTCGGAACACGTCGAGAATAATCCAATAAGCAGAAAGTGTAGCTAAATGAGAAGCGGGGGGAAGAGGTGAAGTAAGCACACGCACACACAAACACGCAAACCATACACAAGCCACATACGTACACGCACACGCTCAGACATATCCATGCAAACCACACACACACGAGGCAGAAACATATTATTATTTGGTTAATTAATGCATTTGAAATTGGCTAATATTATCTGCTTCTGACGCCATGCAAAAGGTGGAAATTGTGCTTTACATTTCAAAGCCTCATTTCAAAAGAAACATAACGTATGACATGCACTTAACATATTTTTGGGTAATGTACTGAGGGAAGGAATATATATATATATATATATATATATATACATATATATATATATATATATATATATATATATATATAGAGAGAGAGAGAGAGAGAGAGAGAGAGAGAGAGAGGTAGGGAAATTAGTTTATAATTATGATCGCGGAATTTGGAAACTAACAAGAATGGATAATAGTCAATTTACTGTATTTAGGCCAAACATATTGACTATTAGCTACTTATAACTAGAATGGAATTAAGGAGAGATGGGTAATTTATCTTGTTCCCCTTTTTCATCATGTTTAGACCCATTAGTTTTCAGATTGTAAGACGTTCGCCCCATTAGTTTGTTGATTTTAAAACCTTTCGTCCCATTTATATATTAATATCAAGACCTGTCGTGCCATTTACGTGTCGATATTTTCAAGGCGAACAAGAGCGAGCCTCTAATTTTAAGAGAAACCGGCCTTCGACCGGGATAATATTCTATCTAAAAATGTACACATTTATCTTGAAGGGGTATCTGGGATTGCTTTTTGTTTAAGCTTAATAGAGGTCTAGCAAAGACATTAATAAATAGATGAATATATAAATAAATAGACCCAAAAAATAACCACTTGGCCGAACACTCATTTCCATATAACTGACTTTTTTAGCCTAAATGAGTAACTCGGGTGAGTTACTCAGCCTGGTACACAGGGGCTACTACATTATTATCCAGGTTAACATAGTTTTACTTTCCCAAATGGAACGTCGCAAATTTCTACCAACTCCAGTTAAAGAATCTCATGATTGAGCGTTAAATTATGTAATCTGAAATGGAAGCAATAGGATATTCATTCATTATGTTCACTTTCGGAAAAGTAATTGTATTGTCTTGTGAATATAATTTGGTTCATTCAAATATTCCCTGTACTGTGATTTTCAGTACTAATAGTTTAACAAGTTTAGAAGAGATATGTCAGTAATAAGTAAACGGATTGATGATAAAAATAATAAGCAAGTTAAAACTATTAAAAACAATTATAATAACATAAGTAATATGACAACAGGAAAGAAACCACAACAATGATAACAAATAGTAAACAAAAAGACGAAAACAAAACACATAAATTAAAGAAGAAAACAAAACACATAACTTAAAGAAGAAAACAAAACACATAAATTAAAGAAGAAAACAAAACACATAAATTAAAGAAGAAAACAAAACACATAAATTAAAGAAGAAAACAAAACACATAAATTAAAGACGAAAACAAAACACATAAATTAAAGACGAAAACAAAACACATAAATTAAAGAAGAAAACAAAACACATAAATTAAAGACGAAAACAAAACATAAATTAAAGACGAAAACAAAACACATAAATTAAAGACGAAAACAAAACACATAAATTAAAGACGAAAACGAAACACATAAATTAAAGAAGAAAACAAAACACATAAATTAAAGAAGAAAACAAAACATAAATTAAAGAAGAAAACAAAACACATAAATTAAAGAAGAAAACAAAACATAAATTAAAGAAGAAAACAAAACACAAATTAAAGAGACATAATTTAAGGGGAGATTTCCACTTGAGGGATTTTTTTCTGGACTCCTTTCTGGACTCCTTTCTCCCTCATGTTTATCCTCATTGCTTTTCTAATTTAAGACGTTCGCCCCATTAGTTTGACGATTTTAAGAACTTTTGACCCATTTCTGTCAATTTTAAGACCTTTCGTGCCATTTAGGTGTCGATTTTATCCTGGCGAGCGATAGCGAGCCTGTCAGAGCATTAGATTAGCGAGTGAGACACATAAGTAAAAATGTGATTACATAAAACGTTAATGGATAAAATATCAACATCTGTTGGGAGGGGCTCGCTCATCGGCGTCAGTAGATGGGACATAAATACAAGTAGGTCACACAAATGCCATGAACAATTTAAATCCAATTTACAGTAAAAACGTAACAAACTAAATCAATGCATGCTCTTTCTTGCAAAATAATACAATCAACATGTATCTCCAATTATGTTTGTATAACCGCGAAACAGTAACACAGAATATCTTATGTGAAGGCAGACACATTTGGTTTGAGAGACAAATTAAACAGGGGTTCTTAGTGAGGGGGCACACACAATGTAATTATGGCCACTTAAGGGGAGGCAGACCCTTTGTTTGGTCTATTAATTCATGTATTCATATATGTTGTTAGTTTCCTCCCTAGACCTCCATCAAGCTGAGAAAAACACCTCCTAGACCCCCCTTCAAGATAAATTTGTACATTTTTCGGTAGCAAAATTTCCCGGTCGAAGGCCGGTTCCTCCTAAAATTGCAAGCTCGCTATCACTCGCCAGGAAAAAATCTACACCTAAATGGCACGAAAGGTCTTAAAATTGACAACGAAATGGGGCGACATGTGTTAAAATCGCCAAACTAATGGGCCGAACGTCTTATAATCTAAAAACTAGTAGGGCTAAACATTAGGGAGAAGGGGGTCCAGAAAAACGGTCTGCCTCTCCTTAAAACAGGATAGCCGAGAGTATAATCAAGTGACAACAGAATCTGCCCAGTTTCCCGCCCGACCATTCCAGCGCCGCATAAAAGCAAACATGAGGTGTAGCCTCGCTCAGAATCCTGGGCGAGAGGGAGGGGGCTTAATCATGCTCGCTAATCGCATTACTTGGCCCGATTATCTCCCTCTGCGAATATAAAACAGAGAGTCATCGCAATTATGGAAGTAATGAGTATATTAGCAGGAACATGTAGTCAGGGTTTTATTCTGCGAGGGGAAGGTCAGACCCGCTTCAACCAGGAATATCCTAAGCGGTGCGGAGGGCGTTAGTTTGTTATAATGCCTTGTAATGTGTATAATGCTGGTTTACTGGGGGCACAAATACGGTTAAATCTTTCTGAATTATTAGATTCTCGGGTATTTTCGGCCCGGAAAATGTAGCTCTACCTACTCGACCCATGAATAATTGAAGATTCGAAATGCGAGTGAAATACGTCGTTGGGATGCGTTTCAGTATTTTTCTTTGAGTGCATTAGTTTTGAGTAAATTAGTTTGTGTATATTAACAACAATTATTTTAAATTGATAATATTAGCTAACATTATATAGACTGAGAATATAAAATGTCCCTATATATTTGTTTTTCTTTTTTTCTCTATATTCCAACTACTCCCTCTCGGGCATATTCGCGTATATTCGACAATACATGACACCGTATGAATGAGTATATTAGTATGCCCATATCAAGTACATTAGTTTGATTATAAGTATTTAAGCATGTTTAAGTGCAAATACAGAATTAAATTAGCTTAAGTGTGTTCGAGTGTATTTCACTTGATTATTTTCAGTAGTTTATGTGTGTGCGAGTGCGTTCAGGGGAGATGGATCGTTTATGTGTGTGCGAGTGCGTTCAGGGGAGATGGACCGTTTATGTGTGTGCGAGTGCGTTCAGGGGAGATGACCGTTTATGTGTGTGCGAGTGCGTTCAGGGGAGATGGACCGTTTATGTGTGTGCGAGTGCGTTCAGGGGAGATGGACAGTTTATGTGTGTGCGAGTGCGTTCAGGGGAGATGGACCGTTTATGTGTGTGCGAGTGCGTTAAGGGGAGATGGACCGTTTATGTGTGTGCGAGTGCGTTAAGGGGAGATGGACAGTTTATGTGTGTGCGAGTGCGTTCAGGGGAGATGGACCGTTTATGTGTGTGCGAGTGCGTTCAGGGGAGATGGACCGTTTATGTGTGTGCGAGTGCGTTCAGGGGAGATGGACCGTTTATGTGTGTGCGAGTGCGTTCAGGGGAGATGGACCGTTTATGTGTGTGCGAGTGCGTTCAGGGGAGATGGACCGTTGTTCTGGTCCCCTTTCTTCCTCATGTTTATCCCCCTTAGTTTTGAGATTTTAAGTCGTGTGCCCCATTAGTTTGTCGATTTTAAGACCTGTCGCCCCATTTTTCTGTCAATATTAAGACCTTTCGTGCCCTTTAAGTGTCGATTTTTTTCCTGGCGAGTGATAACAAGCCTGTAATTGTGGTAGAACTGGCCTTCGGCCGTGAGAGTTTTTCTACCGAAAAATGTACAAATTAATCTCGTAGGGGGATCTAATGGATGATTTTTTAAGTTTGATGGAGGTCGAGGTAGGAAACTACAAAATAAATGAATATATAAATAAATAGACCCCCAGAAACCACTGTCCCCTTAAGCGGATATGGGTTCCAGTCCGGCGGCCATTGCCATTATTTTATTCCGGGAGGCTTGTAAGAAGTTGTCTAGATGAGAGTGCAGTCCTGTAAATTGTAGGTGGGATTGTTATTGCTGATATTTTTGTAATCAGTTCTTGGCCATTACTGGTGGTAGTGAATATTAGCTCCGCCATATTGCTCCTATTTTCCTATTTTATTTTAATCCAATTTTGGACTAGCAGCCAACAGTTTACAAAGTAATACGTGATATTATCGGTTCTTATTTTGTCATTGAGCTTAATAATAATAATACGACAGGGCAAATATTGTTTTGCGGTATAGCCTTTGCTAGTTGCTCAATATATGTATTTAACCTTGGCTAATAATCAGCAATAATGAAGTCGTTGATATTTACACGAATGTATGCAATACCTGTCTAGATTAATGCATATACAATACTTTAGGAATGATAGTTCTAATATAATAATAATAATATGATGTTTTTCATGAACAACCGTTGGCGGTAGTGTGCGTTGTAAATGTAGTAGATTATACCGGTCCTTATGTTAGTGATCAGCTGGTTCCAGCCTATTACCCCGAGTGATGATCACTGGGTAGCTACTTCCCTAGAGTTTTACCGAATATCCGTGCCAGAGACCTGCAGTACACAGTGATTGGACCATTTCATTTCATTTAATTTTATATATATATGCTTAGGCCCAATCCCAATATATATATATATATATATATATATATATATATATATATATAGATATATATATATATTATATATATATATATGTATATATATATATATATATATATATATATATATATATATATATACTGTATATATATATATATATATACAGTTTAGGGGAGGTGTGGTGGAGTGGTCATGCCACTGGATTGGTAATCCAATGGACCCGGGTTCAAATCCCGATATGTCAATGGGAAGATATTATTGGGATTGAATTTGTGCTGTACCTAGTATCAGTGCATTACCACAAAGCCCACCGAAATGCCAAAAAAATACCCTCATTGTTCCCTGATTAAATAACACTGTATGAATATTCCCATATTCAAAATATGTTACAGGGGGACAATGCCTAGTGAGTTCACTGCTCAATAGGTGGCGTTCTGAGAGTGAGGGTCTGAGTCTGGAGGGTGAGACGGTGAAGCGCTTGAGCGAAGCAACCAGCCGCTTCAGAGATGGAGCTGCTTCGAGCCATGATGGATGCTTCGCATGTCTCACTCCCCAGACTGGAACAAGACCTCACGGGCTTCACCGTGTTGAGCGGTGGAATGTACAGGCTCTCAGCCTATGCCCGAGAGGGAGTAGTTGGAATATAGAAAAAAAAAAAAAAAAAAAAAAAAAAAGTATATATATAGTTTTTTTTTTTTTTTTTTTTAATGAGCATGCACATTATTCATGACAATAATATTACATTTCAAACAGACTGCACAAACTGTTTATTTCGGTTGGCAATAGGGCCCATATAAGGCTTCTCTTGGGAACCATCATGAACGGTATTTTGAGAAGGAATAGGATAGGATTGGCAAAGCTAAGAGCTATTATACCTTAACCCCTCCAATTGACACCCTCTTTTATTTTCTCTCTCTCTCCCTCTCTCTTTGGGTTGTATCCTTTCGGCCCCATTCAGCCTACTGTTTTAAGACGTTTATCCCCATCTAGGTGTAGATTTTTTCCTGGCTAGCGGAATCGAGCCAGCATATTTTTAAAAATGTTTTTGACAGCTGGCTAAATTTGTACATTTTTCGGTTGAAAAATTTCTCCGGCGAAGCCGGATTTCTCCATAAAATGCTGGCTCTCTATCGCTCGCCAGGAAGAAATCGACACCTGGATGGGGATAAACGACTCAAAACAGTAGACTGAATGGGGCCGAATGTATACAAGCCAGAGAAAGAGAGAAAAGGAGAGAAAAAAAGCAGGTCACCCCCTTAATGAACCTACTATAGTAGATATATATTAAATTTTATCTCGAAAAACCTATGCAATTAAAAGCTTTCTTCTATAAATCAAGCTTTTTAGTATTGATATACACCGACGTAAGCACACAGTATCAGCATTCATCCATTCTGTTCTTGAAGGGAGGTATTTCAGGCTAGCTATAAATTCAGAAAATGTGAGGTCCTGTTGTATACAATGGTGCGGATAATAATGAAGGGACCTGTGCTTATATAACCAGTTGCCCCGGCTCTGTCCTGTTGTCCTCGAGGGTAATCAGCCTGAGTCACACCGCCACTCTCACACTCGCCCCAAAAGTTGGACACAAATAGATTAGGGCCCGTATTAATTATTCTTATCAGCGGCCGAGATTAGATTATTGCCACGTAAACAGTGTAGACGAACGTGATTAACAGGACATTCATCCGGCGGGGCACTTAATGCAATGGGAACTTATGAAAATACACAATTATGACAGGAAGTTTACAAGAACGCATTAGGATATGTATGACTTTGATTATAGATGTTGATAAATTAACAACAATAATGTCCAAAATTACACTTTAAAGGTTGGCGATCTCTCTCTCTCTCCGCCCCCCCCCCCCTCTCTATCTCTCTCTCGCTCTCTCTCTCCTGTCAACTTGTGGAATGGGCTTCCCCGAGAAATTATAGACTGCAGCACCGTTGATTCTGATAAGCTTCAAAACTGCCTCAAATCCGCGACTAACTTCGTTTGTAAATGAATAACTATATCTTATTCCCCTCTCAGATTCATCAAGGATTATTAGGTACCTCTTGTTTTCCCAGATATTTGAAAGATCACGTATAACTGTGTTATGTTACTAACCCATCTGTCCTCTACTAACATCCTAATCCTGCCACGGACATTACCTCCAGGGCAGTAGTTCCCATTCCAATTTTCCCTTACCCACTAAACGACTGTTTGGGCACTTGATCCTCAGTGTTTTGAAGGACAAGCAGCCTAGAGGGGTCACTAAACCTGTTGTTGCTTGATGGTTATTGTACTCTCTCTCTCTCTCTATCTCTCTCTCTCTCTCTCTCTCTCTCTTTACCTAGGAGTACCTAGAAATCCACAATTTAATTACAGATTCCCAACATGGATTCAGGCAACACCGATCATGTCTTAACAATTTGCTGGAATTTTGCCATGAAATGCTGAGTGAGTATGGGAAAAGTAGAGCCATAGACATCCTTTACTTAAATTTTCAAAAAGCCTTTGACAAATTACCTCATTGCAGGCTAATGTCAAAAGTGAGTGCGCTAGGTATCAATACAGAGGTCACAAATTGTATAGAAAGTTGGCTAACTGGTAGACAACAACGAGTGGTAATCAATGGTGTTTCTTCTGAGTGGACTTCAGTCACTTCTGGAGTTCCACAGGGATCTGTCCTTGGCCCACTTGTTTATCATATATGTGAGTGACCTCGATATTGGTCTGTTGAGTGTGATCTCCAAGTTTGCAGATGACATAAAGCTTGGAATGAATGTGAAAGACCCTAAAGTGGTTGAACAGCTCAGGATGGACCTCAGCAGACTGGGTGAATGGTCAGAGACATGGCAGATGCCTCTAAACTTGGAAAAGTGCAAGATGATGCATATCGGCAAAGCAAACCCTAATTCAGGCTATTCACTATTGGAAATGCCTCTGGAAGTAACTGACTTGGAAAGGGATTTGGGTGTTCTAATTAGCAGTGGCCTAAAGTTTTCCAAGCAGTGCATTGAAGTAGAGAAGACACTCAGAAATTATTGGGCTATATTAAGAGGCAATTTAAGTATACAAATATGGAAATAGTCCTCAACATTTTCACCGCTCTGATACGGCCTCTCCAGGAGTATGCTGTTCAATTCTGGTCTCCAGCACTCAGGAAAAATATAGAGCGACTGGAAAGAGTACAAGCTAGGGCTTCAAAGCTTATCCATCGCTTAAAAGCTCATTGAAGTTTTTAAAAATACTTAATGGGTTTGACAATGTGGATTATAGCAAAATGTTTAGCCTCAATATGAATACAACACGCAACCATGGCTGGAAATTATAATTGAAAAGGTTCAGCACTAGCATCTGTGGAAAAAATTCACATATAAGATCTGTTCTACCTTGAACAAACTTCCCTCCGAAGTTGTAAACAGTTCTTCAGTAGAGCAGTTCAAGAAGAGAGTAGATAGTATTTGCACACTCTGTAAAGAGTGTAGTGCACTAAACAGGCTCTCTCCTTCCACTTCGAGTATCTCCTCGGAATGGACCGCAAGGTCACTGAGATACTAACTATTCCTTGTAACTAACTCCTTGTAACTCTCTTTTTCACTCTGACTGCAGCATGCATGACAGACACACAGGTACTTACTCTGAGAGAAATATTGATAACAATAACATAGTCATCATCACCCTTAAGTACCGCAACGAACCCACAACATAATATTTATTTACATTTGTATTAGATATTTAAATACACAAAACCAATAGAGGTTAATAATTGATAACCACACACCCAGATCTATAACATCGCTAACGTAATACACCATACAAAGTGTGACCACTTATCTCGTTCGGTATATTACGTATAGATTATGTGTAATTTTGTATTTGAGGAAGAATAATAGAGCATGTGATAATATTGGAGTAGGCTACTTATAAGTAGTACATTTCAAATTTGTAAGGTATGGTATCCGGTTCCTCACACCTCATTATCAACACCTGCATATAATTACCTGGATATTATAGGTAACTCGGTAATTAAGTCAGCAAACCGGCCTCATTATGTGTATTAGTCTATCTGTCCATCTTGGCCAGGGTAATGACTGTCTGTAATGGCCCTAACCTCCTCCCCCCCCCCCCTTGTCTCTCTCTCTCTCTCTCTCTCTCTCTCTCTCTCTCTCTCTCTCTCTCTCTCTCTCTCTCTCTATCTATCTATCTATCTGAGTGGTGTGTGTAGACCCTATAGTAACACAGATCGGTCAACATCCGCCATTTTGGTGCCGCTGGTGTCATTAGCTTATCTTTATAGCCTACTCAGATATGTCCACAACCATAATCAAATGTCGTCAATGTTGGAACAGGATATAAAGTTTGATTTATCAATATACATTCTACAAGAATAACCATAAAACATCACCCGTTGTTTGATATTAAAGGGGCCCACCTCGCTTTTTGTTCTCTTTCTACCACTCTCTCTTTGGCTTGTATCCACTCGGCCGCATTTAGCCTACTGTTTTAAGACGTTTACCCCATCCAGGTGTCAATATTTTCCTGGCGAGCGGAAGCGAGCCAGCATATATACATTTCTGTTTTGACAGCAAGCTAAATTTTTACATTTTTCGATAGAAAAATGTCTCCGGCGAAGCCGGATTTCTTCACACAATGCTGGCTAGCTATCGCTCGCCTGAAAGAAATCGACACCTGGATGGGGATAAACGCCTTAAAACGGTCGGCTGAATGGGGCCGAATGGATACAAGCCAAGAAAGAGAGAAAAAAGAGAAAGATAAGAAAAAGCCGGTGACCCACTTTAAAGCACCAAAATGTCGTCCAAATAATAAGATGTCTAGTGTTGTGTTGTTTGGCATTGTGATGTATCCTGCTATGCAAGCTTGGGAGTGTTGTCTGCTATACTCACAGGAAAAGGCGAGACCACAGCGTTTGTCAGTGTTAAGCCGGTATCACACGAGCGCTTTTTCACTCAACATTTATCCTCAACACTGGTCCGGCAGCTTATGAGGTCAACATATATTCTATTGCGGTCACCTAAATTCATCTACCAGCAGTCTAGTTTCCGATATCAGGGTGAAATATTCCAGGAATGTTGCCAGAAAAAAGTTGATCATAGAATGTTGACTATAAAAGCTCTCGTGTGATACCGGCTTTTACGGGGAGATGGGCGTACGGTGGCGCTAAAAAGTTATATCTCGGCTTTCATTACATTTGGGGATGATTTGGCTCGCTCTGTGCTGTATTAATGTCTGTCAGATGTTGAATAGGATGGGTAAGTGTAGGAACATGTTGGTATATCTCACTCAAAAAGAAGAAATCATGTGTAAATATTGCTGATACCAATTATTGATCAAAACAAAATTGGTGCCGAGACATCACTTATTAGCCCGACTGTACATATTTGTTTATTTATGAATCTATTTATCATTTAATTAGTCTCCTTCCTAGACCTCCATCAAACTTTAAAAAAACACCGACCCCAGTCCCTCCTTCAAGATAAATTTGTAAATTTTTCGATAGCAAAATGTCTTGACTAAAGGCCGATTTCTCTTGGGCACGCTATCACTCACCAGGATAAAATCCACACCAAAATGACACGAAGTCTTAATATTGACAAAGAACTGGGGTGAAAGGTCTTAAAATCGCCAAACTAATGGACCGAACGTATTATAATCTGAACACTAATGGGGCTAAACATGAGGCAGAAGGGGGACCAGAACAACGGTGCAGCTTCCCTTAACAACTAATAATTATAATTATAGCAATTTTCCATTGCTTACAAGAATGGAATACTCAAGGTAAATGGTATTTAGTTAAGGGGAGGTATTTAGTTTGTTCCCTAGACCTCCATCAAGCTTAAAATTACACCCCCTTGAGTCCCTTTCAAGATAAATTTGTACATTTTTCGGTAGAAAAATTTCCCGGCCGAAGGCCGGTTCCTCTTAAATTACAGGCTCGCTATCGCTCGCCAGGATAAAATCGACACCCGAATGGCACGAAAGGTCTTAATATGAGGTGAAAGTTCTTAAAATCGCTAAACTAATGGGGCAAAGGTTTTATATTATCAAAAACAATGGGGCTAAACATGAGGGAGAAAGGGGTCCAGAAAAAAATCCCTCAAGTCGATATCTCCCCTTAATCGTTACACTTGACTCTGTTTACTAACCAAGGATATTTCGTCAATAGAGTTGTTCAAAATACTATAATGACATTGTTTTGGGTACTGAAAGTTACAGTTAGGCCTGGGATATCAACTATTTATAACATCTTCCAAAAATGTTGTCAAAATCGCCTTAAAAGTGTTCTATTGATGATACCCCTTTAGATAATGATACATGTGGATGACACATTAATAACAACTATATGCATCCGTGTTCTTTTCAGTGCTTAGTTTATTATAGTTGCTAAAAAATCCGCGTTATTTGCGTAATGGTGAGAGTCCAGGTGATGTTTTGCGTTGTAAGTTACATATAAGAGCATTTCGCCGATAAGTTCATTTGTTCTAATATTTGTTTGCATCCACCATAGTTCGTCTGCCTACAGCTAGGAGAAGTAGAGTTAGGCTTACGATTGGCTTTGCTAGGTTAGCTTAAATTAAGGGGAGATTTCCACTTGAGGGACTTTTTTCTTTACCCCCTTCTCCCTCATGTTTAGCCCCATTGCTTTTGAGATTTTAAGACGTTCGCCCCATTAGTTTGGCGATTTTAAGAACTTTCACCCAATTTATGTCACTTTTAAGACCTTTCGTCCCATTTAGGTGTCGATTTTTTCCTGGCGAGTGATAGCGAGCCTGCAATATAAGAGGAATCGGCCTTCGGCCGGGAAATTTTTCTACCGAAAAAATTACAAATTTACCTTGAAAGGGGGTCAAGGGAGTGTAATTTCAAGCTTGATGGAAGTCTAGGAAACACACTAAAAACCTCCCCTTAAGGTTAGGTTGCGCTTTTTCAGATGCGGCAGAATCGACCATAAAGGTGAGCTAAGGACATGTAGACTAAGTGAATAGACTAAAGGGGAGGTAGTTGCTTTTTCATGGCCCACTTCTCCCCCATGTTTAGCCCCATCAATTTTCAGATTTTAAGACGTTCGCCTCGTTAGTTTGTTGATTTGTAGACCTTTTGTCTCTGATCTTTATCTTTATCTTTATCAAGATCGTTCGTGCCATTTAGGTGTACAGTTGGTCAAAGTTCCAGCTGACCCACGCTCGCTCTGGGGCTTGCAGAATTAGCTGGCAATACTTGTGTAGTTGCCAATCAGTGGATATAATAACTTGAATATTTAAGCAAATCTACGAACTTTGGGTGAATGTTCATGATCATACATAACGATGTATGCATTTTTATTTGAGATAGGCTTAATTTCCTTTGTTTAGTGTATGTTCTAACAATGATATAGCCGAAATCAGATCTGCCAATCCCAATCTTTGTAAGACACACATCCTTCCTACACCAGTATTGCCAGATAATTCTGCGAGCCCCAGAGCGAGGGTGGGTCAGCTGGAACTTTGACCAACTGTACATATTTTCCTGACGAGCGATAGCGAGCCTGCAATTATGGAAGAACCAACCTTCGGCTGGAATATTTTTCATCGATAAATGTACAAAATACTCTCGAAGAGGGATCTTGAGAACGTCACACCCCCCCCAAGATTTTTCTAAGAGGCCCCAAATCTCACAAAAATCTGATGGTTAGAACCCATGCTATATCTCCACTTCCCATCACCCAGCGGCAGTAAAAGATCTGGCACAGTTCTTCAACAAAACATTTTTCAAAATTATAACCCTCCCCAACACCATAGGTTAAATTATATGTAGTTATGCTCCTCAAGAGCGAGCTTCTCTAGCCCAGCATTCTGAGAGGAGTGCAACTCAGAATTACTGCTATAACATACTGAAAAAATTCAACTATCAAAGAAAGAGTTTTTATTTGATTTTTATGTTTATAATTTGTTTATTTCGGCTGCACTATAGGGACAAGCCTAGTTTTTTCTTCTATACCAAACGCTCAACTCCTGCTTTACGACCCAATACGCTGGGCTACAACCGCGAGCCAACAAGCACCAAGCGCAAAATACTATTCAAACTAAAGCAGGAGGCTACCCGTGTGTCAATCTACCCAGGATCATATACCCTTGAACGACCATCTGCAACCACGTTGTCACAACCGGCAATATGGCGTATGTCCAGGTTATATACCAGTAACCTTAGTGACCACCTGGTCAGCCTCATATTCCGATTGTGAAACTGGTCCAAGAACTTGAGAGGGTGATGATCTGGGTAAACTACAACGACCGGACCATAGGCTGGAACATAGACCTCGAAATGCCCAAGCGCAAGCACAACTGCCAGCAGCTCCTCCTCGACAACAGAGCAGCTCCCCTGGGCCGAATTGTACTTCTCCGAGCAGAAACTAACAGGATGCTCCAGCCCATCATCGTCCTTTTCCACAAGGATGGCACCCGCCCCCACACCACTAGCCTCCGTTGCTAGATGGAAAGGTAGGATAAAGTCAGGGGCCCTGAGGATCGGGTGAGTGCACAACAGGTGTTTTACTTCTCTAAACACCTTCTCACACTCAGGCGCCCATTTGAACTTCTTATCCTTCCAGTTATCCTCCACCTGAGCTTGACTGTCCCGTTCTCCTACTCCACCTTGACTGCTAAACGTCATCACAGGCACAGTGAGAGGCTCAGGGGGGTGCTTCCCATACTCCTTCATGGGATTAACATGACAAAACTGATTGCGCTTCCGTCTGTCTGGAGTGGCTACCAAGTAAACCAGGTCCGATAGCTCCTCCACCACCCTATAAGGACCAGCGTACTTCGCGGATAAGGGGTGACCTACAAGGGGCAGTAGAATCAACACCTCCTGACCCACGTGAAACTCCCTGAGTTCAACCTTGAGGTCGTACCTGTCCTTCCTGAGGGCCTGCGAGCTAGTCAAATTACGGCTAGCCAACTCTAGACTGCGCAACATCCGTTCTCGACTGTTGAGGACACACTTGAGCATAGAACAAGGTTTTTCTGCGCCCTCCCATACTTCTTCAACCATATGGAGAGGCCCTCTAACACGGTGTCCAAAGACGAGCTCATTAGGGCTGAATCCCAAACTCTCCCCAGGTACCTCCCGCACAGCAAACAAAACACATGGCAGGCCAAGATCCCAATCCTTCCCACTCTCAAAGCAACAACAACGAAGCACAGATTTCAAGGCTGAGTGCCATCGCTCTAACACACCCTGGCTCTCCGGATGATACGCAGATGACACAACCCCAACAATCTCATGCTGCGGCATTGCTTGGACAAAGAGGCTAGAAGTGAAGTTGGGTCCCTGGACTGACTGAAGCCCCTGCGGGTAACCATACCGGGAAAAATACACTAGCAAGCTTCGGACCACCGTCTTCGCCGACCCATTTCTCATAGGGTACGCGTCAGGGTACCTTGTTGCTACATCTCCCGACTGTGCATCACTGTCCTCCTTCAACTCTTTCGTCTTTTTAAGCCCATCCTCTGCCTTTTCCACAACAGTTACTGGGTCTTCTCCAGACTCGAAATGTGGTCCTAATAATGAGTCCCCGAGAAGGTCTGTTGACACTAAACTCTCAACCGCATCAACTTTCAACCCCTTCTCGGTACCCTTCCTCCGCTGATCTAAAGACTGTTGACCAGAATGTGACTCCCTGGATGCAGGATCTCCGGTGACAACACACGCCATAGGCTGCACCGGACACTTCTCAACCAACTCCTGCTCCTCCCTACTCACGTCGGCCGGCTTCTCGGCAACGACCAAGGGTGGAGCCTCAGAAGTAGGTCCCGCAAATTCGTTGCCGAGAAGGAGGTCGACGCCCCTAACAGGTAACTTCTCCACAATTCCTACATCCAGGTCCCGAGTCACACCATCAACTTCCACCTTCATTCTTACAAGCGGGTATGACCTTGTCGCATTAACTCCTGAACCACAACCACCCGCGCCGTATTGACAGGTTTACCAGTGAAATTTCTCAACAGTGTTTGCGATGCCCCAGTGTCACGCAAAATTCTCACCTCATGTCTTCTACCCCCTCACTCCACACAACCGAGTTCCCTGTGGTCACTAAAGGCATCACGGACAGGGAATAAGCCTTCCGGATCCTTCTGCACTGGCAGTGTATTTACCTCGGAAGAAATGCCTCTAACAAACTCCGATGTCCTCTTGAACACTCCAATGCCGTGAGCAAAAGACACGGCTGCCGGAGGAGGTCGACTAGGGCACTCATTTGCCTTATGACCCTCCTGGTGGCAACTAAAACACATAAATTTCGGTTTCGGCTTATACTGTGATGTAAAAGGCCCCTGACTTTTCACATACGGTGTGGTGTAAGGTTTGGATTCAGTTTTAGTTTCATGGCTCTTCTGTTTAAATGTGTCATTGTTACAGGGAGGGGCAGGATAACGGTCCTTAGCACTTACATCGTACTTCTGTGAGGACCCGCAACCCCGAATCAACGACAGCCGTCGATCAGCCATTTTCTGCTGCTTCGACTAGAGTTCTTGGGTTTTTCTCCTTTAAGTTCAAAGTTAGATCACTGCCCGTGCTCTTAAAGAACTGCTCCAACATCATCAACTGCTTAACTCCATCAAACGTTGTTACCTTCTCAGATCAGAGCCAGTTCCCCATAGCATCGGACAAGTCCCGGGCGTGTTCCAAAAAGGTGCTATCTCTTCCCTTAGTTACACCCCGGAACTTCAAACGGTACGTTTCTGGTTGCAGTTCGTAAGCCCTCAGGACAGCCTCCTTGAGATCCTCATACACAATACATGACTCCAAAGGTAACGCATCGTAGGCTTTAAGACCCTTGCCTATTAATCTAGAGGATACAAGTGCTGCCCATTTATTCTCTGGCCACTGGTGTTCCTGGCACTTCTTCTCAAAGCGTGTGAAAAATTCTGTTACACCACTCTCATCAAACACCGGAACCAGTTTCAATAAGTGCGAGAGAGACTGCTCATGAACACGGTTACCAGCCCCAAGTCGCTGTCCCGTTGCCTCTACTCGCGACTTCTCTACGTCCATGTCGGCACAGTACCTAGTCGACTCTAAATCAGCTTGGATTTTTGCTAGCTTGGCTCTCTCTTCTATCTTGGCTAATTCTATTTGCTGCTGAAGCTGAAGTTGAAGCTCAGATGCCCTGATAGCCTTTCTCTCTTCGATCTTAGCTAATTCTATTTGCTGCTGAATCTTAGCTAATTCGAGCTGATACAATAATTCTGGAGTTAACTCTTGAGGAGGTGAAGGTGCTACAATGTTTGAAATTACCGGTGGTCCCCCCATGGGCAACCCACCCTGCCAGTCACCACCCAACTGTGGACGCGTACCCGGGGTCGGCAAACTACTGGGACGGCTGGGAGTCGAGTGTAGGGGAAGCATGGCCGAAGGGCTCTGAGCACTCAACCCATCTCGCTCACCAGTCACCCTGCCCAGTACACACGTTATCAAGTTATCCCTGGTCATGCTGCTAGTAACCGCATGACCGATAGCTGTGGCCAGGCATTGAAGACCGTACCGCTCCATACCCTCCAACCGCTCGGCAGTAACAGGCCATTGCAAAAATATCCTAGCATCCTCCTCACAGTTCAGCTGATTAACCATATCATCATACTGCTGTTCCTCAGTTTCGACATTACGTACTGTGTCTCCATTCTCCTCTGATCCGGTATAAGACATGATGCTCACAACAATTTCCCACCTCAATATTCAGAAAAGAAGTACCCCAAACTCTTATACCTCAATATACACACAAAAATTCTCAGAAATACTCAAGGGCTATACTATGTTGCAAAAAAAAATTATTCTTGCTGATCCCCGCAAAATATTCCCCAAAACAACAAATGTTCCCGGCTAATAAATGTAGGTTCACCAAATCCTAGGTAAGGTCGCCATTTGTTACGACTGGGGTTTAAATATATCAGGGCTCTTATTCATTGGACTAGTAATTGCATAAATGCTACAACGGAAAGCGCTAGATCCAACCTCTGATGTATATTCCCAGTGAACAAAGAACACAAATACTCTCGGAGTTCTATATGCAATAATAGGCTATCAAACTCTCAATAAATGTGCGTCTACTCTAGGCTTAATGTTATGACATGTGAAAACAGCCTATTACTACCTATAACCGAAGGTGCTTGGTTATGGTATGCAAAGTAAGGTGGTAAGAGAAGTTACAGCTTACGTTACTTTAATCAATAAATGTCAGGCACTCCTGCATGAAAGAAAGTGCACTAAAGTCCTTCAACACTAACAAGGAACCTTCTTTAAATGTTAGATGCTATCTAGATGCTCGTATCGGAAATGGAACCCAAAAAGGCAGGCAGCGGAACAATGCTCGTGCAGGCTATGCACACAAAAAGGCAGAATATATATAATGCCGTCGGAGCCAAGAATATCCTAAACACTACAACAATAATAATCGCCACGACAATGCAGTATTCCTATCAACAAAAAGAGCCTAAGTCGTTTGTGTCTCCATACATCAAACTAGGCTGCGAAATGCTTGTGTAATCATAAATGGGTATGCATGAAAAGAGTAATTAGGTTAATATACTTAATGTCTACTGTGACTGATAAAGTCTAGCTAGAGTCAATGATACGAGATACTGGTTGCGCATGGCATGCCGCATAGCCTAGTGCAAATCTCAAGTCTGTGCGTCAAATATTACGTTATAGGGAAGGGTAGCTCTCTTGAGAAACCTTAATACCGAAGTATTAAGCATTCTCCTGGCATACCTCAAAGACAAACAACGAGCTTAGAACAGTGCAGAATGGTATAGGCAAAAAGCCCTCATCCGTGCATGCTCTACTCTCAATGGCACACAGACTAGAATTTACTCAATCAACTCCAGTTCTCAGGTATGTCGTGCAGCTTTTTTCTAAAGCCAGAATTCATAGGAAACAATACCTTATAATATCAGACCCCTAGTCTAGCATTATCTAATCCAGCAGAACACTAATAATTATAGGAAGCGGCAATATGAAAGCCAACCAATGCTTCGTGATCAACTTATCTTAACAACTAAACATACATAGGTTATATCAGACCTTAACGCACAATACAACTGGCCAGCATGAAGCTGATTTTGCAGAGTTAACCAGAGGGGATATAATGTTAATAAAAGGTGGTGAAAGATATGAAAAATGAGAGAGATAGGCAGAGGAACAGGTTCTCAGGTGCGAAGAGGGAGACAGATATCCAAGGGAAAAAGAGGGATGCGTTCTAGAAACCAGATCTGAGGGAAAGAGTGGCGAGGAACTGTATATATACTCGCACTAGCTGGAGCCGCGTGGGAAAAAAGCAGTTACAAGTCCTCTAGCCACTAGCAAGGGAGCTAGCAGCATGGTAAGGACCTCTCTCAACCAACCTCCACGAGGCAGCCAGCCGTGACGTCATCGAGCGGGGCAAAAACACTGCGCGCCCCCCTCGCACTCTGTTCTACTCTCTCTCTCTCTCCCAGATCCCATCATTACTAGTTAACACCTTACGAGCGGCCTATGCGGTTTATTTATGTGTACCGCACAGCGGGGTGTTTTTAGCCAAAATAGGGCTGTTTACGTGATCATTTTCATGCCTAAATAAGACCCAGAACGTAAAACAAGTACCTATCCCTGAAAGGGCATAAACAGAGCTTTCGAATGACACCATAACGATCCTTGTATGATGGATAGTTTTCTTGCAATAACCGTGCAACGCGAGTGCAAAAAGCAGGTAATTCGGTACTTTCAGTACATAATTGAGTATGTAGCGAGTGAGAGAGGGAGGAGGGAGCTGAGATTTGTGTCAGTAGGTTCGCCGCGGTGGTCTGGAGCAGTCATACGCTCGCTAGTCTCCTGCCACCACTTGTCTCTCTCTCTCAGCCAGATTACGTGCTGAAATTGCCACTCGAGTTATGTCGAGCGCCGCCACATAGTCCAGCTTTATTTAACTCGACTTATGTTGCTCGCCGCTAATTAAGGGTTAATGATAAAACATATACTTTACAATTAAATATATAAAGCCTTGACATGGGTGAAAACAAAGAGCCTTTCTGGACTGCCCATGACACGAGCTTTCATATGAAATAAAGCACACTCTAATACATAAACTGTAGCCCCATCCACTGCCCTGGCGATCCTAGCGAGTCACTGTAGGACAAGCCATGCGGTTCTAACGGAGTGGTTAACGTCACACCACATGTTCACTCAACTATTCACAAGCATTCTCCATTCACTTCTGTCCACCACCACTTCCCCTGCCTGATCTATAGTCATTCCTCTATCATCCAAAGCCTTTCTTACACAGTCTCTCCATCTCAATGGGGGTCTTCCTGCCCTTCTATCTCCCCTTGTACCTGACTCACATATTCTCTTTGTAAGCCTTTCATCTCCCATTCGTTCAACATGACCATACCAGCTCAGCACCCTTCTGTCCACTCTGGCTGACAAATGTTCCTGCTGCCCCACTCTCCTACGTATCTCTTCATTCCTCAATCTGTCTCTACGAGTAACTCCACACATACTCCTCAAGCAGCTCATCTCCATCACATCCAGCCCTCTTTTCTCCTTTTTCTTCAGAGCCCATGTCTCAGCCCCATACATCACTGTTGGCACAACAATTCCTTGAAACAGTGCACTTTTTACTTTCACTCCGAGATTTCTCGTCTTCCACATACTTCCCATTGCCCAAACTAGATGTTGAAGAACTAGACAGCGTTCTCCGCTGTCTAGTTGTACATCAAAGGGAATATCAACTGATCAAAGTAAGATACAATTAGGAATAAGGGTAATGGTTCAAGAACATTACTTCCAGCAAAACACTTGGCTATACAGGTACAGTGCTCGTGCAACTCCACCTCAAGAGTAGAAAGAAATGGAAAGACAGAAATGGATGGTGGAATAAGGTAGGCTAAGGGAACTGTAATGGGTAGACATGAGTGAGGCTCTGGTGGAGGCACTCTTAGCAGGCAGTTTTGCCTTTGTCTCCCTCATCCACATACAAAAATAATTTATATATAAATATATATATATATATATATATATATATATATATATATATATATATATATATATATATATATATATATATATATATACAGTAGTCTATATATATACGGTATATATATATATTATATATATATATATACTGTATATATACATTACGTTTATCTTTCTATTCCCACTGCATTAACCACCACATCTCTCTCTCTCTCTCTCTCTCTCTCTCTCTCTCTCTCTCTCTCTCTCTCTCTCTCTCTCTCTCTCTCTCTCTCCCTCTCTCTCTCACACACACACACACACACAATGTTCCCACTGCTGCATATTTGAAGACCTTAGGAGGCTGCGGTTACTCCCTCGCTCATTGGTGGTAATTCCCCCTGATTAATGAATGAACGTCTAAGGACCCACCACTACTACAGTTCACTCAGATGTAAGCATAAACGTGTACACACACACTTTAGAATATATAGCTTAGAACCTACTGCCATTAAATTAAGTATAACAAATTTGACGCTATAATTCAGCACTTATTACCTTACTCTGTAATGAGAATGGAAGAAAAAACACTTCTCCCACATGCTTAAAAATACGTCCACAAAAATCAACGTACCGTTTTGAAGCCCTTGATGCAAAATTTAAGCCGTTTGTTAACAACAAAATAACTCTTGTAGTTAATCTCTTCTGTATTGGCTACTCTATTGATTATTATATGTATTGCCAAAATGTTGATACAATAGTAATATTTGTTGATATTGGTTAAGGAACAGACTCTCGGCGTGTCCAATCATTCGACAGCGATTTAACCCACTATTTTCTGCGCCAGCTAACTGACCTGGCAACTTGATGTGATGAAAGTGTAATAATTCCGCTAATAGGTTTGTCGACTGTGAAATAGCCGGGGCAGGTATCACAATATAAGGAGAGGAGGCAAAGTGAACAGCCGATCATGATTGAAATGGCCATTCTGCGGAGGTGTTATCCTAATCGCCTATTTCCAAACTACGGAAGCTACCGGCTTAGGTGTTTCCGGTGACCTGCCGAGCGCTGATGGCCGGGCTGATGGGACCATCCAGGTGAGAGAGATGGATCCTAGAAGGTCATAGATGGAACACATAGTCGATGGTAAATTTCAATAATACCCATAATATGAAAATGGACCTGGATTATACAGTCACATATATTTAAACTCAAAGACAATAGCAAATTTTAATAATATCTACAATTACTAAGGGTAAGTCAAGGAGAGTGGGAGATGGGTCCCTATTGGATTTCATAGACGGAATACATAAGTCTTAGACAAATGTAGTTATTTGCGTATATAATTTTGCCTTACTTCAATAGCACGGTGGCTTTTTATAATATGGTTAACACTAGATGATTTTGTTTGGCTCGACTCCTTTAAACACTTCGGAAATTGAATTGAATTTACTGATGATAGCCAGAATAAAATATGAAGGCACGGATCGGATCTGGGATTATAAGAGATCGTACTTGGTTCTTAAGACAGTAAGAAGATGAAGTGCTCAGCAAATTCTAAGACGCTTACCTCCCGGTACATACCAGCCAAGTGGTCCCCTCAGCCTTGGCCGAGGAGTGACCTATTGATATATTTAATGATGGACAAGACAACGCTGACCGCGGACATTCACATTACTATGGCATAATATTCCCAGTCTTTAAATAGTTATATATTGTAGTCGACTCATCTGTTTCTTGAATTACGATATAACCTTAATTTTCCATTTTACAATATAATATACAATATGCAATTTTATAATTTACCCAAGCATACCAATAAAACTATTGCCGTTTAGCGCCAATGACATACACAACTAAATTATCTTAGTTTTAACTGACTAATCTGGTGAACAAACCTACATCGTTTCTATCCTACATGATCTAGAGCAGTTAGTCCAGCACCCTACTCATATCCTTGACCGCCATGGAGATCGGCCTAATATCCTTGAATTATTTCTAACCTCTAATCCTCCTGCTTATGCTGAAAAACTTGTCTCTCTGTTGGGCTTCTCCAATCATAACCTTATCTCCGTTGCCTGTCTTATCTCACCAGTACGACCTTCCAATCTTCTCAGGCAGTAGCGTTTGTGGCACTTTGAGACTGCCGACTGGGAGGCTTTTCAACAGTATTTCTTTGATTTCCCACGGAATTATTTTTGATTCCGTGGCCTGGGACCATAGGAGTGTGCTGAATATATTACCAAGGTTATCATGGAGGCCATGATATTATACATTACATTTCTTTCATTACATTACATTTTCTTGCTCTCAGTCTAACACAAACAAATGTTGGTTTACTCACACTTGTTCTACTGCTGTCAGCAATAAAAGGAAATAGGAAGCATGCAAACGGTGCCGTCGTCTTCAAATTCAAGAATCTCGTACTTTATATATGTTTGCCCGGGATCAATCCAAATTAGTTCTTCGACTTGCCAAAATATCATTCATCAATAATATATGCTCTGAGCTTTCCAAGTCTAGCTCTTCCTAAGCTTTCTGGCATCTAGCCAAAACCTTCCTGGTAATTCTCTCCTCTTTTCCACTCTGACTCACCACCGTCACTTCTTCCTCTGACAAAGCTGAACTCTTCACTCAAACGTTCACTAAGAACTCCACCTTTGATGTTTCCGGTGTTATTCCTTCCTCTCCAGCCATCTCTCTCTTACTTATGTCTAATATCCTAATCTCCTCCAAAGATGTACTTTCTGCATTCTCTGGGCTTAACATTACTACTAAGAAGGTTTACAGAACAAAAGATTTTCTTCCTGTTGTACTCAAAATTGTTCTTCTATGCTAATTCCCTGCCTAGGTAAACTCTTTCATCTCTGTCTTTCTTCTAACGTCTTCCTTTCTTGCTGGAAGTTTGCTCTCATTCAACCTGTCCCAAAGAAGGGCGACCGCTCTCAACCCACTAATTATTTCTTGCATCTCTAAAGTTTTTGAAACTGTTCTTAATTCAACATTTCTTACGCATATTGTCTTCTCATAATTTACTTTCAGATTGCCAGAATGGTTTTCTTAAGGGCTGCTCTATTGATGACCTTCTTTCTTATCTTACTAACTCTTAGTCATCCTCCTTTCAGGATTTTGGTGCAACCTTTTCTAATGCGCTAGTCTTATCAAAAGTTTTCGATAGAGGCTGGCACAAATCTCTGATTTCTAAACTACCCTCCTTCGGTTTCTATCCCTCCATTTGTGTCTTTATCTCTAATTTCCTTTCTGGCCATTCCATAGCTGCGGTTGTGGAAGGACATCGCTCATTTCCTCAACCTATCAACTCCGGCGTTCCTCAAGGTTCTGTCCTGTCTCCAGTTCTCTTTCTAATTTTCTTTAATGATCTTATCAATTGTACTTCTAGTCCTATTCACTTGTATGCTGATAACTCTACCTTATGCTATTCAGCCAGTGTTCCCACCATGCAATTACTCCAGAACTCATGTGATGATGCCATAGCACGCTTATCTTCTGATCTATCAACTATTTATGGTTGGGGCATAGAAAATCTTGTTACTTTCAATTCTTCTCAAGCTCAGTTTCTCCATATATCTACCTGTCACAATCTTCCTCACAACTATATCTTACTCTTTAACAATACACAAATACACCCTACATCTTCTCTCAGTATTCTTGGTGTTTATTTTTCTCCTGACGTTTCTTGGAAAGGTCATATCACTTATCTTGCTAGCGCATCTTCCCAGATGGTAGGTGTTCTCAACCGCCTCTGTGAGTTTTTCACTCCTGCCCAGTTTCTGGCTCTGTACTGGGGCACATTGATGCCATGTAGCAAGTATTGTTTACATGTGTGGGGAGGTTCCACCCATACCTCTCTTCTTGAAAGGGTAGTCAAAATTATTTAATTTCATCAACTCACTTCCTCTTCCTAATTCCCTACAAGCTCTCTCTCTACACGCCGGAATGTTGCATCTCTCTCACTCTTCTACCGCTATTACAATAATCGGTGTTTTTCAGAACTTTCTCAGTATATACATACCTTCTCCTTCACGGAGACTGGGGGGTATCCACCTTTCAACTTACTCCCACCCTTATTCTTTCTAACTCTCTAACCCAAGAGTGAACCAATTTTCCCAGTTATTCTTCTACTTAACTCTCTCCCACTATCTGTCTTTCCCTCATCCTATGACCTAAACTGCTTTAAGCAATGCGTTTCCAGAAATGTTACACTCTATCACTCTTTCAACTTTTGGGGAGGCAGTTGTTACAGGCACCTCTACCTTTTGTATCCTTCATACACATAGAAATTCAATTCTAGTTAACATAATAAAATACTATTCAGCTAGTAAAATTGGTGGAGTATGTAATAGGCATTCTGGGAAGAGACAAATGATGTGGGGGTCGGTGAGGAGAAGGGTGTAAAGCTGAAAGGAGGAAGGGTACGGTAGCTGACGAGATGGAGGGCGGGCGGTATGAAGAAGAGAAGTATTACCAGAGAGAGAGAGAGAGTGGCGGAAAGAAGGTTTGGTTGACACAAGAGGGAGGGGGATCAGCTGAAGACTAATGGAGTTAGGATAGGATGTAGAGAGAGAGAGAGAGAGAGAGAGAGAGAGAGAGAGAGAGAGAGAGAGAGAGAAAGAAGGGGGGGGGGGGTAAAGTGAAGGCCATAACGCGATGAATCAATCAGCCTGGCTGGAGGTTCTTGGTCAGTAATCACTGGATCAGAATGCCATGAATAATTCTGATCTCCGCTGACGACGCCGGCTGGGTGCCACCCAGCTCATCCCGGTCGGGGCCAGATAGAGCTACCCCGTGGCACTCCTTACATGGACCCTCGGGAAATTGACCGTTTGTGAGTTTCCATCTATAATGAAGTTCAAGCTAGGAGATAAAAACCCATGCTAAAATGTATGGTTTTCCAACTGAGGGGAAATTGTCATGTCCCCAACTTGATAATGCACCTATTTTATTAACTTTGCTGCAAAATACGTTGTATATTACAAAAACCTGTCAGTGTTATGATGCATAATTTCTATCAAACACAAACAAAATAAATAATGAATTTCTGGTAAATATCGATGTCGCAGGAACTTCCTCATAGACTGAATCTCACAAGTCGTCAATTACCAGTCAGTTCGCTTTCACGGTTAGGGGTTTCTACATTAGCTAGTTCTTTAGATAGGGTGGTTGTGGGGTTTTGAACAGAAATATTGAGAGTGTAAATGAGAGGTTAATTGGAACAATTTTAGCGTCAGGCGAAAGCGATAAGGATATTCAGTCTCATGCTAAAAATGATGACTATAATGCAAATAATAGTAGTGATGGTGCAACAGAAGATGGAAATGTCGCTAAAAACAAAGGTAAATTAGGTATAAAGAAAAGAAGTAAAATGAGAGTATATTACACAAACTGTAGGAGTCTATGTAACAAAATGAACGAACTTAGAGCCCTTGTTAGCAAAGAAAATATAGACATAATAGCGCTAACTGAAACGTGGATTAATACAGAAACCAGGCATTTTTTAGCAGAATTTGATATACCAGGATATAGTTTGTTTAAATATGACCGAAAAGTAAGAGGGGTGGCGGTATAGCAGTGTTTGTCAGGAGTACATTAAAAAGCAGTATTAAATCAGGTATTAGACTAAATAACGATAATGAAAGTGTTTGGGTAGAGGTTAACGAAGGTAGTGAGACCATAGTTATGGGAGTTATGTATAGCCCGCCAAATATGAGAAGAAATGAGGAAACGTCATTATGGGGGGAAATTAAAATGGCATCAAGGTTTAGCAATGTGTGCATTATGGGGGATTTTAATTTTCCGAATATAGATTGGCAGCATCAAATAGGAGACTCTGATTCTGAGGAGTTTATAGAGGTAGTACAAGATAGTTTTTTATTTCAATTCATAGATACGCCGACTAGAGGTAATAATATTCTCGATTTAGTTTTCAGTAACAATGAACATATGGTAAATAATGTAGAGATAGGGGACCACCTAGGAAATAGTGACCACAATTCTGTGTATTTAATATACAATGGTAAGGTAATACCCAGAGAGAATACAACATTAATACCTGACTTTAGAAAAGCCAATATGGTGGGTTAAGAAGAGCCCTATTAGCGGACCCTATGGTCAAAAAAATTAAGTCGATCCAGGTGTCCAAATGAGTGTACCCCTTCTCAGGCACCTGTCATCTTAAGTCAGGAAGAGACGTCAACCTTGGTAGATACATACGATAATTTTATCAAGTTCAGTATTCAATGCACAAAATAAATACATACCCAAAAGAAAATTTAGATCAACACAGAACCAAACCCCAATGGATGAATAATAGACTATTAGATCTTCTAGGACAAAAGAGAGGAATATATAGAAAAATTAGAAAAGGCGAAATTCACCTACTTGCTTACTATCAGAATCTATCAAGACAGGTAAAAAAGGATATTAGGAAAGAAAAAAGAAATTATGAAATTAAGGTTGCCAATGACTCAAAAAATAATCCTAAAGCTTTTTACCAACTATATAAATCCAAGGTTAGAGATGTAATTGGTCCCCTTAAAACTTCGATAGGAGAAATGACAGAAATTGATTTTAGAAATGTGCAGTACATTAAATGGTCAATTTCTTTCCGTTTTCACTAATGAAAATTTGGCCCAGTTTCCAGAAGTCCGTAAGGTATATAGCGATAGTATAGAAAATAGGTTAAGTACGGTTACTATAAGTAGAAATGATGTGCTTAAGGAAATTGACAGACTGAAACCTCATAAATCGCCTGGTCCTGATGAGGTATATGCTAGAGTATTAAAAGAATGTAGGGATGAGTTAAGTTACCCATTAACATTTTTATTTAACAAGTCATTGGAGACAGGTATAGTTCCAGAAGCTTGGAAGCTTGCAAACGTAGTTCCGATCTCCAAAAAAGGTGACAAATCAATAGCATCCAATTACCGTCCCATTAGTCTTACATCAATCATAGGAAAGCTACTAGAGTCAATTATGAAAGTAAAATTAGAAACCACTTAGATACATTTAATTTAATTAATTCTTCTCAGCATGGATTCACTCAGGGACGTTCTTGCCTTACTAATTTGCTTAGTTTTTTCTCAGAGGTATATGAAGCAGTAGATAATGACAAGTCATATGATATAATATATTTAGATTTCAGTAAAGCTTTCGACAGAGTCCCCCATGAGAGATTGATGAGAAAGGTTGAGGCGCATGGAATAGGTGGGGCGTTGTTGGGATGGATTAGGTCATGGCTAATTGGTAGGAAGCAGAGAGTCAGCATAAATGGTACGAAGTCAGAATGGGAGCAGTCAAAAGTGGTGTCCCCCAGGGATCTGTATTAGGTCCTCTGTTGTTTGTTATATACATAAATGACCTTGATTTAGGTATAACTAGTAGGATAAGTAAATTTGCAGACGATACCAAGATGGGGAGAACAATTGATTCAGATAGAGATATAGAGTGCCTCCAAAGGGATCTAGATACCTTACACGAATGGTCAGTAAATGGGCAGATGAAGTTTAACATTGACAAATGCAAGGTATTAAAGATAGGGAAGATGCATACAAAAGTTAAATATAAACTAGCTAATGTGGAATTAGAAAACTCGAATTGTGAGAAAGATCTAGGTGTGTTTGTTAGCAATGATTTGAAGCCTAGACAACAGTGTATAAGCGTTCGAAACAAGGCAAACAGGATTCTCGGGTTCATCTCAAGGAGTGTGAGTAACAGAACTGCTGATGTTATCTTAAAACTTTACTTGTCATTAGTGAGACCCCATATGGATTATGCTGTTCAATTTTTGGTGTCCTTATTACAGAATGGACATAGATTCATTGGAGAGAGTACAACGTTAGAATGACAAAAATGATCCATAATATTAGAAATCTTCAGTATAAAGAAAAGGTTGAAGAAATTAGGCTTACATTCGTTAGAGAGACGCAGAGTTAGAGGGGAAATGATAGAGGTATTCAAGTGGGTTAGTGGATTAACAAAGGGGACATGACAAATGTACTAAAGCTCAGGTGATAGCGAAAAGAACTCGTACCAAATGGTTTCAAATTAGATAAAGTTCGTTTCAGAAAAGATATAGGCAAATATTGGTTTGGTAACAGAGTTGTAGATGGGTGGAATGGACTACCAAGTGCTATAGTGGGATTAAAAACGATAGGGAGCTTTAAGATAAATTGGATAAGCATATGGACGAGAAGGGTTGGGTGTGAAGGGGGATCAGCAGGGTTGGGCCAATCAGCGCTCTGCAGACCCCCGTAATCCTGCGTTAATCTCTAACCGTTTTGGTAAGATGATCCTCAGGGTATTAGAGTGTTGAGCCTATAATTGGGCTTTGTAATTGGGGTTGTGTGGGACAGGGATCTGCCTTGCTTAGGCCAATCGGCTTTCTGCAGACTCCCATTTTCTTATGTTC
Organism: Paralithodes platypus; assembly: GCA_032716605.1. Classification (NCBI taxonomy): domain Eukaryota; kingdom Metazoa; phylum Arthropoda; class Malacostraca; order Decapoda; family Lithodidae; genus Paralithodes; species Paralithodes platypus. Next base: position 12,183,660 of record CM064540.1, read on the forward strand.
TTATGTTCTTAAAATGTTCGCCCATGTTCCAGTATATATGTCACGCTTTGAATTCGCTTAAGTTCGGCTTGATTAGGTGTAATTTGATTAAGGTTGGGTTAGGCAAACTTTGGTTGGTTGTTATGGTTTGGAGAGGATAGCTTATTTTATAATTAGGATAGCAAAGGTTACGTACGGTATGGTTAGGTTAGGATAGGTTTGGCTTGACGTGGTTAGGTTAGATTAGCAGATGATAATATGTCAGGTTATGTAATGCTAGATACTACATAATGTAACTCTAGATACTACTACTTCTATTAAATAATACTTTGGTGTTAGGTTATGTCTGGGTGATATTACTCTGCATGTGAATGTGAACGAAATGTTCTCTGCTGCCTTTAATTAGTGCTAGTTTGTACCTTGTGATCTTGAATAGATACACAACAATAATACCAATTTAACCAATAACACAATTATAACTGGTAGCACACACTTGACTCAGATACGATTCGCCGATATAATTGTTCATGTAGCTTCAGGAATTGTGATATAATTTCTTCCGCAGATACGAATAAATATTGCCCATGGTGTTTCACATTAAAGATCCTATCTTGATCATATGACTGCTGTTCACACGCCAATAATTGAAACACAGTGTGACGGTATTTTCATCTTTATCAGTAAGTAAGCAATGATGACTGTTGGTAATTGTAATACATTATATTGGTTATATTACCGAATGCATGATATGAAAAAAAATAATAATAAAAATAGGAATTAGTTACTCCCGGGCTATAAGCATGGCAATAATGCACGACATCAAAATGAATGCATGGTGCCATTATTATACCCTGCTTAGTTGAGGTTCATGCCAAGGATAATACAATAATGAATGCATGGTGCCATTATTATACTCTGCTTAGTTGAGGTTCATGCCAAGGATAATACAATAATGAATGCATGGTGCCATTATTATACCCTGCTTAGTTGAGGTTCATGCCAAGGATAATACAATAATAAATGCATGGTGCCATTATTATACCCTGCTTAGTTGAGGTTCATGACAAGGATAATACAATAATGAATGCATGGTGCCATTATTATACCCTGCTTAGTTGAGGTTCATGCCAAGGATAATACAATAATGAATGCATGGTGCCATTATTATACCCTGCTTAGTTGAGGTTCATGCCAAGGATAATACAATAATGAATGCATGGTGCCATTATTATACCCTGCTTAGTTGAGGTTCATGACAAGGATAATACAATAATGAATGCATGGTGCCATGATTATACCCTGCTTAGTTGAGGTTCATGCCAAGGATAATACAATAATGAATGCATGGTGCCATTATTATACCCTGCTTAGTTGAGGTTCATGACAAGGATAATACAATAATGAATGCATGGTGCCATTATTATACTCTGCTTAGTTGAGGTTCATGCCAAGGATAATACAATAATGAATGCATGGTGCCATTATTATACCCTGCTTAGTTGAGGTTCATGCCAAGGATAATACAATAATCTTTAAAAGCTTTATAGTAACTTCAAATTATCGGAATTGATGAAAAAAAATATGTTTACATATACGTTTTTCCTATAGGGAAAATATGTTTTAGGAATACAATATAACTCCTATGAAACTGAAAATAAGATATGCAAATAATTGCAAAATTAATATTGTCTGTATTAACTCACTTAAAGTACCAAACCTATTAATACGTCATGCTTATTGTATTAATACTTAAAACCATAGCTATAACTTTGTATTCACAACGAGCACGCGAAATATCGTGAGAATCAAACGCAGGTCTATTCTCACGAGCAATAATTATAATAATAATAATATTTATTATTATTATTATTATTATTATTATTATTATTATATGAGATGCCGAAGTCTCCAACCAGGGTGCACAAACACCAGCAAGATGAATCCACACAAAACACCCGGAGGCACTGGAGAGAGACTACGGCATCTTTAGAAGAAAACAAACATTTACTGTACACTATATCTACATATATTAAACACAGATAAAATGGATAATACAATATTATGCAGTGGATGATATCAAATATAAATATAATACAATAAAATTGAATAAAATAAGTTTAAAAATTAGAATTAATGCTGCAAAAAAGCATTAACTCTAGACTTAAAGATGAGATATGAGCTGAATTGACTAGCTCATTTGGCAACTTATTCCACAAGTCAACCATGGCCGGCACAAAACACCGTGAAAACTGTGTAGTAGAAAAATTAACACGGCTCATGGCAAGATCATTAAGGTTGCTTGTTAATCTAGTTGCACGAGCCCGGACATAGGGCCCAGGCAGAACCCCATGTAAGGGATGCTGAGGGTTGTTAAACACTTTAAATAAAAGACTAAGGGCACCAACTTTACGTCGATGACACAGATCAAGAGACAAATGAGGTAGAATAAAACTGATAGAATTTAGTGACCTGTCAAGCAACTTGAGATGGCAGTCAGCTGCTGACAACCAGACAGGTGAGCAGTACTCGAATTGTGGCAAAATTAAATCATAAACAGACTTGATAACTGTGGAGTCACAAGCAAACGTTTTATAACACTTGCGAAGCAGATTTTTTTTGGGGGGAAATGGAAGAGGAGAAAGAACGAATATGCTTTTCAAAAGTAAGTTTGGGATCCAGAGTAGGCCTAACTCCTAACAAACGCAGAGTATCCACATTCTCAATTTGCTCGCCAGAAACTTGTAGATAAGGATGGGGAAGATCCAAGGTACGAGATCTGTTGGTGATAATGGAGTCTGTTTTACTAGCATTAAGTTTCATACCCCAAAGTTCACACCATGATCTAATTTTGGCTAAGTCCCTATTTAGAGCAGTAGCAATTTCGTGTCGATCAATTGGTGATGGAATTGACGCTAGCAACATTGATAGTTATAGTTGTTAAGCAAATGGAATTTTGTAAAGACGGGTTCCAATTGTGGAGAGTCATACATTGTTGCTGAAAAACACACTAAAAAGCACCACTCACAAGTACTGTAAATATCGAGTGATTCTATGTACTATTTACGTGCATATTTACATGTATTTGTTGTCGTACAGCTTGCCCCAGGATACAGGCGGATTTGCACAAACGCTATTTCCGGCTACTTTAAATCGGCAATTTGGTATTGGCAACTTTTCGGATATTTTGCACTGGGTTCAGACTTGTCTGACTGTTGATTATCACAAAAGAAAGATTGTAAACCTGCAAAATATTTAAGAAGTTGCCACATCAGAACTACCTATAATTTTAAGGTAGTTACTGTTAGAACAAAATAAAACAAATAAGTACACACATACCCGTATAAATCCCCGTTAACGATCCCGGAGATGAGCCTTCCCTGTCCCACATAGCCTCCATCAACCTAGTTCATCCATTGTCTCTTATTGGACCCACGCTGGTTTATCTTCAGCCCTATCCTGTTAGTCAGTAATCAACCATTGAATATGGGATTCATATGAGATAAGATGGAAAAAAGGGAAATATTTGAATTGAAGTTTTCGTAAAACTCAACTATTCCTATAGTAACAATATGATAATTTGTTGTTGTGACAACAAAAATAGAATAATGGATTATTGTCAATATTAACACCTGACGAGCGGCCTATGCGGTTTATTTATGTGTACCGCCCAGCGGGGTGTTTTTAGCCAAAATAGGGCTGTTTACGTGATCATGTTCATGCCTAAATAAGACCCAGAACGTAAAACAAGTATCTATCCCTGAAAGGGCATAAACAGAGCTTTCGAATGACACCATAACGATCCTTGTATGATGGATAGTTTTCTTGCAATAACCGTGCAACGCGAGTGCAAAAAGCAGGTAATTCGGTACTTTCGGTACATAATTGAGTATGTAGCGAGTGAGAGAGGGAGGAGGGAGCTGAGATTTGTGTCAGTAGGTTCGCCGCGGTGGTCTGGAGCAGTCATACGCTCGCTAGTCTCCTGCCACCACTTGTCTCTCTCTCTCAGCCACATTACGTGCTGAAATTGCCACTCGAGTTATGTCGAGCGCCGCCACATAGTCCAGCTTTATTTAACTCGACTTAAGTGGTGAGCCGCTTTTTAAGGGTTAAAGTGTTTCTCAACTAACTAAAATTAACGGGTATTAGTTATATTCTAATCGTTCGTTTTTCGTTGCTTAATTTGTTTTCTTCATGGGTGGGGGTCGCAAGCCCACCGACCCAACTTCTTTAGTCGCCTCTTACGACACGCAGAAGGCACGTGGGGCATATTCTAATCCCTTACCCCCAGGGCGGTTCGTTCGTGTCCACCCCTTCGGGTATCACGGCGTCAGGCAATAGATAGATAGATAGTTATATTCTTAATTATTGGTATACTGATAAGAAAAAGTGCATATATTTAGCATGTAATCCGGTCAGAAAAACCTTGATAGCAACCTTCGTGGTGCAAGGCAAAGCTCAAAGAGAAGAATGTCCATCCCCGGTGAAGCATCATCAATGAGAGTGATGATGTACAGAGAGTATGAAGGAATATATCACCACCCCGAACACTGGAGGCGATATACACATTTGCAGCCAAGAATATGTAGCTTTGTTCTCTAAAGCTTATTTCTTTCCGTGTGAGAATGTTGTCGCTCTATATCTAACACATTTCTCAGATTTCCCCCTGATGGCTCCCTAGTTCTCTAGATTAACTCCACTCTGGGACACCTTTCATTCGCTAATGGCGCACCTGGCTGCACCCGAAGAATAGCGGAAATGTCGCAGACAAACCCTTCTTGCTGCACAGACCTCGCACAATTTTATTGTTGCGCCATTTTGGAAACAAACTTGCAACAGAATCGTTTAGATAACATTTCTGATAACCTGAAAAGTTGCATCTGTAGCTATTAACCTTCATATATGTAGTATTAACTTTCATATATGAAATTAAATGTAATTGTTTTTCAATAGTACAATGCTAAATATTACAAAAGCAAATATTGTCGGCAGCTGATCAGTCTCAATACACTGCCTTGTCTATTATGTTGCCACGCGTCACTCAGTCTCTAAGTTTGACGCAGGAATCACCTTTCAAATGTCAGATGCAGGAAAACCCACCAGCAAAGACTGCCAACATTTAGTAAAATAATCATCTTATAGTACTAATGATATTTTGTATTGCATTCTATATGCCAAATTATAAGAAATATACACCAGTAAATTGATAAACGAGTTATTACTTGGTGTATGCTGCGCGGATAGGCTTTAGTAGTACCGCAACCAAAACTCTTAGCATGTAAGATACATGCAAATAGTAATGTCAATATATTATTGGTTGTGTCAATATCGCCGACATTATTTGAAAAGTTCATACTAAAAGGGGACTATCCCTTATTCTTCAACAATACAAAAATCAATCCTTCATCTTCTCTCAATATTCTTGGTGTCTCTTTTTCTTCTGCTTTCACTTGGAAGGACCATATTACCAGTATTGCTAAGGCAGCCTCCAAGAATCTGGGTGTACTCAACCGCCTCAAGGGGTTCTTTACCCCTGCACAGCTTCTTGCTCTGTACAGGGGCACAGTGCGTCTTTGTATTGAGTATTGTTCACATGTGTGGGGAGTATCCTCTCACACCGCACTCCTAGACAAACTAGAAAGGAAGGCCTTTCGTAAAATTAATTCCTGTCTACTCACCAACTCTCTACAAACTCTCTCTCTTCGCTGCAATGTTGCATCTCTCTCGCTATTCTATCGCTACTACAATAATCAATGCTCCTCAGAGCTCTCCCAGTGTATACCACCTCCTCTACTTAGGGTACGTGGCACCCATCTTGCAACACAATCCCACCCCTACTCTGTGCAACTCTCCAACCCAAGAGTGAAACGTTACTTTGTCTTTTTTCTATTCAACGGCTGAACTCTGGAACTCTCTCCCAGAATCAGTCTTTCCCTCCACCTATAACTTTAATTGCTTCAAACTCTGTGTGTCCAGACATTTTGGCTCGAAAGTCCCTTGATTTTGGACCCTGTCACTCTTTCAACTATGGGAGAGACACTCGCTACAGGCAGTTCTGCCTTTTGTCTCCCTCACTCACATATAAAGCAAACATTGACACAACCATTTCTCGGGAGAAGTAGGCTACATCCATTTAGCACCGAGTTACTTCAAATGCTAAGTATACATATGCTTTGTACTTATCATTTCTGATACTTTTTTTCTATGTGCATGAAGGACACAAAAGGCAAAGCTGTTTGTTAAAAGTATCTCCCTCCAAGGTTGAAAGAGTGATAGAGAACCAACATCAGAGATACTGTACATTAGATGTAATTTAGCAGCGTTCGAAAGAAGTGTGGTGTGCTTGTTATGTATAGTGAAATGAATAGGAGTAGGAAGTGTTTGCGAGAGTTAGCTGGATTACTATCTGTGTTAGTGAAGCACACACAAAACTAGTGGGGGAAGCCAGGCAAATGAAACAGGAGTTCCAGCAACTCCTTATCATATACCTATGTGGCCTCCCACCTACAATCTCCCTACCTAAACATTATTAACATTACAGTATATTCCACGCTCAATATATGATAGCACATATATTCCAACAGGTCATACTTTTGCTTAAATAAATCGCCGGCTGGTAACAAGAATACAAATCAAATTGGTGATTTGGGCTGAAGGGAGTTATTTGAGACTGTGCTCAGCTCTTTGACTGTGCGAGGTTAATTCTAATTTGAAAACATCGTCTGTGAGTAGACCTACCTGGAATACGGTAGAGAATATGACATTGTGTGATTGTGAATGATAGCTGAGAGTCTGTTCGGCTCCTTCAATACCAATGATCATTATAATCTAATTAAAATCGTCTGGCGGTAGCTAGAATATGGTAGAAAATCGTCCATACCTTTCTAGGGTCAATTTGTTTACTTCATTCTTCTTCAATATCATAGGTTATCTGTTTCAACTTGACTATTCCTTCTAAAACAATAATCGGTTAATTTGTTTTCCTCTCCTCTATCATATGCTGTATAAGTATCCTCTTTTTCATTATCCTAACCGTCTATGAAATATGCATCTTCCTCAGATATATTCTCCTTCTCTTTTTGTTTCATCTGTTTCAAATTGTATTAGTTCTCCTTTAGGTATAATTCACCTTTCTCTCCTTAATAATGTCTAAGTAATTTACTTTACTTTTGTCTTTTTCTACATTCATTTGGTGGAACTTATTTTCCTTTTCTCTCGCAGCCATATGTTATATTCTATTTTCATTCTCTCTGACATTCATCAGTTTTATATTGTGTTATTATCCTTCACTCTCACATCCATGGATTTCATCATAATAATAACCCTTTCGCTGCAGCCGACCTACTGGTACATCCTATGTAGAGAAGGCTTATACTGTGGGCGACGTACGCATTTGTTGTGGTAGTACCGGCTGAGTTGGTTGCACCAGATGCCTCCAAAAGCGTCTAAGCATGCCACCCATACTTATATCAGTCAGCTCTATTATTCATTGGTTGAGGGAGGGTGTGTGTCCAAGTAAGAGGTGTTTTAGAAGCTGAAATACAATAAAAAACAAAGCTACTTCTACATTTGAACGTGACAGCTATATTTCATGTATGAATATGAGGTTCAGTCCATGCTATAGATCATAACTCATACTGTCTTCTAAACACAATAATCTTGATAAAATAATTATGTAATTTAACGAGTTATGGCGAGCATAAAATACAAAGCAGGAAGTGACGGACACTGTAATAATACACTTGGTGATTGCCTACTAGCGGATAAAGAACGAGGAAGCTTTTGCTCAATATTCCCAAGACCGCAAGGCTCAGAATTAATTACTGAAGACTTCTATGGGGATAATTGAACCTAATCTTTACATTGGCATTAGCTTGAATTTGGTCAGGGCTACAGATATGGCGCTAGGGTGACGTATATTGAGCACAAATAGCGGAAACATTTCCGCCAGAGTGCATACTTAGCTATGAAGCTCCCTGCAAGGAAAGTGTTAATAATATTAAATGTGAGGCATTATTCTGAATTATAGTTAATTATGGAATATTGTCTCAGTCGTGTAAATACGTACCCGGTAGAGGTTTTTCTGATAAACCTGAAATGGACATTCTGTTATACTGGGGTTCATACTAACATGATAAGTTACGATGAGTTTATATATATATATGGTGATTAAAATTACAAAAATCATCCAAATATAATTATAGTAAATACGCAGGAAGCAAGTTCTGCTTATATTTAGGATTGTATGATCTTGCACAATAATCAGTGCTCACTTTTTCCGTTTGGTAAAGCATTTTGCAGTATATGCAGTCGTTTCAACAATGTTTGAATAATTGCAAAATAAGCTGCTTGGTTTAATGAAAATATCAAAATATGATAGTTCAACATTAGGAAATATTGTATATTAATTCATTTGTACTAATACAAACAATATATACCATGTAACTATCATATATAGACAACGATTACATTTGAATTACAATGGCCAATTCATTACCATCAACACTGGTAAAGATAAAGAAAAATATTCATTGTATTATCAGGAAATACTAGAATGGTTTGAAATACAGTGTAATAGTAATATAATAACTGGTGAGCTGGCATACCCACATCTAGTGAGGTCGTCACTCTATAATGGAGGCGGTCGGAAAATGAAGTGATTAAGGGGAGATTTCCACTTGAGGGATTTTTTTCTGGACCCCTTTCTCTCTCATGTTTAGCCCCATTGCTTGTTGTATTTTAAGACGCTCGCCCCCTTTAGTTTGGCGATTTTAAGAACTTTCGCCCCATTTCTGTCAATTTTAAGAACTTTCGTGCCATTTAGGTGTCAATTTTTTCCTGGCGAGCGATAGCGAGCCTGTAATTTGAGAGGAACCGGCCTTCGGCCGGGACATTTTTCTACCGAAAAATGTACAAATTTATCTTGAAAGGGGGTCTAGGGGGTGGAATTATAAGCTTGATGGAGTTCTAGGGAAGAAACTAAATACCTCCCCTTAAAATAATATAAACAACAAGATGGAAGATGAACCTATGAATGAATAATCCCCTTGGCGTGGAACCAATAAAGGTGAATAATAAATGTCATTCTCTGCGGTGGAGTTTTGAAAAGGACGCACCACAACCCCCTCCCCCACCCTATCCTTGATATGTCATTCCTGTATGTTTGAAAAGGTCGCACCACAACCCCCTCCCCCACCCTACCTTTGATATGTCATTCCTGTATGTTTGAAAAGGACCCACCACAATCCCCTCCCCCACCCTACCTTTGATATGTCATTCCTGTATGTTTGAAAAGGGCGCCCCACAACCCCCTCCCCCACCCTACCTTTGATATGTCATTCCTGTATGTTTGAAAAGGGCGCACCACAACCCCCTCCCCCACTCTACCCTTGATATGTCATTCCTGTATGTTTGAAAAGGACGCACCACAACCCCCTCCCCCACTCTACCCTTGATATGTCATTCCTGTATGTTTGAAAAGGACGCACCACAACCCCCTCCCCCACCCTACCCTTGATATGTCATTCCTGTATGTTTGAAAAGGACGCACCACAACCCCCTCCCCCCCCAACCTTTGATATGTCATTCCTGTATGTTTGAAAAGGTCTGGTTTAAGGGGATATTTCCACCTGGAGGATTATTTTCTGAACTTCTTTTTCCCTCATGTTTAGCCCCATTGCTTGTGAGATTTAAAGACGCTTGTCCCATTAGTTTGGCGATTTTAAGAACCCTCGCCCCGTTTCTGTCAATTTTAAGACCATTCGTGCCATTTAGGTGTCGATGTTTTCCTGGCGAGTGATAGCGAGCCTGTAATTTAAGGGGAACCGGCCTTCGAACGGGAAATTTTTCTTCCGAAAAATGTACAAATTTATCTTGAAAGGGGGTCATGGGGGTGTAATTTCAAGCTTGATTGAAGTCTAGGAAACACACTAAAAACCTCCCCTTAAATAAGCAGTGATTTATTATGACGTCAGGGGTCACAGGTCGTCCGCTGGTCATTTGGGGCTGTTCATCGCGAAACCAGAAATGATATACAACGAGTGGTCTCTTTTTCTCTCATTTACCTGATCCCCACCTTTCAAATTCCTTATCTCATCAAATATTATGTTTAATCTACCATCAAAATTAGATTAGAAAATATAGTAAAATCTCATACATAATAGTTCGTGTTATCAGTAAGGTATAAGCACATTTTGCAGGTGAAACGTGCACAACATTATCTCTGGCCTAATCCTACATTAATGTATTAAATGAGAGCTTGTATATACCGTACGATTTACTATTATGTTCTCTCCATAAGTTGATGAAAGTTAATTTACGCACGTATCTTGTTATCGCATGCCTAATTATATTTGGATATCGTTGTGTTCACTATGTTTAGATACTAGTTGGAAACCGCATTGAACGCAAGTGAAGCACCGAAACGCATAATTCTTGTTATAAAGATTTATTGGTTGGCTTACTCGTTCCCAAATTTTTAATTTTGCACAGTCAATTCGGGTTGCTTAACTAAAGAATATACAGTTCAGACTGAGCCTATTATATAGTGACCTGCCAATTTGTTCAGGTCTCACAAATCTGCACACACCATTAGGACAATCACAAAACCACTCAAACAAACCTATACAATACCTGTACTTATTCCGAAAGGTACATACTGCATAGACCAAGCTGAGTGTCTGAGAGAGGTTTGACGAGTTGTTCATGCCTCACAGGACAGTACAAACCGTCTAATCACTCTCACACACGCTTAGTTATGCGGAAACGTAAACAGGATTTGTTGGACAATGTTCGGTGGCACAATTTCGACACAAAGGCAAAATTGCTTATACAAATATAATATACAATTGTGCATATATAATTCAGGTATCCTAGATAGATTTAAAAAAAAAAAAAAAAAAAATCGCTTCACCAGAAGCTACAGTTTGAAATTTGACAGTGTTCGCCAAGTATATTGAATTATTACACATTTTGTATTTGATTTCAATAAACACCCACGCATTATCATGCCTGACGTATAACATAAATCGAAATGCTCTCCGGATTGGCTAGAGTTTTCGGGAACAACGTTGATTCTTATTGAAAACAAAATTGTATATAAAGCCGAACAAGTATATCACCCCATATATATTAAAGTTTGGTATCCGCAATAAATGGTACAGTTATTTGGAAGGGATTGCGATATTAATTTATGTTTTATATGACTATTCAACATTTTTAGCTACAAGATTTACAGTATCGCCATAATATAAGTAATAATCGCTATAGAGAAGACTTTTTCTTAGCACATATATTTTATCTGATACACCGGCTCCGCTAAAGTGTAGGGGTGACGCCAGCTTAAGCCGGTATCACACGAGAGCTTTTTTAGTCAAAATTCGATGATCAACATTTTTCTGGTAACATTTCTGGAATATTTTGTACTGGTATCCGAAACTAGACTGATGATCGATGAATTTAGGTGACCGAAATATTTCAAATGATGACCTCATAAGCTGTCAGACCAGTGTTGAGGATAAATGTTGAGCGAAAAAGCACTCGTGTGATACCGGCTTTAAGGGGAGGTTATCAGTTTACTCCTTAGACCTCAATCAACTGTTTTCTTCCGAGATAAATTTGTAAATTTTTCGGTAGAATAATGTCCCGTCCTCCCGTCCGCCTATCGCTCGCCAGGAAGAAATTGACACCTGAATGGCACAAAGGGTTTTTAAATTGACTAAAAATGGGGCGAAAGGTCTTAAAATCGCCAAATTAAGTGGGCAAACGTCTTAAAACATCAAAGCAAATGGGTTGAACATGAAGGAGAAAGGAGCCCACAAAAACACCCCCTTAAGTTAATGGGATGAACATGAAGGAGAAGGGAGCCCACAAAAACACCCCCTTAAGTTAATGGGATGAACATGAAGGAGAAGGGAGCCCACAAAAACACCCCCTTAAGTTAATGGGTTGAACATGAAGGAGAAGGGAGCCCACAAAAACACCCCCTTAAGTTAATGGGTTGAACATGAAGGAGAAGGGAGCCCACAAAAACACTCCCTTAAGTTAATGGGTTGAACATGAAGGAGAAGGGAGCCCACAAAAACACCCCCTCAAGTTAATGGGTTGAACATGAAGGAGAAGGGAGCCCACAAAAACACTCCCTTAAGTTAAAATATCCCCTTAAAGAGAGAGGGGGGGGGGGGGGGGGGGGTTTCTGGCCCACCTTCTTCCTCATGTTTAGCCGTATTAGTTTTGAGATTTTAAGACGTTCGGCCCATTAGTTAGACGATTTTAACACCTTTCATCCCATTTCGTTGTCAATGTTAAGACCTTTCGTGCCATTTAGGTGTCGATTTGCTCCAGGCGAGCGATAGCGAGCCTGTAGCTTTAAGAGGAACCCGCCTTGGCCGGGACATTTTTCTCCCTAAAAATGTACAAATTTATCTTGAAGGGGTCTAGGTGGTGTGCTTTGAATCATGTTGGAGGTCTAGGGATCGAGGACAAAAATAAACAAATAAATATACAGACCAACACAAATGGGGTGACCTGCTTTTTGTTATCTCCTTTTCTCTCTTTCTCTGGCTTGTATCCATTCGGCCCCATTCAGCCTACTGTTTTAAGACGTTTATCCCCATCCAGGTGTAAATTTTTTACTGATGAGCGGTAGCGAGCCAGCATATGTTTTTGACAGCAGGCTAAATTTGTAAATTTTTCGGTAGAAAAAGTTCTCCGGCGAAGCCGGATTTCTTCATATAATGCTGGCTCGCTATTGCTCGCCAGGAAGAAATCGATACCTAGATGGGGATAAACGTCTTAAAATAGTTGGCTGATTGGGGCCCAATGGATACAAGCCAGAGAAAGAGAGAAAAGGAGAAAAATATAAAAAGCAGGTCACCCCCCTTAAGGTGCATGAGAGTTACTGCACGCACATAATATAGGCCTACTTGGTTATACAGTATGTGCTTCAAGACTAAACACAGTCAATGTTACTTGCTCAACTAACTTAAATAATTCGTCTAGTTGACTAATTGTATGCACACACACAGCTCTAGCTAAATTTCTAGCAGAAGGTAAATTGCTATATCTCCATCTTGCTTAGTAAATTGCTTAGTAAATTGCTATATCTCCATCTTGCTTAGTTAGCTGTTCCAATATATTTGATGACATGCAAACTAAATTTGCATATTTTTATGATAGGTTTTAGTTGGTGTAGATTTATTGCAAAATATACCTAGGGGGAGATTTTTAGTTTGGTCCCTGGATATCCTTCAAGCTTAAGATTACACCCCCTTGAGCCCCTTTCAAGATTAATTTGTACATTTTTCGGTAGAAAAATTTCCCGGCTGAAAGCCGGTTGCTCTTAAATTACAGGCTCGCTATCGGTCGCCAGGAAAAAAATTTACACCTTAATGGCACGAAAGGTCTTAAAATTGACAGCAATGGGGCAAAATGTCTTAAAATGTCAAAACTACTAGGGCGAACGTCTTAAAATCTCAATAGCAATGGGGCTAAACATGAGGGAGAAAGAGGTTAAAAAAAAAATCCTCCAGGTGGAAATCTCCCCTTAATAAACAATCTACAGAGGACCCGATAGTAACAGTTGGAACAAAAGGCTCCATATAACAGTGGGAACAAAAGGCTCCATATAACATTGGGAACAAAAGGCTCCATATAACAGTGGGAACAAAAGGCTCCATATAACAGTGGGAACAAAAGGCTCCATATAACATTGGGAACAAAAGGCTCCATATAACAGTGGGAACAAAAGGCTCCATATAACAGTGGGAACAAAAGGCTCCATATAAAAGTGGGAACAAAAGGCTCCATATAACAGTTGGAACAAAAGGCTCGATATAACAGTTGGAACAAAAGGCTCCATATAACAGTGGGAACAAAAAGGCTCCATATAACAGTGGGAACAAAAGGCTCCATATAACAGTTGGAACAAAAGGCTCCATATAACAGTTGGAACAAAAGGTTCCATATAACAGTTGAAACAAAAGGCTCCATATAACAGTTGGAACAAAAGGATCCATATAACAGTGGGAACAAAAGGCTCCATATAACAGTTGGAACAAAAGGCTCCATATAACAGTGGGAACAAAAGGCTCCATATAACAGTTGGAACAAAAGGCTCCATATAACAGTGGGAACAAAAGGATCCATATAACAGTGGGAACAAAAGGATCCATATAACAGTGGGAACAAAAGGCTCCATATAACAGTTGGAACAAAAGGCTCCATATAACAGTGGGAACAAAAGGCTCCATATAACAGTGGGAACAAAAGGCTCCATATAACAGTTGGAACAAAAGGATCCATATAACAGTGGGAACAAAAGGCTCCATATAACAGTTGGAACAAAAGGCTCCATATAACAGTGGGAACAAAAGGCTCCATATAACAGTGGGAACAAAAAGGCTCCATATAACAGTGGGAACAAAAGGCTCCATATAACAGTTGGAACAAAAGGCTCCATATAACAGTTGGAACAAAAGGTTCCATATAACAGTTGAAACAAAAGGCTCCATATAACAGTTGGAACAAAAGGATCCATATAACAGTGGGAACAAAAGGCTCCATATAACAGTTGGAACAAAAGGCTCCATATAACAGTGGGAACAAAAGGCTCCATATAACAGTTGGAACAAAAGGCTCCATATAACAGTGGGAACAAAAGGATCCATATAACAGTGGGAACAAAAGGATCCATATAACAGTGGGAACAAAAGGCTCCATATAACAGTGGGAACAAAAGGCTCCATATAACAGTGGGAACAAAAGGCTCCATATAACAGTGGGAACAAAAGGCTCCATATAACAGTTGGAACAAAAGGATCCATATAACAGTTGAAACAAAAGGATCCATATAACAGTGGGAACAAAAGGCTCCATATAACAGTTGGAACAAAAGGCTCCATATAACAGTGGGAACAAAAGGATCCATATAACAGTTGGAACAAAAGGCTCCATATAACAGTTGGAACAAAAGGATCCATATAACAGTTGGAACAAAAGGATCCATATAACAGTGGGAACAAAAGGCTCCATATAACAGTTGGAACAAAAGGATCCATATAACAGTTGGAACAAAAGGCTCCATATAACAGTTGGAACAAAAGGATCCATATAACAGTTGGAACAAAAGGATCCATATAACAGTGGGAACAAAAGGCTCCATATAACAGTGGGAACAAAAGGCTCCATATAACAGTTGGAACAAAAGGCTCCATATAACAGTTGGAACAAAAGGCTCCATATAACAGTTGGAACAAAAGGCTCCATATAACAGTTGGAACAAAAGGATCCATATAACAGTTGGAACAAAAGGCTCCATATAACAGTTGGAACAAAAGGATCCATATAACAGTTGGAACAAAAGAATCCATATAACAGTTGGAACAAAAGGATCCATATAACAGTTGGAACAAAAGGATCCATATCACAGTCGGAACAAAAGGATCCATATAACAGTTGGAACAAAAGGATCCATATAACAGTTGGAACAAAAGGATCCATATAACAGTTGGAACAAAAGGATCCATATAACAGTTGGAACAAAAGGATCCATATAACAGTGGGAACAAAAGGATCCATATAACAGTTGGAACAAAAAGATCCATATAACAGTTGGAATAAAAGGATCCATATAACAGTTGGAACAAAAGGCTCCATATAACAGTTGGAACAAAAGGATCCATATAACAGTTGGAACAAAAGGATCCATATAACAGTTGGAACAAAAGGATCCATATAACAGTTGGAACAAAAGGATCCATATAACAGTTGGAACAAAAGGATCCATATAACAGTTGGAACAAAAGTATCCATATTACAGTGGGAACAAAAGGATCCATATAACAGTTGGAACAAAAGGCTCTATATAACAGTTGGAACAAAAGGATCCATATAACAGTTGGAACAAAAGGATCCATATAACAGTTGGAACAAAAGGATCCATATAACAGTTGGAACAAAAGGATCCATATAACAGTTGGAACAAAAGGATCCATATAACAGTTGGAACAAAAGGCTCCATATAACAGTTGGAACAAAAGGATCCATATAACAGTTGGAACAAAAGGATCCATATAACAGTTGGAACAAAAGGCTCCATATAACAGTTGGAACAAAAGGATCCATATAACAGTTGGAACAAAAGGATCCATATAACAGTTGGAACAAAAGGATCCATATAACAGTGGGAACAAAAGGATCCATAAAACTGTTGGAACAAAAGGATCCATATAACAGTTGGAACAAAAGGCTCCATATAACAGTTGGACCAAAAGGATCCATATAACAGTTGGACTAAAAGGATCCATATAACAGTTGGAACAAAAGGATCCATATAACAGTTGGAACAAAAGGATCCATATAACAGTTGGAACAAAAGGATCCATATAACAGTGGAACAAAAGGATCCATATAACAGTTGGAACAAAAGGATCCATATAACAGTTGGAACAAAAGGATCCATATAACAGTTGGAACAAAAGGATCCATATAACAGTTGGAACAAAAGGATCCATATAACAGTTGGAACAAAAGGATCCATATTACAGTTGGAACAAAAGGATCCATATAACAGTTGAAACAAAAGGATCCATATAACAGTTGGAACAAAAGGATCCATATAACAGTTGGAACAAAAGGATCCATATAACAGTTGGAACAAAAGGCTCCATATAACAGTTGGAACAAAAGGATCCATATAACAGTTGGAACAAAAAGATCCATATAACAGTTGGAACAAAAGGCTCCATATAACAGTTGGAACAAAAGGCTCCATATAACAGTTGGAACAAAAGGATCCATATAACAATTGGAACAAAAGGATCCATATAACAGTTGGAACAAAAGGCTCCATATAACAGTTGGAACAAAAGGCTCCATATAACAGTTGGAACAAAAGGATCCATATAACAGTGGGAACAAACGGCTCCATATAACAGTTGGAACAAAAGGCTCCATATAACAGTTGGAACAAAAGGCTCGATATAACAGTTGGAACAAAAGGATCCATATAACTGTGGCCAGTATACAAAAACCACTACCACTTTTTTTTTATTTGAGCTAGCGAGAAATTGACTCATCCTCACCTTAAAGGTGGGGGCTCATGGGTTGAGATAAACATGGACTGATAATCGCCAAGCTGTACATAATTATCTTGCAAAATGCAATGGCACTGAAATAATTATTAACAATGGTATACAGGATTTTGTGGATCGTCTATACCGGGCCTGTGACGTCACAAGAGTGCAAGTCCACCATCCAGTCTAGGCTAAGGATACTGGTGTGACGTCACTATGACGTCACAGGCCCGGTATAGACGATCCGCAAAATCCTTATTCCATTGTTAATAATTATTTCAGTGACATTGCATTTTACAAGATAATTATATGCAGGTTGGCGATTATTTGTCCATGTTTACCTCAACCCATGAGCCCCCACCTTTAAGGGGAGATTTCCACTTGAGGGATTTTTCTGGACCCCTTTCTCCCTCATGTTTAGCCTCATTGCTTTTTGATATTTTAAGACAGTCGCCCCATTAGTTTGGCGATTTTAAGAACTTTCGCCCCATTTCCGTCAATTTTAAGACCTTTCGTGCAATGTAGGTGTCGATTTTATCCTGGCGAGCGATAGCGAGCCTGTAATTTAAGAGGAATCGGCTTTCAGCCGGGACATTTTTCTACCGAAAAATGTACAAATTTATCTTGAAAGGGGCTCAAGGGGGTGTAATCTTAAGCTTGATGGATATCTAGAGACCAAACTAAAAACCTCCCCTTAAGATAGGATTTTAGTCTGCTCCCTATGCCTCTATCACACTTAAAATAAGACCTAGACCCCCTGAAAGATAAATTTGTAAATTTTTCGGTAGAAATGTGTCCTGGTAGATGGCCTATTCCTTTAGAAATTACAGGCTCGCTAACGTTCACCAGGAAAATATCGACACCTAAATGGCACGAAAGGTCTTGCTATTTATAAATAAATAGGACAAATGGTCTTAAAATCGCCAAACTAATGGAACAAAAGTCTTAAGATCTCAAAACTAATGGGAATTAACATGAAAGAGAAAAACAACTACCTCCCTCTTAACTCGCCTCAAGGGACTACAGTTCTTGAAAATGGACTCCAGTCCAGACTCTATTCATGACTTACTGTGTGCTGGCTTTGTGATCCAGAAGGACTGATAGCCTCTGAAGTCCTATTTTAACTAATTAATAAACTTAACTCGGTATCAAGTGGGGATGGGCGTATTTATTTGTTCATTTATGTATCTCTATACTATTTTTACACTTTCCTCCCTAGACCTCCATCAAGCTAAAACAAAAACAAAAAACACTCCCGTGACCCTCCTTCAAGATCAATTTGTACTTTTTTTCGGTAGAAAAATAACACGGCCGAAGGCCTGTTCCTCTTAAATTACAGGATCACCAGGACAAAATCGACACCTAAATGACACGAAAAGTCTTACTATTAACAAAGAAATGGTGCGAAAGGGGACGAGAAAAACGACCCATCTCTCCTTCACATGGAATTTACATTATGTTACTGTAATCAGCAGTAACACTATATATTGTATATAACACTATATACGTACACATACTGTATACAGTATATATATATATATATATATATATATATATATATATATATGGATTACTCTAGATTTGTTTTTTTATAAATATCCTCATGAAAACTCACAGCAAAACAGCACTACATTGTCGTTCCCATTTGTCTTTAACAGGTGATTCTTCTGGACCCCCTTCTCCCTCATATTTAGCCCCATTAATTTGGATATTTTAAGACGTTTCGCCTCATTAGTTTGTCTACTTAAAAACTTTCGCCTCCAATCTTTGTTAATTTTTGGAAGGTTCGTGCCATCTAGGTGTCGATTTGTTCCAGCTTGGAATTCAGGAGGAACCGGCATTTGGCCGGGGCATTAGTCTACTCAAAACTACACAATTTGATCTCAATTGAGGGTCTTGAGGGTATATATATATATATATATATATATATATATATATATATATATATATATATAGATATGCTATAAATCTGGATTATGATATACACTCAGATTCGAAAGATACAATCTGGGAAATACATATTTCAATTGAACAAATGTACCGCCAAGTGACGGAAACATACGGAACAAACATATACTGTTAATTGTCTAAAGATAGCGTGTAAAACATACGGAACAAACATATACTGTTAATTGTCTAAAGATAGCGTGTAAAACATATAGGCAATATAACTGTCAAAATCGTTTAATTTAATTAATTTAAGGTCGAGCAAATACGACTCATATTCCATCTCTTACCTTACACCGTATATCAACTGTATAGATAATTATGTCTGAGATAGACAGTATCTACAATTATAAACACCAGCTTGCAATAAAATAAATACAAAATTGAACTGTGGAAATAGTGATATTAGGCTTATATATTTGCGGTATGCAGACTAGGTGTGGTGTAGGTGGGAAGCCAGTGCGGCCTCCACCCTCTGTTGTTCACATCCAGTGGCCAGGCCTGTACAGTAACTGATACATTGTAGAAGGTTGTGGTACTGTACCATTGGCCACAAACAACATGACTGGTGGCACAGGTTTATTAATATTATACTAGCCTGTATGTTTGTAAGAAATATACATATGTTGGGTCTGGTTAACGTTAGGCAATTACTTTCAAATTCGGAATTGAAAGATATATTATGATTCCTAGTTACTACTTCTAAGCTAATTTAAATAATGAATTACAATGCCTATGTATTGGGTATTGGAAATAAGCATGAGATATATATTCAACTGACACGTGAACCGTCATTGTGACCCCCCCCCCCCCCCTCTCCCTTCTCTTTCAGTGGTACTGCATGTAGTACACATACTGTAATTCTTTTAGAACTTATTTACTAATTGGGTCTTGATTCTGATGACATCCATAAAGTAGAGCCATATGATAAAACAGCGTATGGGTAATTGTGTTTCTTCTTAAGGACATTCATATGTTACAGGAGAAACCCATGTACGAATTTTATTTCCATGGTTAAAATTATTTTCTATGGTAATGATTAGGTAATGGTTATATACTGTAATGGTGTGTCCTTTACTGCGTTAGGGATGTTCACTGTAAGTACTTTGTTCTTATATGAAGAAACTCAACCACCCACACACTCACGCACTGTAAATAGCCGCAAAATGGTCTGTATTAAATTTCACCTAATATCTCGAATAAGTTACCATGCCAGTCTGGGTATTTGTGACAGTGTTTTGAAGTCTTCCAAAACCGTCAAGCCACACGAACACATGCACAATCTAAGTCAGACGTCTGCATTACTGAGTCTATCACAGGGACCTTAACATGTGTGTGTGTGTGTGTGTGTGTGTGTGTGTGTGTGTGTGTATACAGTATATTCCAGGCCATCTTTCCTCCCCTCGCCAACCCTCGTCACCGACCTCTCCCCCTCCGCCTATAATATCGATATGTCTAATTTGTGCTTGAGGAGGATGGGGTTCCCTGGCCTGATTAATTTGCATATTTGGCTATAGGAAAAATCGGTATATACTCCATAAGGGTAATGTCTGCAATGAGAAGCGTCTGGGATCTTGAGGCCCCTCATTGGAGAGTCACGGGCTTGACAAGAATGAAATATTGTCTCACAACTCTATCCCTAAGATGAACATCGTAACAAAATATAACCAGCTCAAATTAACTTAATCCTAATCTACCTTCAATTAACTCGTCTATTACCTCTGGTGTTCCTCAGGGTTCTGTCCTATCTCCAATTATCTTTCTAATGTTCATAAATGATCTTCTCAACTGTACCTCCAGTCCTATCCATGCATATGCAGACGACTTTACCTTACACTATTCAATTAGTTTTCCAGAACGCCCCAGCAAACAATCCCTCCAAGACAAACGTAATGAAGCCATACAATACTTAATTTCTGATTTTACTACCATCTCCAAATGGGGCAGAGAAAACCCTGTTGCCTGTAATGCTTCCAAAACCCAATTTCTCCATCTATCTACACGTCGTGAACTCTCAGAGGACTATCCTTTACACTTCAATAATACAAAAATCAACCTATCATCTTCTCTCAGTATTCTCGGTGTCTCTTTCTCTGATGCTCTCTCTTGGAAGGATCATATTACCAGTCTTGCTAAGGCGGCCTCTCAGAAGCTGGGAGTGCTCAACCTCCTCAATGGGTTCTTTACCCCTGCTCAGCTTCTTGCTCTGTACAGGGGCACAGTGCATCCTTGTATTGAGTATTGATCACATGTGTGGGGAGGATCCTCTCACACAGCACTTCTAGACAAAGTAGAGAGGAAAGCCTTTCGTATCATTAACTCCCGTCCACTCACCGACTCTCTGCAATCTCTCTCTCTTCGCCGCAATGTTGCATCTTTCTCGCTATTCTATTTCTACTACAATAAACAGTGTTCCTCAGAGCTCTCTCAGTGTATACCACCTCCTCTATGTAGGGTATGTAGCGCCCGTCTTGCAACACAATCCCACCCATACTCTGTGCAACTCTCCAACCCAAGAGTGAAACGTTACTCTGTCTTGTTTCTATTCAATAGCTGAGCTCTGGAACTCTCTCCCAAAATCAGTCTTTCCCTCCACCTATATATAACTTTAATTGCTTCAAACTTCGTGTGTCCAGACATTTTGGCTCGAAAGTCCTTGATTTTGGCCCTGTCACTCTTTCAACTCTAGGGGAGCCACTCGTTGGCAGTTTTGCCTTTTGTATCCCTCATCCACATAGACCAAAAGAAAAATGTATCTAATGTAGTCTTATCACTCCCAAGTTAAACAATCACTTATCCTAAACTAACCTCACCTGCTAAATCTACCCCAAACTACTGTTAATTACTTCAACCAAAGTAAGATGACCATAGCTCCAACAACTAAACTGTTTACCGAACTAGGTGTATAATTACCATTTAATTATTATGTTTATGAGAGGAATTACAAAGGGATCCATGATTTTGAAGTCTTGGGGAGATGAGTATATTTGCTTACACCCGGAAGCCTTCTATGCTATTGTACTGTATATGTATATGTTAATATGTATAACATTAATCCGGTAACTTTATGTTTTTGTTTTGTTTTGTTTTTTTCTAACTAGGCCTACTGCTGAATAATGCTACGGAGCCATTGTATAAACTCTCGTGTTAAAACAAACTACTGTGTCAGCTTCATATAAGTGATTGCTGTTTTTTTCTCCTTATAGATTAAATCAAATTTCAATACAATTAATTATGTTTATATTAATATTCTAGCTACCCAGCTTTAGAGTAATACTTAGTAATTGAAGGTCTGCTTGTGAACGTGAACGTTTGTGTGTGTGTGTGTGTGTTCTGAACAAAAACAAATGTCGCAAGATAAAGAAAGGCAGTTTCTAAAATGTCACCGTAATATTTGATTTCCCCTGCCTATGCTATATAAGTGTACAGACAGCTTAAGGCATTATCAGTAGGTTGTGGAGAAATACTCTTGTATTATTTAACCCTTTGAGGATCCTGACGCGTTTTGCCAGTTTATTCTGGCTCTAATTAAACGATATTAGACACCTTAGGAAAGCTATGTGGGGAAGAAAAGGGTAAAAACTGTCTCTATTAACCCTCAATTGACTACCATACAGCCATCCTAATGTATATACAATCGTGTAATAATAGCCAGAATAGACTGTCAAAACGCGTCAGAAATCCTCAAAGGGTTAATTACATTTATTGAAATGGCGTTTTAACATAACAATAAGCTAAATAAAAATATCTATACACAGCTTTTATACATCATGGTATATTTATAGTTAAAGACCGAGTGTTCACTGACTCCAGTTCTATTGTATCTATACTGTACAGTGTATGATTCAGATGTTAAGTTTATAACTACAGTAGGTGTTAATTATAGTGTGTGTTTTCGTTCGTTTGGTTTATTTAGGTTATGTAAGGGTCGATTCAGTTGGGGCACAATAGGCTAGATTTGATTACTGTGAGTTGAAATTGGTTAAAGTCGGTTAGGATGAATTAGACAAAGCCGGTATAAGCTAGGTAAACATTGTTTTGGGTAAGTTTGGTTACGATTGGTAAGGGTACCGTATACATAATTTTGCGATAATCGAATTATATTATATAACACACATATAGCTCTATGTATCATTAAATACTGGCATATCAATTTCATTCATTGTATCATATCAGAGGGTAGAACAAGTTTATGTATAATAATTCATGATAGGTAAATGTTGATCCAGTAAATGTGCAATAGGTTCAGATATGCAGAATGTTTGGTTACAATTGCAACAGTTTAGTTAGGTTAGATGATCGTTTAATAAGAAACAAATCGGTTCTTTCAGATCAGGGTAGGACAGATCAAAATACATTAGGGTAGGTGAGTATGGGCTAGGGTAGGTTATATCCAAGTACCGGGGGAGTATTGGGGGAGGCGATAGCACAGTGGATAGAGTAGTATACTGGAGACCTAAAGGACCTCAGGTCAAGTCCAAGCCAAACGACAGGGTTTTTTCTGAGGTGATCTTATCGTTCCTGCATTCTACAATTATCCTGGCTACACCGATACGTCAAGAAAATAACCCCTATATCGTCACCATTTCATAGCATATAGGAGATGCCCGACCATATTCGAAGATGCTGTGAATTACCGCATAGCTGCTCTCTCTCTAATTAAGTGACGTGTACACATAAGGTGTTGTCATCTAGTGTGGCAGAAAAGAAGCAACCAACACCTTGAAACTCCACTGTGACCATCGAGAGCGACATATGAAGCATCCAACATCTCGAAGCTTCAATCGATGATCTCGGGGCCTCACATAGAAAAAACAAAACAAAAAAGAAGAAAGGTAGATTAGGATAGATTAAGGTAGCTAAGCTAGGCATAGCTAGGATATGATAAATATGATTGCGTTGGAATTTGTTCTGTTAGGCTTGGTTTGATTAGAATAGGAAATTGGTTAAGGCAAATCAGGTTACGTTAGGATATGTCAGTTTAGAACAAGATAAATTTGGATAGGTTTAGATAGGCTAGGTTAGGGTAGTATTGGTTACGACAGGATAAGATTGATTAGGTTACAATAAGGCAAATATATAATCATACAGGAGCTTTTTGTTTAGATAAAGTTAAATTAGCATTGGTTAGGATAGGGTAAATCAGGTTAACATTTGATATGTCACGTTACGATAAGATAAGTTAGAATAGGTTTAGTAAGAGCAGGATTGGGTTAGGATAGGATAATTTAAGTTAGGTTAGCTTATCGTAAAGTTGAGTATTGTAGGATAAAATAGGTTCGAATAATGATAGTATAATAATTAAATATCAAAATTATCTGACAAATTAATATAATGAAATGATCGAACATGGCACCAGTGTAGGACCTACGTTTCATAGCGTTTTACTTTGCACGAAAATTCCTTCTTTAGCTAAATATATTAGTTTCTCGTATACCTACAATTCATAGAAAAGCCTGCCATCAAAGTACATGAGTTGCAGGAGTTATTGTATAAACTTTTACATCTAAGTTGTTGTTAATGTGAATAACCAACATGTTCTATTCTTAGATAAATAAAAATGAAAAAGGCGACATTGCATATAGTAAGTGTTACGGTAGTGAAGCAATGAAGCAATATTGAAGTGTGTTCTAATTGATTTCCTATTATAGAGATAAACATTATAAGTTATCAAAATATATCAATTAAGTAGTAACACAATTCATTACAATACATTTTAGGAACTGTATTTTCATTGCAAAAATACTTGCACAATTCAATACCTAAATATTTTAGTAATTTATATGTGCTACGAGTATCCGTCGATAAATTATACATAACCCTGATTGTGTTTTATATGATTCATATTCTAGGTTGTACAATGAGGTCAGAAACACTTTATTCCTTCATTACACAACATATATATATGTTCACTTTAACCACTGATATAGAGCGCGATAGTGACCCTGAGACACTTCAGACAGTAACAGGTTACTGAACTGCGGTCAACTACTGAGATTCACACATATGAGCCCCCTGGGATCGGCTTCCTCAGATGACGTCAAAGGGTTTCCGAGCAGGTAGTGACCGGGGCTGAAGATAAGAGGCTGTGGCACTACCTGCTGTTACAGTACGAGTTTTCTGAACATGTTTATATACTGTGTTCCTTACTTGCCTTATCATTTTGTTTTCTGCGTGCATGTATAAGTACATATATCTTAAAACATTATTTCATGGTGAGGGTAAATTCATCAGAACATTACAGTTTTTACTCGAATATATATCTCAGAAGAAACAACAAATCAAGTTCATTAAATGTATAATATTGACTGTAAGAAGTATACATACACCCATGAATACGATCCTCGATAAGGGCCTTCCATTGTTGCATTATGCATGTTATTATACCACGTTACTCACTGAAAACCTTATCTTAAAACTGTACGAATATGTAACTTTACTAACAGGACTACACATCTCGTAAACAAGTGATTCTTCTAGTAGTACAAAACTTATCGTAGTATTGCATCATTAACACCTACAGAATAAGCACCATTAATAGTGGTTCATTCTATATTCTTTTGCCTCCAATACAATTATAAACCTTTTAAGTGTTATAATATATTGCTAACAACACGCCAACGTAAATTGATTATTCATATGATGCTAGAAAATGTTGTATATCCTTTTAGTGAAACAAAAACAAGTTAATGCTCTTTAAGAATATGATGAACTATGTATTTAACAGTACATCAGTTCATTAATAAGCTAGTCAACGGATATTATTGACAAAGTTGTCTTTCGTAATAATGCTCCTAGTAAAAATGGAAGAGTCAAATAGAGAATTTTTTTGTCATATAAATAACAGAGATAATCACCACAAACGATATTGACTATGATACAGTGAAGACGAATATGACACTATTCTTCACCTCTTTACACAAAAAACGACAATATAAAAAAAAGCATCTTAATTTAGCCATAAAATATGCAAGTTATAATATTGTTCGTACTTAAAAGCTTAATAGGCAAAACAAATAAAATAAATAATAAATAATAATATTAACCCTCTCTGACATATTATGCGATTGTGAGCCTATTAGGGATACTTTAACCCATTGGCTGTGGCTATGTTTGGGCTATATTTAGGGCATATTCAGGCACTCCTGAATGATAAATCAAGCATCTGCATTAAATGAAGTGTATTGTGCCGAAAACTAGGCGAAAATATCTTCAAAATGAGACCAGAACGGGCCCTGTACGTGGTCTGGTTCACCCGCAGTGGTGCCAGTGAAACGCGGGAAACCCGCTATTATGTAACACTCGCTCGCTTGGCTACAATGTTGAGAGAGACAGAGAGAGAACCGCGCAAGACACAGTCAACATCAGTGAGCCGCTCGGTGCTCCGAGGGTCGGAGGTGGGCCCCTCACGCTCCCGCCCACTGACACTCAATTATTACGATTTTTACAGGCATTTAAAGCCTGGAAATTGCTGTAACTTGCCAGGACATTCCAGAACGTCACCCGCAGCGAAAGGGTTAAAGCCTTTGTTACCATCAGGGGTATTTAGAAACCTTTAGTTTAGTTACTTCAACCTCTGCAGTTGTCTTTGAGTTAGCTGTGGGCAGAAAACTAATTTTGGACACATAAATATATATATATATATATATATATATATATATATATATATATATACTGTATGAATATATATATATATATTTACATTTTTGTGAACCAAAAGTGAACCAGAGCATGCATGGCAACGGCTGTGTACCAAATTAAGTGCTTAGCACTTCCAAAATACAAACAACTGAAGACTGCAGTAAGTTT
Organism: Paralithodes platypus; assembly: GCA_032716605.1. Classification (NCBI taxonomy): domain Eukaryota; kingdom Metazoa; phylum Arthropoda; class Malacostraca; order Decapoda; family Lithodidae; genus Paralithodes; species Paralithodes platypus. The sequence goes on from CM064540.1 coordinate 12,210,464, forward strand.
TAAGCAAATTGATTGAAATACCTGGTATTTAAAAAATACTGAATAATCGTGGTGTTAGCCTTATATATTGTTGGCCACTCTTCCCTTTCCGAGAGGAAAGGGAAGAGTAATTATCTTCACATATTAAAGCGCGAACACAGTAAATATTTTCACTTTAATGAACTAGGTGTCTAGAAACGTATTATTTCCTTACGACAATTGAGGATATAAAGATAATCTTTAGTATTCCGTTCCTTAAACGTAGATTTATATGAGATTGACAAACATACTCCACACATGCTTAAGAATACAATTCTAAATGCGACCAACAACAATAAATTGCAGTATCGATTGTAGGCAGAGCCAGCCAGGCCGGGTTGTGTGCATGGCGGCCGGTGCATTCTCAGTTCAGTCGATACTTTCCGGCGGGGCCTAAATGGAATTGTATGGTAGGGGGAGGCTGTATGCGCGAAGGGCGGAGAGAGAGAGAGAGAGAGAGAGAGAGAGAGAGAGAGAGAGAGAGAGAGAGAGAGAGAGAGAGAGAGAGAGAGAGAGAGAGAGAGAGAGAGAGAGAGAGAGAGAGAGAGAGAGAGAGAGAGAGAGAGAGAGAGAGAGAGAGAGAGAGAGAGAGAGAGAGAGCGAGAAGGGGGTGCAGTTAGTGATAGTGATGGGTAGTGGTGGGTATACATGTGGTAGTAGTGGTTATAAATGTGGTAGTAACATAGTAGAGTCAGGGGAGTGGTCCAAACGGTAGTATTGGTTGTATTGGTAGTATTTGAAGTTGTAGTGGTGTTGGTGATGGTGATAACGGTAGTAATATAAGTGGTGATAGTGTTATAATATATTACTATCCCCTTCATTACGATGGCATTATTTTGTTCTGGTTTATGTTTCACGATATAATTCCGCTTATCATGGAAAACTAGGAATATAAGTTAATCCTTAGAATCCAACAATTGCTTTCTAAACTGAATATAGTTGACAGATAATGGCCAGAGTATACTGAAAAAATAAAAACAAAAACAAAAACGTCTTATTTCAGTGGCAAAACTGGTGTTAATTATAGCCATGGTGACTGAATGCATAACTATACTGTATGGTAGTGGTGGTTGTGAATATTGTGGCGGTAGCCCTTGACGTTTGATTGGCTCTCTTTTATTGAAGAAAATATACTAATGTCTACATTGAAATAAGGCGTCACTTAAAAACAAAAATTATAATAATTGTAATAGAGATAAATTTGGAAGTGCTTCTATCGTATGCGTGTTAGTGGTGACTTGTAGCGGTGTTGGACAATGATGATGATGATGTTGATAATAACAGTGTCGATGTTATGATGATGATGACAATGATAATGGATGATATTGACGATAGTGGCTCCGATAAGGCAATACGGCTATGCAGTCCACAGACACACAACGTGGGTGTTAACGCGGTATCTGTTAGGTCATCTACAATAATACAACAATTCCAGGGGAGGCCTCCGTCGACCGATTCAAGCAAGCTCAACCCCGCAAAATGGTATACTGCGCACCGGAGATTGATTATGCGCATTGCTTCGTGATGTCGTATGTGTGTGTGTATGTGAGGCCGCTCCATGCACGACCCCCTGTGCATGGCCGGCGTGTGCGAGTATATTTACAGGCTGGAACGCAGTCGGGAAGATTTCGGCCAGCGTAATTTTGGAGCGGCCGATGCTTGCCACCTACTGTAGAGCAGTTATTTTCTTACTGTCAACTTGCCTCATGATAACCAACACCAACTGTCAATAATTTGATTGTTCATGGTGTTCTGCATAGGCCTACACGTAACTTTCATGCCTTCTGTTATTGATCTTCGAGTCAATATTCGGTGCTCTGAATGTTTGTGTCGGAGGTAGCGGCGTATGTGGCCGAGAGGTAGAGTATTGCCTTTGCTGTGCTCAGGGTTTGACATATACTGTATTTTATAACAACAACCATTATGTTCTGAGTGTGTTGTTATCATTGTTTACACTATACCAGTCATTGTACAGTATCATATTGTCAGCTAGCTGTAGAAGCCGAGTATAATTATCTTGCTGACATCCTGAATATTAGGCATTCAGTTCAAACTTATGAGATTACTCAATAATCTGTTCACTTTTTTTTCAATTCAGAATCCGATTTGCGTTTTTTAAGAAAGCATGCTGCCATAGCTAGAGTCGAACTATGTTCTGAAGGGTATTCCTCATATTATTGTCTGATGCGAGGCTTGTCAAAATCACAATTAATGAATCAATGCATTAACCCCTTCGGTACCGGCGACGTCTTTTTAATTTTAATCTTGCTTTATGTACACGCTTTTGTGCAGTTTAAGAATGGATATGTGGTAGTAAAAAGGCCTAATTGAGATAGTTTGAATCCTGTTAATTTCTGGAGACCCTTTCTAAACTGAATAAAATCGTCTAATAGTAGCCAGAATCAAATTTAAAAAACGTCACCGGTACAGGTGTTAAGGAATCTATGGTTCTGCATGTCGCTAAAGAAATATAAAACTGTAGGCGATATTTGTAAAGGTGCAGTATAATTTCAGCAGATCAAATCAAATATGGGTTATTTTACTTGTTTTGAATTCCAACTGGTTCTGATGTCTAACTGTATAAATCTCTACACGATATTTGGTGTAAAGTGATCTTCTTTGTGTATTTGTATTTTGGAACCGATATTTAACCTTCAGGGTTTTGCTATCTTATTGAGAGTGTTTTTTCAGGCGGAGATCATCGTTATCAAAACAGTAATTTTAATGGGAATATACCTGTGTTTAGTTCGTGGCAATAGTTTAATCCAGCGTTTCTGATCAGTACGGGTAGTGACAAACGGAAACACAATTATGTTTTTTTTTAATGTTGTGTTCTTAATTTATTTTATCATATTATCATATAGTGTGCACATTTAGCGAGTCTGTTTCTACATTTACATAACAAAATAATTATCCATTTAAGACAAAATAAATATTTAGTATTATTATTTAGTATTAGTGTATGTCGTGGGTGGATTTATTTAATTGTATAAGAAATATTGAGGCAAATTGCTTTGAAATTGTATATGCATATCAAAAGTACATTGTATATGCATGTCAAGATATAAATAAGCATTATCTATTGATCTTAATTCAAATACATTGGATGCCATATATTCATTGTAATATGTTTATTTCATGATTGACTTGCATTTCCACTTAATCATATTTCAATAAATAGTAAAATACAGTTTTATTACTGTTTTGTGTTTGTTCATAGCTTAGATGATTAAACGTAAATAATACGAACAATTTAAAGCTCATACTACAATATGTTACAAAAATACTTACATGAAAATAAATGAACACAAATACACTAGAATATAATGTCGGTAAAGACAAAACCATATAACGTATATTTAGAATAAGATATTCAACACACAGTACTGGATAACAATCAACATGCCTAAGTTATTAATATAATAAATTCAATCAAGTAAAGTTTAGATTTTGGCCATCATCCTAAGAGTACCACACTGCTGATCGATATCAATCAAATAGTTACATTAATTTTAAGAAGGTCGGTGGTATTTAGTATATAATTTAAACAATTCTAGGAAGGTTGGTGGCATTTAGTAAGTTTTCGTATGTCACCACTTAAAACCTAAGTCTTTGGTTGATACGGAACACAACACAATTTATATATGATCAATAATGTTACTCACATTGCCAAAGATAATTACATGTACTAAACAGTGTCGACGGTCCCTTCAGTAAATATACAAGTTACTGAGAAAGACGGTAGTGACCACCGACAGAAAGGATAAAGATTAATTTGTCATTGTGTGTTTACATTTCTATTAGTAACCACGTCATTGCGATCTCCATCACAATTTATATATGTTTCAGAAAGTGATCGTTCGGACACTCTTATGCAAGATGAACATTAGAATGAACTAACCCTCTCACTACTCAGGTAAGGGGAGATGGTTGATTTTTCTGGACACCCTTCTCCCTCATGTTTAGCCCCTTTACTTTTCAGATTTTAACAGGTTCGCCTCATTAGTTTTCGATTTTAAAAAATTTCACCCCATTTATTAGACAATATTAGGACTTTTCGTGGCATTTAGGTGTCGATTCTTTCCTGGCGAGCTATAGCGAATCTGTTATCTTAGGAAGAACCGGCCTTCGGCCGGAACTATCTCCTACCGAAAAATGTACATATTTATCACAAAGGGGGACCTAGGGACTGTTTTTTTTTTTTTTTTTTTTTTTTTTTTTCTTATGGAGGTCTAGCAAGGAAACTAAACAAACAATAACACAGATTGATAAATAATCAAATAAATTCCACCCCCCGCCCTTTAAGGCGTATGCACTGTTAACCTTTTCGGTATTAAATGTTGCCCGTTAGTCAGTTTTAATAGTTGTATGTCTCAAACGGTCAAGGGGTTAATTTGAAAACAACATAATGGTCTTTTGCAACTGAAGAATGATCTAATCATCTAATGTAATCAATGGGTGAAGGATGTATACTAGATAATAATAAGTACTAGTAAGATGCTTGAACCAGTTACAGCATTGCGAAACTGTGAACATAATAACATTGATAAGAGAGAGAGAGAGAGAGAGAGAGAGAGAGAGAGAGAGAGAGTTAGAGTTAGAGAGTGTGTGGGTGAGAGAGTGAATGTTATTACAATACTACGCCACCCCTACGTGGGACTACGTAATAACACCTATTTCTTTTGTTACAACCAATTATGATAAATGGGGTTAACGACTATGTTTCTAAATTAATTAGTATAGTAAAATTATATAATCAAAGCACCGAAAAATGTGTAACATTGATTTGGCATTATTTTGAAAGGGTATCGAATCTGAATTATATAATCCTCTACTTTTATGAAACGTAATTCATATTTAAAGACTTGTATTAAACTTTCGAAGTAAAGAAAGCCAGCTGTTGGTCTGAGGATTGCTCAAAAATTATAAAATATGTTTTGTGCTTGGGTGTGTCTCGGAGGGAAGGTAACCTTCAGGGAGGATATTTGTTTTTTGTTTTTTGTTTTTTATGTGGATGAGGGAGACAAAAGACAAAACTCCCTGTAACTAAGTGCCTCCCCCAGAGTTGAAAGAGTGACAGGGCCAAAATCAAGGAATGTTCGAGCCAAAGTGTCTGGACACACGAAGTTTGGATTCAGGAAGAGAGTTCCAGAGCTCAGCTGTTGAATAGAAGAAAGATTGGAAGTATCGTTTCACTCTCGAGTTGGAGAGCTGTAAAGAGTAGGGGTGGGATTGTGTTGAAAGACGGGTATTACGTACCCTACGTGGAGAAGTTGGTATACATTGAGACAGCTCTGAGGAACACTGATTATTGTAGTAGCGATAGCATTGCGAGAGATGCAACATTGCGGCGAAGAGAGAGAGATTGCAGAGAGTCGGTGAGTGGACGGGACGGGAGTTAATGATACAAAAGGGTTTTCTTTCTACTTTGTCTAGAAGTGCTGTGTGAGAGGATCCTCCCCACACTTATGAACAATACTCAATACAACGACGTACTGTGCCCCTGTACAGAGCAAGAAATTGTGCAGGGGTAAAGAACCCCTTGAGTGGTTCTGGGAGGCTGCCTTAGCAAGAGTGGTGATATGGTCCTTCCAAGAGAGATCAGAAGAAAAAGAGACACCGAGAAAACTGAGAGAAGATGAAGGGATGATCTTTATATTGTTGAAGTATAAGTGTTAGTCCTCTGGGAGTTCATGGCGGGTAGATGGATGGAAAAATTTGGGTTTTTGGAATGGGCATGGAAACTGTGTAAACTAGCATGGGAAAAGGGAAGTGCACCTGATGACTGGAAGACAGGCATAATAGTCCCCATTTATAAGGGTAAAGGTGAAAGAGGAATGTGTGGTAACCACCAGGGAATATGCTTTCTAAGCATATTAGGGAAGGTGTACAGTCGGGTATTGATTGAGAGAGTGAGAGCGAGAACGGAAAAATGAATAGGTGACGAGCAGGGCGGGTTTAAGAAGGGAAGAAGATTTGTAGATCAGATTTTCACCCTGAAATGTGTTGTGGAGAAATATCTGGAGAAGGGACAAAAGATGTATGCTGCTTTTTTGGACTTGGAGAAGGCCTATGACAGAGTTGATAGAGAAGGTATGTGGAAAGTACTGATAATTATAATATACAGAGTAGATGGCAAGTTGCTGAAAGCAGTGAAGAGCATGTATAAGGGTGAAAAGGCATCAGTACATGTGGAGAATGAGCAGAGTGAGTTCTTTTATATGAAAGTTGGGTTAAACCAAGGGTGTGTGATGTCCCAATGGTTGTTCAATATATATATGGATGGAGTCATGAAAGAAATACAGTACAGAGCAGTGGATGTTGGTGTAGGGCTGATAAGGGAGGTAAACGAGTGGAAGTTTCCTGTACTGCTGTTTGCCGATGATAAAGTTCTGATGAGCGATAGTGAATAGGAGTTGCAGGGTCTGGTAAATATGTTTGGAACAGAGTGTGAAAAACGGAATCTGAAGGTAAATGCGGGGAAGAGCAAGGTTGTGGCCTTTGAAAGGGATGCAGCCACAGAATGTGAGGTGAGGTTGAACAGTCAGGCTAAGGAGAATGTCAGCTCATTTACGTATTTGGGCAGTGTGTTCAGTAAAGATGGGCGTATGAATGAATAAGTGCGGGAGAGGGTGCAACAGGCGAAGAGGGTTGTAGGAACGCTGAAAGCAGTAACAAGAAATAGGGAGGTCATTATAGAAGTAAAGAAGTCATTGCATGACAGTGTGGTAATCCCGACATTGACTTACGGGAGCGAAGCATGGACGAGTGAGAGGGATGGAAATGAGTTACTTGAAAAGTGCTTGCAAAGTTCCATGGAGGGATAGACAGACGAATGTGGAAGTACGAGAGAGGTGTGGTGTGGATGTAGGTGTGCTGGAAAGTGTGAAAAGGAACACTTTGATATGGTTCAGCCATATGGAACATATGGGAAGCAAGAGAAAGACTAAGAGAGCGTGTACGAGAGTGAGGTGGAAGGACAGAGAGGGAGAGGTAGACCGAGTGAGAGGTGGAAGGATGGAGTTCAAATGTATATAAGCTAAGGCGGTGCTGGATGGGAGGAGAGGCATCGACTGACTGGGGACAGAGGTGCATGGGGGCGTTTCGTTGGTAACCATCCCTTCGGGGATCACGGCGTCTGACATTAGATAAATAGATCCACAAATGTAGCTCTGCAACAGTTGGGGGGTGTACTGTACGGTAATATAACATTCCTTTTACCTAAAATTATCGCCTTCCTCACTTTGTTAATGATACAGCCAGACCATTTTCTACGACTTAAAAAGAATCTCCAGGAGTCAAATGGCAAAAAATATCTATGTTGGCCTTCCTCGTCCAAGAACACCTTCCTAATTGAATATCATCGTCTGGAGGAAGCTAGAATATAACCAGCTGGTGTTATCTGATTGAATATCATCGTCTGGAGGAAGCTAGAATATAACCAGATGGTGTTATCTGATTGAATAACATCGTCTGGAGGAAGCTAGAATATAACCAGCTGGTGTTATCTGATTGAATAACATCGTCTGGAGGAAGCTAGAATATAACCAGCTGGTGTTATCTGATTGAATAACATCGTCTGGAGGAAGCTAGAATATAACCAGCTGGTGTTATCTGATTGAATAACATCGTCTGGAGGAAGCTAGAATATAACCAGCTGGTGTTATCTGATTGAATAACATCGTCTGGAGGAAGCTAGAATATAACCAGCTGGTGTTATCTGATTGAATGGGTAAATAAGTTCATATTCTCTGATCTTCAGACTGTCAGTACATTACATTTGTCAATATTTCTATAAAATAATAGCGTACATTAGTTAAGTTAATTAAATACTTTTTCCGAAAATATCTTATTCTGAGGTCCCTTGATACGGACACAGAATACAAAAAATGTCTACCAAACATTATGCAGCCACAATAATATAAACATTATTACAGAATCGTCAATAAGGAAAACGAAATCAAATGCACTGTCCTCATCACATAAATAATAAATTGTGGTCGGAGTCGGAAAATCAACGGTATATATATATATATATATACTGTATATATATATATATATATGTATATATATATATATATATATATATATATATATACTGTATATATATATACATATATATATATATTATGCATATACAGTATATTGTTTGTCCTCAAGCAATCTGTGTAGATTACTTGGGGCAGGCAGTACCATTTAAGCCAGTCGCTAAATAATATTAACCACTTAATTTCAAGGTACATCTTTTCCAGGCAGCTACAACATTTAGGCGGAGACACACAAGGGTTTTACAAGGCAATTCTAACTCCAATTCCTCACAGTAAAACTACGTTTATAATAAAATGTTTACCCCATGTTTTTAATCATATCTAGAAACGTCCATCAACCGCTTACTAACGTTAATCATCCATTAGTCTAGTTACCAATGCATTTGTATTGCCAGAAAAAGTAGCCAACAAAAAATACGTAAAAGTGCTCGTGTGACTCAATATTCAAAAGCCCTGGTCATAGCTGGGTGAGGCGAAGGAAACAGAAAATAAACAAAATCTAACAAAAGTTGGGGTAGATAGGTTTGCATACCGAAAATCATCATAATGGACAAATATTGGCAGGGTTCCAGATGTGATGGCTTGACAGGACTGAGGGGGAGGGGGAGGCACAGGTCATGTGCGCAATGTACAGTCGCTATCAAAGGTTTGTCGACTTATTATATTTTCTTTATACAACTACAGCTATCTGGATTGATTCATGTATGGAGATGTCTGTATACAAAACATATATATACGGTTGTAATAGCAATGTATACACAATTACATTCATAAATATACAAACAAATACTTGCATAACGAAAAAATATGATCCCGAATATAATTATATGACATCACAGTTGGCCACATTAATTCGAAACAACGATTTTGTGTATGGGAATAATATAGTTTGATAGACATACAACATTGTTGTGTTTATAAACTCGTGAACTGATGATATTAATTAACTACTACACAGCAAAATACACCCCTAATAACTCATTTACACTATTTCTTCTTCCGTACATGAAATCACGCAATGGGTACGTATTCGTGTGACTACTTGTACACAGTCATGATAAACTATATAATTACAAAATCTCGCCCATTAGATGTTTTCCGATAATTTGACACTTCATCGGTCATAGTATCTATGTTAACACATTTGACTAATCTGAATAATAAAGTGAAACGTAAACATAAGACAACTCTACATAAAGCAGCTGTCCTTATGTGTTGACAGGGTAGCGGATAAAACAACATGGTATTCGAAAACTTTGTCACGCTCAAAACGGGATATAACACATCTTAAACATGTATATACAGTGTATCGAACAAGCAATATGATATTTCTAACCTTATCGAACATATAACGTCATATCGTAATGCATCTGAGAGGTCTTGCATAATTATACAGGTATATTTATATTGAATATGACATACAACGGAAAACTTCTTCGTATCTTACAGAAGTGCATACATCTTGATACCGCAACAGACATGAGACGAATTGGAATGTATTTGTCAGCTTCACTTAGGCTTTTTTAATATGCATAGGTTATAAGAACAGCTTAAGCAGAATTCGACATCATTCGCTGAAACTGTATCTTGAAAATATTTTGAAATATTATCAAATATAAGTTGGTAAGGATGTCTATATTCTTGCAAACAAACAAGTGTCAGCTGATCCATTAAACGTATATATTGTGCTGGAACCGTAAGCGATGGCACAGACGCATAGTTCAGTCTGTTAGCCTAGTCAGGTTATTGTGAGCTCATAATTATGTTATTAATATTGGCAGTTTGTCTAGGTAGGTGAAGGCCACAAATACCGTCAAGCTTCACATTATAATCAAGCTAAACTATGTATTACTCAGACTGAAAGGCCAATCCGTGTGTATGGGTTTCAACATGATCATCTTCCTCATGTGGTTGTACACTACTGTATATCCTCATGTGGTTGGACACTACTGTATATCCTCATGTGATTGTAAACTACTGTATATCCTCATGTGATTGTAAACTACTGTATATCCTCATGTGGTTGTACACTACTGTATATCCTCATGTGATTGTAAACTACTGTATATCCTCATGTGGTTGTACACTACTGTATATCCTCATGTGGTTGGACACTACTGTATATCCTCATGTGATTGTAAACTACTGTATATCCTCATGTGGTTGTACACTACTGTATATCCTCATGTGGTTGTAAACTACTGTATATCCTCATGTGGTTGTAAACTACTGTATATCCTCATGTGGTTGTAAACTACTGTATATCCTCATGTGGTTGTAAACTACTGTATATCCTCATGTGGTTGTAAACTACTGTATATCCTCATGTGATTGTAAACTACTGTATATCCTCATGTGGTTGTAAACTACTGTATATCTATTCTGCCAACTTCTCTGAGCGTATATATATTTTAGAATTCCTTGTTGTTGGAAAATCATGTATTCCATAAAGAATGAGGAGTTTGGTGCGTTAGAGATCCAAAGGACAATGGATTAAGACAATTTCATAAAACAAAAATACTTAGAAGATAACAGATGAGAATTAAAGTAGGTGTATGCTGTATAATTACAAATGTGAGAAAAGCTATCCTGAGGTGCCACGGACCTGCAATACAAATGACATAGGATGAGCAAGTTAGGATAGACTGGAGTCATTAATGTGAGAGACAGGATATCCAAGACAGCATACATGAAATCTGATATTACTTATTAATGACACGAAGTGTAAATGAAGATGAAGTCTATATAATGTTAGGTTAAAGGAATGAATTAATAACACTGATTATGGACGTATAATAAACATATACGTTTGGCTTACGGCGAGGATTGACGTTTATTTAGATATGAGAAGTAACATGTTGAGTGGAATAAAAACCTTATCCGGTTTTAATCGTGCCCAAAACAAATGACATTCAAATCATGATTCTTAGCCGATTTACCTACGTAATATGCTTTGAAATTTACCAGTTATTATGAAATTTGAGCGTTATTTTTTTTTTTTTTTTTTTCCCCAGGATTATAAGTTTCGGACAAAATATGTTAACTGAAATCCACATTTTCAATTTATATTCCATTGTAAGATGTGTGTGTAACAATGTCTGCTGTAATGTTCATAAATATTATTGATGAATTTGGTACATTGATATTATTGAGAACAGACTATTACGTCAAATAATACAGTATATAATTATGGAAGTAGGAAATATGTGACAAATATGCCACATTCACAAGATTATGTATATGAACCATGAATGGTTCATCGGCTATACATAATTATCATTAATTTTATATCAAGTTAGTATTTCTACATATTATTGCAGAACACTTTTTGTTTAGTACCTTGTGTCTAAATGTCTTTGTCACTATGTTGTACTAGATTAATTCAGTTTCTTATTTGTAACGAAGGGTATTGTATTTGTCTAATCAATGTGTTTCTATTCTAACTGATGGTGGACATATTTACACGTTGACAAATATATAATACAGAATATTTATCGATAAGTTTACTATACAATACTTCCACCTCGAAATCTTGTACAAGTGCGAGTAGCTTTCCATAGCATATTGTGAACTGTTTCCATCATTTACTTTATTAAGTCACCCACTATACAAACCAGCCTACCACTATGACATGCTCTAGTACTTCCCTAACACCTAGAATTATCAGGCTAATATTAATATACCCAACTCGCCCCTAGACCCCCTTCCCGGTAAATCTGTTTATTCTTTGGTAGATAAATTATGGCGAGCGATAGCGAACCTGCAATGTATATGAAACCGGGATTAAGCCTGGACATTTATACCAAAAAAAGGTATACATTTAGCCTGATTTATTATTGAAAACTTAATGACGGGCCTGAGGAGGCATTGTTTTCTAGCCTGAAGGGGATCTGGATTCTCTGGCCAAAAATAAAACAAGCAACAGTTAAGTAGCTAATAGAAGCAAATTGCCTGGTTAAAATGTCGCATTTCTTACTAAGGGTGCAGAAACTGCACAACAGGGACTATAACTAATATATAATCTTCACATTGTACACAAGTTCTCTCTCCCCTTCCTCCATTAATAATTACATTACCTATAGTACTTACTCAGATGTCTTTCACAAGAAGAATCGTCTGGTGACAAGCATGATACATGTTTATTCATGGTAGAAATTAGTAACCAGTTGGCTTTTCATGCCTTAGATTTCGTAATGCTTTTTTCAATTGAAAACAAATTCATGGAATTAGTGATAAAAATCACAAGTTGTATGAGTGGAAAATGTGATATGTGGAGGTTGACTGGATTGTGGAAGTTGAGAGACAGGTGTTTGAAGGTTCAAAAAATAGTGGTTTGTAAGTCATGTAAGTCATTGTAAGTCATGTAAGTCAAGAAGACAGGTATACTAAGAATGAGAGAATAGGAGTGTGGAGGTTAAATTACCTGTTAATAGGTGTTTATATACAAGTTTATGGAGACTGCGATGAAGACGTGTACGGAGAGCCAGGGAACAGAATTATGGAGGTTAGGAAAGTATGGACGTATGGAAAGCGAGAGAATGACTAAGAGGGTGTACGAGAGCGAGGTGGAGGGACAGAGAGGGAGAGGTTAGACCGAATGAGAGGTGGAAGGATGGAGTGAGGAAGTACATGAACGAAGGTTGTGCTGGTTGGGGGGAGGGGCGTCGACTGACTGGGGACAGAGGTGCATGGGGGCGGTTCGTTCGTGGCCACCCCTTCGGGGATCACGGCGTTAGGCAATAGATAGATAGATAGATAGGAAAGTATATATCTGAGAGTTGTTAACACGCTGTAAATAACTGGAGATTAACAAAGAAGATGAGCAGAATTTGCCAACAGTTGTAAGAAAGGTAGAAATCTGGCATTCTCTTTAACCATTGGAAGATAACATAATTAATGTTATGGAAGTTAACACATTTTTTGGGGGTTTTAGAAAATGTATGTATGCAGATCTGTATGACGTGTGCTAATTTGACAACACATACTGTATGGCAGTTACCATGGGGTGTGCGAAGATTGACACCACAGGCTTACGGAATTTACACCTACATGGAGGTTGAAAGGACAGGTACGTGTATGTTGACTTCTTGATCTGACAGGTGTACGGAACATTTAAGGGAGCCCATCTCGCCTTTTTTCTCTTTCTTTCCCTCTCTCCTTGGCGTGCATCCATTCGGCCCCATTCAGCCTACTGTTTTAAGACGTTTACCCCTATACAGGTGTCAATACTTTCCTGGCGAGCATTAGCGAGCCAGCATATATATATATATTTTTGGTTTCACAGCAAACTAAATTTGTACATTTTTTGATAGAAAAAAGTCTCCGGCGAAGCCGGATTTCTCCATACAATGCTGGCTCGCTATCGCACGCCAGGAAGAAATTGACACCTGGATGGGGATAAACGTCTTACAACAGTTGGCTGAATGGGGCCGAATGGATACAACCCAGAGAAAGAGAGAAAAGGAGAGAAAGAGAAAAAAAACAGGTGACCCCCCTCAAGGCGATTTCACACGACAGGTTTTCGAGCAATTTTGTTCGAGCAAATTTGGTCTAGCAACTTCAGAGGTCAAGTTTTTTTCTTCGAAATTCAGCAACCTTATACACTCTCTACTTTCAGTCTTGTCACCGATACCATTGCCAAAGAGCCCCGAAATATTACGAATAAATATTTTGTCATTGAAAATTGCTTGTGTGACACCGGCTCAACATTCACAGTGTTGATGAGATCGGTGTTTGTGACTGGGAAGACAGATGTTGCGATGTTGACAAGCGTATGAACCTATATATATACTGTATATATATATATATATATATGTATACATAATCAGAGTTTTCGAATACATTGGTAAAAACTATATGTCTGGTAAGTTTCTGCAAAAAATACATTGTCAGCTATTCGTAAACATTGACGTAATGAGGATCATCCATTCTCTGAAAGTAATTTTCAAATAATAGCGAGATTTAGATATCATAATGAAGCACTCATAAGGGCGAAAATATTGATAGCGAACCAAAATCCTGAAATTAATGCTGCTAATGAATATTAGCATGTTCAATAATATTTTTCGAATTCAATTCAACACTTTAATAAATTAAGGGGTTGGCGTTTTGTGTTTTGTTTCTTGTTTTTGTTCATTGGGCGTCTCAAACTATTCAGAGTCAGTTAGTCATTGGCCATTGTCGCGACAACTCCTAGCTGGTTGTACAGCAAGTCATTTTATATTTTACTATTGAAATTTACTGTTTGTATTATTTAGATGATTTAAGATTGATATCATTTATTTATATTAAGCCTCCTTTACTTTCCCTAGTCAGCAGTAACTCATAAGTATTTATTAATTCATTCTTTCACGATATTATTTGTCCTAATCTCTTGTACCGACCTTGTGCTTGTTCCCCGCTTTATCTTTAGTCGTTGATTTTCCTTATGATTTGAACGATGTCCAGATTGTCAATGTTACGCCAGTGTCCTGTCAATTAAATGGTAGTTATTTTTCCTATTAGATGATTTTACGAATCTTTTACTTTAAGATATGTAACTAGAATCATGTATCTATAATTGTATGATATTTTTTAACTTCTAATTTGTATTTTCAATTATTAATAGTTAGCCCTATCTTGATATATTTACTGAGTCTGATCTCTTGTTTAGGGTATAAATATATAGTTCCTGATGATGGTTCCATGAGGTGCCGAAAATTTGAATAAATTAAGATGATTCCCGGCGTTATTTCTCTCATTGTCCTACTCCTATGGAAATTGCGGTGCCCTAGGTCTCTCGCAGAGATTCTACTCAATATATATATATATATTGTATATATGTTTCAGTTACCTCTAGTTTTCATATCAGACCGAATTCGGTACGTCAGCCATCAGACCCATACACAAATAAAGTGAACGTAATAGATATAGCAATGATTATATATAGCCCGGCTGATATCAAGATAACATCCAACCTTGACCATTCCCCCAAACCCAATAAGGTTTCAACCACAAGTACCTTTGAGTCCAATACAATTCCATCAGGGTTGAAAAAAACACAATACTTATATGTAATAATACCCTAAATAAATCTGCCAAATCTGAGCAGACCCCCGGCAGATCAAAACGCGAGGGAGACGGACAGGGGAGGTCCTTGCTGGTATTAACCCTGCGAATCTTTAACTGCAACACGAGAGATACCACTTGGGAGGGAGTTCGCGGCATAATCTCCTACTGCTGAAGCACACGGGTTGCCAACACTGTTCACGTCCGGCAAACCCCAACCCGGGGGAGAAGTATATGGCACCTCGGAGAAGCGGTTATTAACATAGCTCTATACGCTGATGGACTTCTAAGATTGAATAACGTAGAATAGACAATATGTTTGTGACGTGTATATATTTGCCGGTGTAAGGTTATTTTATATTTAGGGACCACTGTTTACCATGGCTTGCGAAAACCATCAAAAAACACAATCGGATCAAATGAAGACTTTCGACTATGTATAATAGCCCGTCACCTATTACTCCTATACTTCCTTCGTTATTCCTATGCTTTTCTTCAATCTACCCTTTTGAGAACACTTTTTTTTATCTGTCTATCCACCCTACTATCTACCTACTGAGAAAATGTGTGTGAGCAAAGACACAAGTGTGTGCTTGCGAGCTTCTGAAGAACATATTAGACAACCGGCACCAATTTATGTTCATTTCGTACACATGTCCCCATTCGGAGTCAAATTGGTCTTCATACAGACCTAAATAATCCCAAAGGGTTGAAAGCCTCTGAAGTTCCATTTTAATTACAAATATAATACAACAACATTGAGATGAGAGAGCAACTTGGTATAGAGTGCATCAATGAAGTGCTACATAATGTCAGGCAGTGGTGGTTTGGTCATACGGAGAGATAGGGGGAGGATAGCTGGGTGGAGCATTTTGCAAATAAGGAAGTGAAACAACAACTATTCGAGACCAGACCAGACCAGATGGCTGGCCCGAGATCTCAATATGAATGGACCTGACGGAGACCCTGTAGGTGATTGTTTAGCATGTAGAACGGCCATCATGTAACCAAGGCTTACCTGAGCATAACTTGGAACCGATATCAATACTGATGAAGGTTAGCCAAAGGGCGAACAGACTATACCAATAACATATTTCAATACGACAACGATTTTAATAATTTCTTCCTAGTACCACCGAAGGATATTATTTCAGCTTAAGGACTAAATTTGCTGAAGGGTTTAACCTAGTCATCTTTAAAGTGCTGGCTAAACAATTCCGATGTTTCCAAAAAGACTATTATTAATATGATCGAAATGACTGGTGGCCGTGAGTGGAGTCAGGAGGAGGCATTGGAAGAGCGGTGTTGGTGGCGACGGCCAGAGAGACTACAAGGAAGGACGATTGGAGACACAGGCATGGTATCTTGTGAAATAATACACAAATCTCACCTATTACTAAACCATAAAATATTCAGCTAAGGCCTAATAAACCACACTACCACTCGACTTCTAAGATAATAGGTAGTGTAGCTGAAGAGTATTTGGCCATGATTCTTGATATATCTGGAGTTCGAAACCAAGTATCATTTCTTCAAAACATTCAGTTTCATGTGTAGCAAAGCATATCTCTGAAAGCAAAATCCTGGATATGCTGTAGATAACGATTCAGTAGAGCTCTAAAAGTTTCACATATATTGATAACAAACTGTATACTAATATTCTAACATAACATGTAAACCTTAGATAGCTATTAGACATACACATCAAATAATAACGCAAACATTATAATCAGCGTTCTGTTCATGCAATATTGTCCTAGAAGCATTCAAATTATATAAGGTAATGTATGTACGCATATATATACTCAGGCACATAGCACATAGCTGGGGTGACCGACTCGAGACAGAGCCCGAACAGAAGCAAGTTTAAAAGTTCCATTTCTTTGCGTCTGGGACCATTTTCGCGTGTCTTCGCTCGTAATGCTTTATCTTCTATTAGATGAATTTTACAAGGGGAGGAGGATGCCTAGCACCCTGCCCCCAGAAGGAAAAGTAGGACAGTAAAAGAGAGAGACATAAAAGCTAAGGTTGGTTAGAGGATGCCAAACCTCACTCTGGATAGGTAATGTACAGAAGATAAGGACGCCACTTCTCTCCACCCAGGACACTCACTAAATCAACTTAACAGTTCAGAATGTCTTGCTTCTCTTCTCCCTTTCTGTTACATTTCCTCCTTTCTTGTTTACGTAACCCTCCCCGGAGTGTCCGCTGCCACGATAACAAATGTTTCACACTTAGTAGATCCACCTCGTCCACCCTCGACACCTTACTGTCTTATACCCATACTCAAAAGTAACCTACTGTCCATTTTTAATCTAGTCATATGTAAATTGTCAAGTATCTCTTCCTGCTATCCCTTTCCATTAGTATTTAATAATTATTCTTCAGCACCCTATCATTCTATATCATTATGTCTCAGAGTTCAAATGCTTTCTTCATCCCGTTTACTCCTCGATAGTCATATGCCTAACATTTCCCTTGGCTCTTCCATCTTAATATCTGGCTGAATTCTTAAATTTGACCCTCAGGAGTCTGTCACCTCTTTACTTTCATTAATAGTTTACATCGCATTCCTTACCTCCACTATTACTTGTTGCTCATTTCTTCAACACGATATCGATGAATAGTTTGTCTTGCTTCTGCGCTACTCTACTTGCCAACCCTCTATTTCTCTTTCTCACCCTACGCTTGAACCCCCTGTGGCCGGCCTTTCTCTCTCTTATGCGAATATTCCATATGCGTCACTCTTCCTATCCTCCCTCCCTCCCGGCCACCGTGTCCTTCATCCAACAGCGTCCTCCCCTACAGCGAGAGGACACTCCAGTGTTTATGTGGTATGCAGGTTTCACTAACTTAGGGTCACACGGACTGCCTCGAGGGGTCAACTTCAAATCTCTCTGGAGGCGAATGAAGCGAGGCAACACTCGAAAAATAGATACATCGAATGAAGATTGACAGGGAGAATTTACCAGTTCATGAACGTTGTTGGGAAAACTCGGAGAGCTTGTTTGTCATGGAAGGGCAGAGATTGGACAACTGGACTGGGAAATTAGGTCGAGCCTCTCTTCAGAATCCCGAGTTATAAAGATCAGCACATATGAACATGCTCCTTGCCATCAGGAATAAAGCAGGAACCTCTAGAAATCACAGTAACAACAAAGAATTGAAGATACGAAGCGAAATCGTGAATTAAAAGCTGCAATATCCAATAATATTGAACTACTGGTCATGCAGTTCATCCATCCATATTTTTATGAAATAACTAGTGAATCAGGGAACTAATTATGATCGAATAAAAAGAAACATTAATGGTTGATTAGAAGAAAAAAAATAGTATTATAACGATTAATTGGCCTTCTTTCCATTTATTGGTTTGCATATATATATATATATATATATATATATATATATATATATAGTATATATATATATATATATATATATATATATATATATATATATATATATATATATAGTATATATATATATATATATATATATATATATATATATATATATATACTGTATATATATTCTATCTTTTCTATATGCTCAGGCCCAATCCCCACTTTTCCTATTTTTATGTTTTACTTTTTTTTCTATTTAATTCTATTATATTATATATATATTTGTTTTTTCCTTGGGGGTGCCGCCTCAAGACAGAGCAAGAACAGGGAAAACACAAAACACAACATAAAACAACAAACAAACAGACAAAACACAAATTCACACACATCTAGGTCACCCAGGAGAAGACCCAGAGACCAGGGTCACCAAGGTCACTCCAGCACTCCCTCGGCCCCCGACCACCTGGAGAAATTCCGATCTCGGCAGGCAGACATGCAGCGGAGCCGAAGTCACAAGCCCGCCCACCACACTTCCAGGTGCACCCTTCATATTAATCGTCTCCCCGTGCCACTCCCTGATGGACTATTATCTAGTCCAACTTGCGCCCGACCCCTTCTCCTAAATGACCACGTGTTCACTCAACTATTCAAAAGTATTCTCCATTCATTCCTGTTTATTACCACTTCCTTTGCCTGATCTATAGTCATTCCTCTATCATCCAAAGTTTGTCTTACACAGTCTCTCCAACTCAATGGGGGTCTTCCTGCCCTTCTATCTCCCCTTGTATCTGACTCACATATTCTCTTTGTAAGCCTTTCATCTCATATATATATATATATATATATATATATATATATATATATATATATATATATATATATATATATATATATATATATAGGTCAGCTGAAGGTATTGAGAGATACGCCTTTGCACCCGTCCACCTCTCCTCCCTAACCCCCCTAACCTTCCCATACCATCTACATCGTCAACTCAACACACCACACCCCATCCTAATCCATTCCAACCCTCATCTCCTGCTCCCCAATCCCCCCCCCCACCTCACCCATCCCAACCCCCAGCCCCTCCCTCACCCCCACCCCCACCCCATCCTCGTGCAGCAGCACCCAACATACATCGTGCACATAACATTAACATTCTTCAACTGAACATAGATGGCATCAACACAAAGAAACACGAACTCTCACACTTCATCAAAAAACACAACATACACATTGCCATCTTACAAGAAACAAAACTCCGCACAACACAAAAAACACCCACATTTCATAATTTCACCACCATCAGACAAGACCGGGCTGTCGGCGGGGCCGGTGAACTCATCACCCTGGTACACAAAGAAATATCATACATAGTAACCAGTGTACAAACCAAATCCCTCCTCCCCCCAAATGATAACACAACAGAAATACAGTCAATTAAAATATGCACTGGCAACAACTCCAACATAACCATCATAAACACATACATCCCTCCTCAAACATCCCCTACAGTACCAAATGAATACAGACCACACTTACAACACATCACAAACACCCCACACACCCCACACATCATCCTGGGTGGTGACTTCAACGCCAAGACGTCGGCCTGGTTTGTCGACAACCCCGACACAGACAGAGGGCTGGTACTACAAAACAAAACCGATAATCTCATCATCCTTAACGACATCCATCAACATACCCATATTCCTCACCAAGCCCTCTATAACCCATCATCTCCAGACATCACCTTTTGCTCCCCAGAACTCGCCCCCACAACATCCTGGAAGGTGGTCAGTACTTATCACCACCAAAACCAGACTCACCCCAGCTAGCCACAAACACACATACACCAATTATAAAAGAGCTAACTGGGAAGCATTCACAAATGAGACAGAACAACACTTCACAACTCTAAACAGTACACCCATCACTAACATCAACAATGCTGTACACATACTCAATAAAACTATCCAAAACGCTGACAAGAAACACATTCCAAGAGGTATCAGAAAAAGACACAACCCCAACTTCACACCAGAAATTCAAAACCTCATCAGACAACGCGACATACTGAAACACTCCCCAGCACCCCACACACAAGACATCACACAACAAATTCAAGCGCTCAACACCCAAACTAACAACAAAATACAAGAACAACAAAAACTAAATTGGAATAACTTCCTACAAACACTTGATCACAAAACAAACCCCAAAAAACTCTACAAAACATTAAACAGCATCACACTTTCCAACAGCAACACAACACAATCACATGCTGCAATCACAACAACAGACTCTACTCCTTCACGTAAACAACAAGCAAACACTCTCATCAATCACTTTTCACATGTCAGCCACCTAAAACCTCACAAAGACGACCGACGTGTCATCCGACGTAAGAGACAATTCCCCACAGACCCTGACTATACACCCTTCACCAATCACCAGACAAAGCATATCATCAACAATCTCAAGCACTCACCCGCCTGTGGCCTAGACAACATAAGCAACATACACTTTAGACACCTGGGACCACAAGGCATACAAGCACTCACTAACATATCAAACTACAGCTATTCACACAACACAATACCAGACATTTGGAAGCATGGTATCATCATCACATTCCCCAAACCCAACAAAGACCCCACGCTACCCTCCTCGCACCGCCCCATCACACTCCTTTGCTCCCCCTCCAAAGTCAGGGAACGCCTAGTATTACAACTAATTACACCTGACCTACCCCTAGCTCCAACACAACATGGCTTTAGGCCACTGCACTCCACAAACACTCTTCTCACAGACCTTACACAAAGAGCTTTCGATGGCATCAACTCAGCTAGACCTCCACACAGATCACTATTAGCCACACTCGACATTAGTAAAGCCTTCGATGCCATCCTCCGCCACAACCTAACAAACATGCACAACAACACAAAAAGGTGGCTGGCCAACTTCCTAGCAGGCAGATGTGCACACGTATCTTTTGCCGGTCAGTCATCTAAAATCAGAAACTTTCCAAACGGAGTCCCACAAGGATCCGTCCTATCGCCCGCACTCTTCAATCTGTACATGCACGATATAACTACACCCAATACGCCCCAAATAAACTTAGCCTCCTATGCAGATGACATAACACTCACATGCACACACCATGACCCAAAAAGAGCAACAGATCTCCTTCAACCCTATCTCAACACACTACATGGCTGGTGCACTACAAACAAACTTAATCTAGCCCCAGCCAAATCCACCACAACCCTGCTCACAAGTTGGACAGGAGAACACGAATACATCCCTCAACTCACCATAAACAACACACCCTAACACATACACACACACACAAAATCCTAGGAGTAACATATGATACTCATATGACATTCAAACAGCACACCACAAACATTAAAAAGAAACTGACACCCAGACTTAACGCCCTCAGGCCACTTGCTCACACAAAATTTGGAAACACCAAAGAAACTACAACCACAGTATATAAACAATACATAAGATCAGTGATGGAATACGCAAGCCCAGCCTGGGCTTCTAACCTAGCTGAAACATCATAAGACCTTACAGACTATTCAAAACAAAGCCCTGAAGATCATTACAGGCTGCACAGCTACTGCACCCACAGATCACCTACATCAAGAAACCAAAATCCTCAAAGTCAAAGACCATCTGGACATGAGAGGCACTCAATTCCTGGCAGCAGCCTCCACGAACCAAGACCACCCACTAAACTACATGGCAACACACCCACAGACACCAAGAAATATCAAAACAACACCCAGCACACGGTATCACACACAATTATTGTCCTCTCTCCCTCCCTGCCCAGCCCGAACCAACTTCCAGAAGCACATCCATATTCATATCTCTCACCGATCCATCCACTCACTCACAGACAACACGCAGCTGCATGCACGATCTCCCGAAATCCATCCTTCCGAATCCTCCCTCCCTCGCGAGGACAGAGTCCACCTGGCCAGGCGGAGATGCGGACACCATCCAGCTCTCCTGAGCTATCAGAAGAGACTGGATGACTCCGTTGTCGACACCTGCCCGGGATGTAACACAGCACCCCATACCATTAAACACATCATAGAAGACTGCATTTCACACAACCACTTACGCCAACAACACAATCTACACTCAATGAGAGCTCTGTGGGAAAGCCCGATCGTGGCCATGGCCTTTCTCAGGGAGTCGGGGCTGTTCGGCCAGGCAGCTTAGGGAACAACATCAACAACAACAACAACGCCTTTGCAACGGCACCTCGTATATACATTTCGAAGAGTATTGAGAGGTGAGTGTTGGATAAAGAGAAAGCTGTTACAGTGGCTTTGATATGTGTGTTATTAGTCTGTATATGTCGTCATGTTGTCCCCCGACTGGATGCGAGCATGTGAAGCACGTTAGGACAAACTACCACACCCACTGAATATGTCCGCTTGGCAGGGATCGAACCCCGGTCAAGCAGATTCACACTTGACGTGCTACCTACTATACAGAGTGTCCCAGGAGGAAAGGGCATAACTTTGGAAAATTATACAAGGTATTTTAAGCATAAAATGTTCGATTACAACAAGTTCAAATCTCAACCGTTACACAAATATTGAAGGTTTTATCTAGTGTCCTCCCCACATCACTGTAATAAACTCTTCCATGTCAAATAGCTTCCAACTGGTCCAAAGTGAGCTAATATGTTGATGATAATATTTTAACTTACAAAATTATAATATCTGTATATTAACTTTGTAAACAAATTGCAGTTAGATAGAGGTGTGGTAGGCTCTAGGATAGCTAGGCCAGCATTATGGGGAAATACATAGGAACATACCATTTTTAACAGGCTATATCACTATACCGGTTGCGATATGGATTTTTTTGTATAAAACATTTTAGGCTTAGAATACCTTGTTTTATAATTTCCCAAAGTTCTGCCCTTTCCTCCTGGGACACCCTGTATATTCACTCTATATACTGTATATATACAGTACAGGGTATACATATATATGTATATATATATATATATATATATATATATATATATATATATATATGTATATATATACCCGGTATATATATATATATATATATACATATATATATATATATATATATATATATATATATATATATATATTATAGATGTACTTTACACTTGATCCTACTTAACCCTTTCACGCACATATGATGCAGAGGTTGCCAGATTAGCAATAAGAAATAGAGTTCTCTCACTCTTATAATTACCTCTCCAAAATTAGTTGTCTGCCCACAGCTAACTCAAAGACAACTGCAGAGGTTGAAGTAACTAAACTAAAGGTTTCTAAATACCCCAATGGCAACAAAGCTTTAAAGTATCCCTAATAGGCTCAAAATCGTGTCATATGTCGGAGAGGGTTAATTACTTTAAGGCTTTGGTATCCATCATGACACGATCAATTGAATGGGAATAAATATGCACAAATGACAAACAAGTGTGTATTGTAGACACGATAGTTTCAACACTTTATGAAGGTCAAAAATGATTGAAATGATTGTGCCACTTGTTTCACTGTGCGGGAGTAAATTTACTAAATATTTAATATAAGTATATTAGATAATATAGCTGACAGTGCTAGGATTCCAACCATCCAGTCACCTACACCACCACGAGAGTTAAAACAAGGAATTTGATACTTCTATTCCTTCTTTTAACTCTCGTGGTGGTGTAGGTGACTGGACCTCCTGCCTATACGGTTCGAATCTTAGTCCTGTCAGCTATATTTGTCATCCAATAAACAACTTGTCATGCTTAGGGCAGCCGGATTTCGATTAAAAGACAGTCTGTCCCCCCATCAGAGTCCAGTTGGGAAGGAATACAGATAGAAGTATCAAATTCCTTCTTTTAACTCTCGTGGTGGTGTAGGTGACTGGACCTCCTGCCTATACGGTTCGAATCTTAGTCCTGTCAGCTATATTTGTCATCCAATAAACAACTTGTCATGCTTAGGGCAGCCGGATTTCGATTAAAAGACAGTCTGTCCCCCCATCAGAGTCCAGTTGGGAAGGAATACAGATAGAAGTATCAAATTCCTTCTTTTAACTCTCGTGGTGGTGTAGGTGACTGGACCTCCTGCCTATACGGTTCGAATCTTAGCCCTGTCAGCTATATTTTCATCCAATAAACATATTAGATAATATATTTTTGCGAATGATGTCATATATATCGAATATGAGGTCCATTATTATGATAATTTATTATTAGTAAATCAATCACACTTTAATATTGCATAATTTTGCTTAACTCGACCACCAATTATATCATAACTGCAAGGGGTATTTCGGAAAGAAACAGTAAATTTACTACGTATAACTAAATGAGTAATAGTATATGGTAACAATCAAATTTACTTACATCCATTATTCAATTATATATATAACATTTTGATGCATCAGTTTTGTTAATGCTAAGGAAATGCTATATACATTAGACATTGCATGAAACGTTATATGCTACTGTGGGCTCTTGGTTTCTGTAAATTAAAGCTTATAGCAAAGATTGGAAGATATATAAGAAGAAAACAACAAAACAGTGAGACCCAAATAATTGACACATCGTATATTTTTAGCATTCCTATAAATTACCTCCCACCATCACACCGCTAAACAAATAGGCCTATCCGTAAACAAATAAAATAAAATATAATAATACTAATAATAATCATAAAAATAATAATAATCATAATAATCATAATAATAATAATAATAATAATAATAATAATATTAAAACACAGGGTTTTGTATATCAGCAGATTACCAACAATATTTTCAGAGAAGTAATAAATGTAAATAACAAAAGACCGGATTAAAGACCACTTTTATATTTCCCAGTTGTCTTACTGTCAAGTATTCGACATTTGAAGGGGAGAGGTAAGATTAATTACATAGTTCTTGGAGAATTAGTGTTTGTAATTAACGTGGATAATAATTACGAAAGTAACAAAATGTGAATTATTAGCTAGAAAGCAGAAATGCTGTCCTATGTAAAGAAATATGGTGTAGCTACAGAAGGCTTAGTGTAGAAGTAATTAAATGTTGATGTTGGATTTCAATAATTATAAACGCAAGTTGCAATGTAGGAACACAGTCAGCGATGTTTCATTCCATATAATATTAGATGAAAGCAATAATATTATTTTTATTAATCTCACCACCACACCCCCAATGAAATTAATTAAAGTATATATGATCCACCGGGATCTAAGATTATATCAATGCCTTATATTTTATGATGCAACTATACGAGTGTCTAGTTGTTGTCGTTGACGACAACATTATGATAATTGAGGAAGGGGTCAACTAAAGTATTATGAGATTGACTTTCTTGTTTTACACTAAAAACGATTATATAAATAGGCTTATGACAGGACAAGAGAGATTAGTCATATATTTCCAGATTTCTAAGAAATTATTCTAGACTTAAATCCAAACAAAGTGTTTATATGAAGAGTTAAATTGTAAGTTATATATACTCAGCAGGTTAGAGACGGCGAGCCATGGGTTCTTAAGGACGGGACCACCTTTGTTGGTCAACATAAACACAACCTCTGCAACTCTTGCTCGCGCTAATAAATCCCATGCGGATTATAGCAGGCGACGTTAACTTCATGTTGCTGCCAACGAGCCGGGAACTGCAGTGTTGCACCCTAACTAAAAAACATAAATATTGTATAAACAAAATGTGTAAGTAAAAAGTTAGGATAGCTGGCTTGGGCTGTGAGGTAATAGAAGAATTAAGGCTCGGAGGCGGGTCCACAAGCCCCTCCTACCATCGCCCAGGCGAGCTGCTACTGCCATCTACCGGTCCATGAAAGAACCCGCCCACACACTTTTTACCGCCGAACTTCATTGATCTTAGCTACCACGTGGCTCCCAGCCCCACCGCGAACCAACCCAAGCTCACGTGTGTGCCTGCGTGTGTGTGTGTGTGTGTGTCTGTTCCAGCTGCGTTCCCACGTGACACCTGATTTTGTTGCTGCCTTGGCCGCGGTGTTAACCTCCCGCAATACTAGACAACATTTGAGTAATGCTTAATTCGGTTTAAGTAGCTCTTCATCTACAGTCATACTCAAAGTTACTGTTATACTTAATGAGAGACACTCCTTCTCACGATGTAATACTCACTCTATATTGTTATAGGCTGTGTACAGTATAATGAGATTACTCCTTTACTTTTCTATTTTAGTTCAAAATCGTCAAATGTACTGTATATACTTTCTTGATTTGACAGTACATTAATCTTGTAAGTGAAGTATTGAAATATGACGTAGAGTTACATTAATAATTTTTAATAAATCTGACTTGATTCGATTTGATTTGAAAATAATATTATGAACAAAATAAACAAAAACAGTTTTGCACATATTCCTGCGATTATATTATTCCACACTAAAACAAGACATCAATAGAGATGGAGAAGCGGTCTACAATTGTTATTACATCTTCGTGATATAAGAACATAAGAACATAAGCAAATGGGAGTCTGCAGAAAGCCGATTGGCCCACACAAGGCAGATCTTTCTGACACCTAACCCTAATTATTATAAGGCCTAATTATAAGCCCAGGTCACTAACACCATTAGGAATGACCTCAGCAAAACGGTCAGAGGTCAGAAAACGGGGTCTGCAGAGCGCCGATTGGCTCACACCTGACAGATTCCCCTCATACCCAACCCATCTCGTCCATATGCCTATCTAATTTTATCTGGACGAGATGGGTTGAGTGTGAGGGGGATCTGTCAGGTGTGGGCCAATTGGCGCTCTGCAGAACCCCGTTTTCTGACCTCTGACCGTTTTGGTGAGGTCAGTCCTAATGGTTTTAGTGACCGAGGTTTATATTAGGTCTTTTAATAATATGAGACCAGTTTGAGATACGGGGGCTGAAAGTAGAGATGAAGGAGGAAGGGCTCTGCCTCTCATGGGTCGGATTTCCATGTTACTTATGTTCTTATCTATTACACTCATAAGCATTATTTGATATGTAAATCAGTAATTGTTTTTATATAATGCAGAAAGTTGTTCAATAGTTTACAAAATGTTAAATAGTAGTCATATTTTATTTTATTCTGAGATCAAGTTATATATATATATATAATATATAATATTATATATATATATATACTATATCTATATATAATATATATATATATATATATATATATATATATATATATATATATATATATATATATATATATATATATATATATATATATATATATATATATATGTTTATATATAAATGTTGTATATTCTTTCTGTATATATTTTTTGATTAATTGTTTCACTCTTTGTTTCTATACATCGATTTGGGTTTGCAGTGTCAGCTTCATTGACACCCGAATTGAATTCGCAAATTTGATGTTATATGATATTTGCCTTGTGTTTAAATGTTTCATTTTTTAGTACGTTAATTCGGGTTTGGACTCAAATGCGTGCTTCATTTTAGCAGTACATTCGGGGTTCATGGGAACAATACTTTGTTGTTTGATTTTGTATGTGACCGTCATATGTTGGTGCCTGATTTCACAACCTTTGTCTCAGTCTGACTGCTGTCATGGCGAGGTGAAGGTATTGTTGCTATAATATTGTTTTCATATTTTTGTAACATTTCTTAATAACTTTAACTTTGTCAGCTACCTTTTATATAACCTTCTTTCGCAAGTTTGTGTTAATATTTTAATAGGTAAATTTTAGATCCTTCCTATGCTGAATTTAAAAATATGTGTATTCATTCATTCATAGGATCACGTGTGTAGCCTGATGATGGACGACCGTCCGAAATATTGCAAGTTTGAAAATAAATTTATAAAAATGGGGATGCTTCTTTTCCTAGTAACCTTGTTTTTAATGATAATATATATATAGTGATAATTTATTTCGTGAGTTTGAAGATTAAATCTGACTCGCCAGGATAGGCAAATTAGTAAACAAACCACGCTACTTTAGGGGGAGGTTTTTAGTTTGTTTCCTACTCCTCCAGCTATCTTAAAATTTCACCCCCTTGACCCCCTTTCAAGATAAATTTGTACATTTTTCGGTTGAAAAATTTCCCGGCCGAAGGCCGGTTCCCCTTAAATTACAGGCTCGCTATCGCTCGCCAGGAAAAAATCGACACCTAAATGGCACGAATGGTCTTAAAATTGACAGAAATGGGGCAAGGGTTCTTAAAATCACCAAACTAATGGGGCAAGCGTCTTTAAATCCCACAAGCAATGGGGCTAAACATGAGGGAGAAAGAGGTTCAGAAAAAAATCCTCCAGGTGGAAATCTCCCCTTAACGGCCATACTTAGAGACTATAACCTAGTTCCTTAAATGACATGTTTAAAATACACTATATCATATTCTAACTGCATGAAGATGTATATTGGATAATATTATCAGGCAGGAAAAAGTAAATGGTTGTATGAGAATCGCTGAAAAATAGTTAAATGTTGTTTTAAGGCATATGCCGAGAAACATGACTGATTTACTGTGTTATATTATTCATAATTTTAACCCTTTAACCATGACTAATTTATATTATGGCTATGATAAGATTATGAAGGGTCTGCGAGAATCAAAATCGTTAGTGACAAATTGTTACTCCTTTGATATCTTGAGGTAATTCCAAAGATGACAAAATCGTCTAATGATAACCAGAACCTGATGTAAAATGCGTCATAATACCGGAAGGGTTAATTAAATCAAACATCAAGCTTCATTACTTTAGTGTACATGCAATCGTGAGCAAATTCACGAACTATTCAAGATCACTTACGATCTCTGGAAACCTGAAAACCGTCCACAGTTGTAGCTTTTGTCTTTAAAATCCTATGATCCTTTTGGCCAACGAAAACTTTGAGGTATACGGAGAAATAATTATAGACTAATAAATCACACTACATGTATGCTAATGTCCATACAATTACGTTCATATACCGTATAACACAGATCAGATCTCAAACAAAACAAATTATACAATCATATGCATACATTATATTATGGTTAAAATTAATACATAATGAAGAAAATTGGATGAAAGCAAATATATATATTTGTTTTAATTCTAGGTGATATTATATTATCTTTTATAAATATACATTTGTTTTTATTATATTTTTTCGATGTGTGAATTAGAACAGCTTCTCCCTAAGTTTGTGGTTACTACTGGTAAATTCAGAGATTCCCGTCTAAATCCCGCGGCAGGTTCCTTGTGTCGGGGCTTCACAGTGGAGCATTCACTATGCTACGACCTTAGACTAACTTATATATACAGTATATATATATATATATAGTGACTATTGTTCGCATGTGTTGGGAGGATCCTCTCACATAGCCCTTCTAGACAAAGTAGAAAAGAGAGCCTTTCGTCTCATTACCTCACGTCCACTCACCGATGCTCTGCATACTCTGCGCTCTTCGCCGCAATGTTGCATCTCTCTCGCCATTCTATCGTTATTACAATAATCAGTGTTCCTCCTCTACGTAGGGTACGTAGTACCCGTCTTGCAACACAATCCCACCCCTACTCTGTGCAACTCTCCAACCCATGAGTGAAACTACTCCCAATATTTCTTCTATTCAACAGTTGAGCTCTGGAACTCTCTTCCTGAATCCATCTTGCCCTCGTCCTATGATTGTATTGCTTCAAACGCCGTGTGTCAAGATATTTTGGCTCTAACATTCCTTGATTTTGGCCGTGCCACTCTTTCAACTCTGGGCGAGGCACTCGTCACAGGCAGTTTTGCCTTTTGTCTCCTTCATCCACATACGAAAAAATATATATATCATTACTAATGTAAGCATACCTTGTCACTCTTCAATAATATATATAACCATATACAGTATATATGAACTTATTGATTCCCTTTGTTAATATTGGAATAATGCTTCTAGTATATTGCACAATAAATGATACTTTCGCTACATGACTGCAAAATGTCATTGCCACTTTGACAATTTTGAAACAGTTACTTGGCTTTGTTTATGTGTTTATAATGTTTACAACCTTCAGCACCACAAATATGTTACTACAGATCTCAAAATGGCTATCTTGCCTGTCAAGAACATTATTTGCAAATCATCTAAAGACCCCAAATACTGAAGTACAAAGTGTTTCGTCTGAATTTCAATCACCGATTATATGACAATTAACATTTGACTAACTAATTTTGTATCCCCAAGCATTATTCATATTTTCCCACCCACATGAATCTAGAACTCTAAGCATCAATCATGTCTAGTCCTAATGCAAGAAATTCAACCTCCGACACCATAATCAATGCTCTACCCTCTAACATACAAACTATTGTTACCTTTATATATTATTAACCCCTTTGCGCAAACCAAAATAATCCTCTTAATCCATTCTATATTTTAATAACAAACCTCTCCGAGATACTGAATCATATCCTATGTGTGCTTTAGAAATACAAGTACTCGGACATTAAGAAGTAGGAATTATGCTCCAGTTTTTCGACCCCAACACAGTGACTTTAGCATCTGAACCCAAGAGCAAGACCAAACAACTTGAGCAGACAACTTTACCGTGAGAAAGCCTCTAATAAGATAAATTAAGATAAATAACCCGACGCCAAAGTTTCACAGCTTCAAGGACGAGTTTAAAATCTTTTGGCAAAATTCATCTCTCAATGGCCCTCCAAACTTTGCCACGATTCCTTGATAATGGAAAAGTTCTCTAATTATGAATTTCTTGACTATTAAGGGTAACTTGCGATGAGAGGCAGACGAATTGACTCATAATTATGAAAATAATAATTGTTTTGTAGACAACTTTAATGTTATTACGTCTAGAGTATTATGTTTTGATTATTATAGTATTAATAAATACTATTAATGAACGGTACATTGTGATAATTAAATGGACTATCTAAACATAACTGTTGATTGGTAATCGGAAAACAGCACAGGGAATGTAGGCTACACTGCATCTCAAGTAGCTTAAAAATTAACCACGGCCTAAAACAAGAATGATAGAAAAAAAAACTCTCAATTCCCCAGAAGCCCTCCCGGCCCTGACCTAGACTGTAGAGAGAGGAGAGAGTGAGAACAGAGTGTGTGTAATGAGGGAGGGAGGCCACGGGGCGGGCGCGTGGAAGTTGCATTAAAATTCCCTAGTTATGGCGGGGGGTAAAAATGTGTCCCTAATGCGAGCCCCGGGAGGCAGCCAGAGAGAGAGAGAGAGAGAGTGTGTGTGTGTGTGTGTGTGTGTGTGTATGTCCGACTGTATCTCCCCGCACGCTACTTGTTCCAGAATTTAGTGCTATGAGTACGAGGTGTTCTTGCTAAATAAATTAGTCTAGGGTCAACTAGAAATAAGATATGCAATTTTACTGAATGAGTTACTCAAGGTAGATTGTATTTATCTGTCTACGAGAGCTATTTTTCATGCTGAAGATAATTGTCTTCTATCAACAAAAATATATTAAAGAAAACGTAACCGTACTGAACGTTTAATGTGCATTGAGCTGCTTCTGGCCATGGGGCACAGTTAATATACATATATTAATTTATATTGATGATGCAAGGGAAACCAGAATAGAAAGCAAATATTGTGACTATAAAGATGTCAAAGAAAAGTTTACTTTCTCTATATTTACAGTAATAGCATTGACTTTAATTGAATTGAATTAGTTAAATATTAATTCAGTACCGAATCTTGACAATATCTATGCTATCAGGTAAGAATTGATAACATTGAGACATAAATATTTTGAATAATGTCTATCTTTCTAAGAATTTGCTAAATTATCTTATATATAAAAGACTATAGTAAAAACTAAAATATCGTGATTTAAGACATTTTGAGAGGGGGGTATTCAGTTCACTTTATTTTCCGCTAGGCATCATGAGCACGACTTGTCTAATATTAAGTCACAAATCCAAAAAATCATAGCGCACATTGGCCATTATTTTTTCTTCGTTTGTTTTTGTTTGTCTGTACATATTAGGCAAAACTTAAAGAGTCCGAAGCCAACTGAATCAATGAGGGATAAGGTTACAACGGTGGGTTGGTGGATGGTTGAGGGTTGCAGGGTGTGAATTATGAAGGCAGTGGAGCTTAAGGAGTGTCTGAACTTGATGATTGGTTGTTAAGCTGATCTGGAGGGAGAGTGGTGGCGGCAGTATGGCTAAGAGGCACTTGGTCCCTGGAGTGCCAACGAACGGTGGTGACCGGCGGAGGGGGAGGGCCCTGGTCACCCAGGCATTAATTATGGCCCAGCGGCACCAAGATGAACGCAACATTAAGGACCGCTGGCCAAGGTAGGGAGAGCAGAGGAGGAGGGGGAGGGGGGCGTCAACAGGTCTGGCGGGCCGAAAAAGTAGGGAGGAGAATGTGGGAGTAGTAGTGGGGGGAGGGTAATCGGGAATGAGGGGGTGGGGGGTGGGGGAGGTTGAGATTATGAGGGTCGTTCTGGTGCGTGTCCGATTACCGCGCTTTTCAAAATATCCTTTGGCCACGTATAGCTGGAAACGGAGGAACGAATATGGTACTTTTTCAGGGGATTTGTTTATATTTTGGTGTTGATGCTTATGCTGATGTGGGCGTGAATGAGAGCGGTGGTTGTCGGGCGTGAGATAATGTTGTGGACGGTGACTCACCCGCCAGTACAGCGAAGGTGGTGTCGGCCTGTGGTGGAGATCCGGACGTATCGGGGTTCAGGATACAGAGGGAGGCGGCTGCTGGGGAATTGACGGAGGTTTTCTTCAACCTTAATAATATTATAATCACGGTGGATAATGCTTGATGAGCGAGCTGCAGGCTGTTTAGAGGACTGGCAGCGGCGGTCTGAGTGATGGGGTCGCGGGACCAGTATAAACACACGCTACACAAATCGAATAGGAAAACGAGCAGCAAGGTGCTCTGACCGAGGAGGTGGTGGTGTGGTGGAGGCTGTAGAGTGTCCGGCACGCGCACGTTGTCTCGTGTTGCGCGAGCAAGATGACGTCACTATGGCCAGCCTCCCAGAGAGCCAGGGAGTCCAGCCAGGCAGCCTAGAGAGAGCAAGGGGGCGGTGCTCCTGCCGAACCAGGCCCCTTGCCACACACCTCCCGGCCACCCGCGCCACCGCCACCACAACACTACAATACCTCCGCCACCAACACCAGTCTCTTACGTCAACAATACAATACTCTCCTCCCCATGCTGCCGCCACACTACTTACGATACTCTGCCCACTCATGCATACAAACCATGCAAATGCAACATAATGCTACCGTTATACCTGCGCGCCTTTTTTATCATCCCAGAATGTTAGGAAAGTAGGAGAAAATGAGTAAAACAGCTGATCGTTCAGTGCCAGTCTGGCTGCGACGGTCAAGACGGAGCGGACGGGAAGGCTGGCCGCTACGGTCACCACTGGTTGGCAGAGAGTGTGAGAGAGCGCCAAAGAACAAGGGCAAGCATCAGTTGCTGACATACACATACATTCACCTCGATAATTAAACATCTTACTCTATTAATTTTACTGTTATATTAGAAACGCTACTGTACCATAGGGTTTCGTTAAACTTTACTATCTACTGATAAATACCAAAGAACATATATTTAGACAGGTGCACGCCGTATTCCATACACTGTATTGTATTTGAAGACATTACTGTGATACAAATGTCTTTACTCGTGATACATGTTAACTTTGTTATAATTAAACCCACATAATATGTCATGGAGATCCCACTTATGTACTAAAAGCAAGAACAAACTTCTATTACATGGGTTCAAAGATCTGGAATGAGCTGCCCAAAAGCAAGAACAAAATACCTAATGATATAACTTTTAAGAATTTACCTAAACAACTATAATTATAAAAGTATGAACAAATGAGATGAATTTACATACATAACACGTATTGAATAGTAATTTTAAGCTATGAACAATGTTCATAGGGTCAGTCTTACGAATAACTGTAAATATATTATACATGTTCGTTATCATTTTCCATTGTGTCATGATCATTACTGACATGTATGGTAACTGTCTGCTTAGCAAACATGAACTAAATATAACATAAATATAAATATATAAAATATAATAAAATGGCTCAGCCATTGATTTATAATAGTACCTAAATTGTAATTACATTATTTGGCTAATAATATATTTCTATCTCAATTTCAAATACACTGTACTTAAATACATGCCATAAATCAAATTTGTCCATCGATTTACATGTGCCATATCAAAGATGAACAACAGCGTCTTGACGCAGTCCTGCTATAATTGATAAGGTACTATTATATTAATGGAATGTATGTTTGGCATTACACAATATATACAGCAATTCCCAATCTGCAAAGTGAAGCCATTATCATTTGATCAACTATCACTGCCACTATGATTATCATAAACAATACTACCAGCAATGCAACTATCTCTGTTAGCAGTACTAATAACGCTACAATTACAATTCCACTATGTGTACAACTGTACAACTACTCGTATTGCCATCTTCATTATAATTATCGTTAATTAATAGCCCAAAACCATAACTATAATTACTACCATCATCACCAGCATTACTGATACTCAAATTTGACCTTAAATAATCTTTATATATATATATATATATATATATATATATATATATATATATATATATATATATATATATATATATATATATATATATATATATATATATATATATATATATATAATTATATTCCCTTATAATACACTTAATAACAACGTAGACATACCCAATCATATATAAAATACAAGTTCATGACAAATTATGTTTTAATGAAGAATGTTTCCAAATTCGAAAACAAAAATCAAAGCGTAAATTCTGAATGAATTTGTGTGCAAACGTAAGTAAAACTGATGGAATCATTATAATGTAAGAACATTTATATTTTGCGGTTAGATACATATTATAATATGACGTAGTAATTAGATGGACGATGGTAAGAGGAGACAGGGTAACATTTATTACAAACAAATATATTTACCAAGCAAATATTTTTGAGAAGCACTTCAAGTAGGAGTCTGGTAGAAAAGGCTGCAAAGTTACTATAAGAAGTCGCGCACACAATGTGGTATAATACGTAATGCAGGGTATGTTCACAAACAAATAGATCTAGAAACAACATAACAATAATTACGGATTAAGATCATAAAACATGGAACAATCGTATCTTAAGATCTGACCTAAAGAAGGAATATTATATATATATGTATATGTGTATATATATACCGGTATATATATATATATATATATATATATATATATATATATATACCGTATATATATATATATATGTGTATATATATATATGAGAGAGAGAGAGAGAGTCATAAAATATAAATGCTTAAGGTACAGAAACACAAGCAAACGGCGTAAAACTAGTCCATCCCAACGTCATGAGAGGTTAATGTAAGTAATTCGTGTTGTGATTAGTGAGGTGTTTTTTATCAAGTTTGCCATTATCGAGCAATATATTTTTAGTTGTCATCCTAAGCCAACCTAAGACAATAAAACAAAAAAATAATAATAAAAAACAAATCTTCCCCATACACTCTACAAGTCCCTAGGCCTCCCCTTCAAGGTAAATGTACAGTACATTTTTCGGATGACTACATAATAAGGATCTTTAGATTCTACAGGTTTGCTATCGCTCGTCCAGGAAAAAAATCAACACCTGAATGGGCTGCAGCGTCATATAATCGCCAAACTGATAACATCGCGAAACTAATGGGTCAAAAGGGGTAAATAGGCCACCCTCAGATGATATAGGAGTAAAACACTAACTGTAACCAGCGGACGCAAACTGAACCAAGAACAAAGGTGTGAAAGATCAACGCCAGCTGATCACAAGGTATGGGAGCGCATTGCGGTGTTCTTTATCATTACTATTGAAGGGCCTAAATTTTATTTTCAAGGTAAATAAAATATTATATATAAATACGTCCTCCTCGTCAAGCAAAATGTATACATATATTGGTATAACAAATACAAATATTAATACTATTTAAAAACAAACAAAAAATAAAACGCCACGGGCCTGTTTCTTGTAAGTTATTTGCTCATTATTACTAGCCAGGAATACAAATCGACCCCTGAAT
Source organism: Paralithodes platypus (assembly GCA_032716605.1). Classification (NCBI taxonomy): domain Eukaryota; kingdom Metazoa; phylum Arthropoda; class Malacostraca; order Decapoda; family Lithodidae; genus Paralithodes; species Paralithodes platypus. The sequence goes on from CM064540.1 coordinate 12,247,049, forward strand.
GTGACAAAGTATCCTCAGATCGCCAAACTAATGAGGCAAAACAAAGGGGATTTAAATAGAGCACCCTCGATAGCTACACTCAACACCATCCCATGGGCATGGACGTTATATATAACAAATATATACAAATATCGGCAGTCCATTACAGTATACGATGCCACATTGTTTCATTTAAAAAAATATATATTATTATTATTATTATTTGACGATATTGTTCAGCTTAGGAAGTATCTGCAGGGGTCATTAGGTTAATTGAGAATCCTGTAAGCATTAGCTATCAACTTGTAAACCCTTCTGTACCGGCAACGTCTTTTTCATTTTATGCTAGCTACTATTAGACGATTATATTCAGTTTAAAAATGGTCTCCAGCATTTTTAAGGCTGGGAATTATCTCACTTAAACCTTTTTACTACAACACATCCTTCTTAAACTGCACACAATCGTCTAAATATGTCTAGAACTAATTTTAAAATACGTCGCCGCTATATAAAGGGTTAAATCCAAGAGGGCCTATCACAGCTGAGTGTAGTCGTCTAAGGTTAGTCAGAATATAGTGCATACAAGTGTCATAGTGTTGATAAGGTTAACATTAGCAATACCACAACAAGGTACAGGACAGGTAGAGGGATGGGCGTATTTATTTCCTCATTTATTTATGTTATCATAATTTTAGTTTCTTCCCTAGGCCTCCATCAAATTTAACAACACCCCCCCCAAACCCTCTTTCAAGATTTGTACATTTTTCGATGGAAATGTTCCTCTTAAATTACAGGCTCGCTTTCGCTCGCCAGGAAAATTCGACACCAAAATGACACAAGTTTTAATATTGACAATGAAATGGGGTGAAAGGTCTTAAACTCGCAAAAACTAATGGGTCCGAACGTCTTAAATAAAAAAACTAAGGGGTCTAAACCAGAGGAAGAAGGGGGATCATAACACGGCCCACCTCCCCTTAATGTAAACTGCTGGCATCTGTAGATGAGAGAGACAGTGGGGGAGAAATGCGTACAATTGGTGGTATTATATGACAGGGAGACCAACGTGAGTGTACCGTGACTTATACATGTAATTTTGCTGATAACTGTAAATAGCAAAAGGATTAAGATATAATTAACACATCCTGTATATGCTATTTTAAATTTAGAACACTACATTTTTTTTTCTATGTGAGTGAGGGAGACAAAAATCAGAACTGCCTGTATCGAGTGCCTCCCCTAAAGTTGAAAGAGTGACAGGGCCAAAGTAAAGGGACGTTCGAGCCAAAATGCCTGGACACACGGAGTTTGAAGTAATTTAAGTTATAGGAAGAGGGAAAGACTGATTCTGGGAGAGAGTTCCATAGCTCAGCAGTTGAATAGAAGAAAGTCTGAGAATAACGTTTCACTCTTGGGTTGGAGAGTTGCACAAAGTAGGGGTGGGATTCTGTTGCAAGACAGGTACTACGTACCCTACATAGAGCAGGTGGTATACACTGGGAAAGCTCTGAGGAACATTGATTATAGTAGCAATAGAATAGTGAGAGAGATACAACATTGAGGTGAAGATAGAGAGTTGCAGAGAGTTGGTGAGTGGACGGGAGTTAATGATACGAAAGGCTTTTCTTTTTTTACTTTGTCTAGGAATGCGGTGTGAGAGGATCTTCCCCACACATGTGAACAATACTCAATATAAGCACACACTGTGCCCCTGTACAGAGCAAGAAGTTGTGCAGGGGTAAAGAACCCCTTGAGGCAGTTGAGCACACCCAGCTTCTGGGAGGCTGCCTTAGCAAGACTGGTCCTTCCAAGTGAGAGCAAAAGAAAAAGAGACAACAAGAATATTGAGAGAAGATGAAGGATTGAGTTTTGTATTGTTGAAGTGTAAGGGATAGTCCTCTGGGAGTTCTAAGCAGGTAGTATGATGAAGAAATTGGGTTTTGGAAGCATTAAAGGTAACAAGGTTTTCTCTGCCCCAATTGGAAATAGTAGTTAGAACAGAAGATAAGTGTTAAGTGTTGCATGGCTTCATTACGTTTGTCTATGAGGAATTGCTGGCTGGGGCGTTCAGGAAAACTAATTGAGTAGTGCAAGGTAGAGTCATATGCGTATGAATGGATGGGGCTGGAGGTACAGTTGAGAAGATCAATTATGAAAATTAGAAATAGAATGGGAGATAGGACAGAGCCCTGAGGAACACCGGAGTTGATAGGATAAGGAAGTGACGATGGCCGTCCACAACCGCAGCTATGGAACGGCCGGAAAGGAAATAAAAAACAAAGGCACAAATGGAGGGATACAAACCGAAGAAGGGTAGTTTAGAAATTAAAGAATTCTGACAGACTCTATCGAAGGCCTTCGATATGTCTAGTGCAATAGAAAAAGTCTCCCCGAAGTCACGAAAGGAGGATGGCCAAGATATGAAAATATGAAGATATGAAAGAAGATCACCAGTAGAGCGACCCTTAAGGAAGCCATACTGGCGGTCTGAGAGTAGATTATGAGAAGAGAACTGCTTCAGAGATTTGGAAGCAAGAATAGTTTAAAAACCTTAGAGATACAAGAGATGAGAGCAATTGGACGATAGTTGGAGGGTTGAGAGTGGTCACCCTTCTTTGGAACAGGTTGAATGAGAGCAAACTTTCAGCAAGAAGGATAGATGTTAGAGGAGAGACAGACGAACGAGTTTGCCAAGGCAGGGAGTCAGCACGGAAGCACAGTTTTTTAGTACAACAGGAGGAACACCTCCAAACAATTAATTAGAAGAGAGTTTGTAGTAATTAACAGCATATGACAGTGCAAGGAAGAACAGAAGCAATGGTGATCGAAGCAGAAAAATTGTCTTATGCTAAACTATGTAAGCATGTAATCATTTCAGTTAATGTAATAATTATTATCTAAAGAACATTTTAAGAATCGTGATTCAAGTATTTTGCTAAACAAAATTGTCAACAAAAGTATACTTCGTACATGTTGGAGAGGAAATATCTTAAACATATATGGAACAGTCAAATCTCGGGGAAATTAACAATAAGTAGATATTTAGAATGTGTCCTAGAATTAATAAAGTAACTAGCATCTAATTACTGACATAATTGCCAGTGTTATTTATTAACCCGCTTACCATGTGAGTCCTTTGCAACACATTATTTACCCCTCCTGTACCGGCGACGTCATATATATTTGATTTCAGCTACATTTAGACGATTTTATGAATCTGAGAAAAATATATGGCAGCTAAAAGGATTAAGAGATAGTCTTTAGCCTTTAAAAGGGTATACATCCTTCCTAAGCTGTATAAAGTCCGATATTTGCCAGAATATAATGAAAAGGATGTCACCGGTACTGAATGGGTTAACTCGGCTAATTATATAATTAAGTAGAAGTGCCGCTTTCTCATTTTGGAAGAAAAAAACGGCATACCCAATTCGGCTAATTTGATGTTTTCTCTTCACAATTTACTATTTAAGGCACTATAAAAATATATTTTCAGCATTGTGTTATGTTATTATAGCTGAACATTGAATAGGAAAACTGTATACCCCCAGTAAATTATACATCAATGGATCGGGTTGCTTAGGTATATATAGGGTGTTCCAGTAATGTTTTTCATAAATTATATGGTGGACTCATCAGACAACAATAAGAATAAATTACTCTATGAACATGAGGTTGAGTATTTATAATAACGGAGTTATTACACGATTTAAGTTAACGATAGATACAATGCCATTCAGTTCAAGGGGTAATGTTGCCATTTTAGTGGATTATATCCATTTGGCCTTCGCTATCGCTTGTATCGTTTGTATCCAATCGGCGTTCTCTCTTCAGGCTAGCGAGCGGTAGCAAGCTGATTTTTTCGGTAGAAAAATCAAATCCGACGAATCCGGACATATTTTTCTACCGAAAAGTCAGATCGCTACTGCTCACTATCTTGAGGCCAGCAAGCGATAGCGAAGGCCAAATGGATATACTCCACTAAAATGGCAACATTACCCCTTGGACTGAATGGCATTGTATCTATCGTTAACTTAAATCGTGTAATAACTCCGTTATTATAAATACTCAACCTCATGTTCATAGAGTAATTTATTATATTTTTTGTCTGATGAGTCCACCATATAATTTATGAAAAGCATTACTGGAACACCCTGTATATATAGCATAATATAATTGATCTTATGCCTTGATATTGTAATTATTTATATGGAAGTTGGCCGTTATATATATATATATATATATATATATATATATATATATATATATATACTGTATACCGGTATATATATATATATATATATATATATATATATATATATATATATATATATATATATATATATATATATATATACAGTATATATATATAATACAATTGACACAACGAGTTTGTTGAAATGTATATCATACAAATATTTAATAATGGAACTTTGACCCTGACATTATATTTTGACCTTGAAGTAGGAATATACATTTTAATTTCCTGATCATTCTACAAACGAATCAAAGACAAGTTTGCTTTAGTGAATAATTATTGGTTACATTTGCAGGAACTATAGGAATAGCTGGAAGTGACCTTTGACTTTTATATTGACCTTTATGGTTTTAGTGTGAAAAATTACTATTGGACTCTGCATGTTAAGGCCAACCATCTCAGCAATTTTTGTGAATTTCAATTAATAGTATAAATTAAATGCATCGACATTAAAATTTGACCTTGGCCTCTCACCTTGACCTTTGAGTATTATATAATCTTAGTGTTATTTCTTTACCTGTGCATACACTTGCTGGATATATATATTACAATTGGAGAGAATCCATAGGTCAGTTTACGGGAAATTGCGATTAATCTATTTTTTACATTTTTCCTTGACCACTGACTTTGAATTTGAAATATATATGTGACATTATTTTAAGAAAATATCTATGTAAGCAATATCTAGGAGAACGATATTGGTGAAATTCAAATAATTTTTAACAGCACTTTTAATAACTAAACTTTGACCTTGACCTGTGACCTTGACCTTTATGAGAGGAAATTAAAATATTGCATGACAATTTCATTGACAATTCAAGTTTGTATATCCTTTTTGATGAAAAATTGTTAGAGAGTTTAGAATAAAATATGAATATAATTGGAAGTGACCTTTGACCTCTATTCTGACCTATGTGGAATGTGTCTGATCATTTGCAATTATCGTTTTTTTTTACCAAGGCCAACCATTTCAGCAAACTTGGTGAAATCTGAATAACCCATAAATAAGTTAATAAATACACCTTAAAAATGTTCCTTAATTTATATCCTTTACCTATTAGTCATATTATATGTTCTAAATGTTGACCTTTGTGTAGGTATTTTCGATAATTATGTTATATCGAGTGAAAAGTTATCCATTAATTTAGAAATATTACAAATGCATATGACTGACCTTTTTTCTTGGCCTTTCAACTTGAAATTTGAAATATATATGTGGTAATTATTAAATAAAATGCATACATACACAACATCTAAAAGAGCTGTGTAGGTGAAATTATGTTTATTCTAAAAAAAAAAAAATACAAAACAAATATTAACTAAACTTTGCACCTGACCTTTAAGAGCGGACATATTTTGTTTATTGCATGAACATATAATTGACAAATCAAGCTTATGTACTGTATATTTGGATGAAAAAAAAAATAACTTGGGAGTAAATTTGATTATAATTGGAATTGACTTTTGACATTTATCTTGACCTCCATGGAATGTGTCTGGTAATTTGCAGTTATCATTCTTATATCAAGGTCAACCACTTTAGTGAATTGGGTGAAATTTGATTAAACCATAAGGAAGTTTCTATATTGACCTTAACATTTGACCTTGACCATTTAGAAACACTTTATTTATGCATTTGTTGACCTTTGTATAGCTGTTTAGATGTATCATCAACGTTTGGTGAAAATTTGCCTATTAGATGTAATACTATTATATATGATTTTGACCTTTATCCTTGACCTTTGACCTTGAAACTTGAAATATACGTGTGGAATTTAATCAATGAAATTTCTATATAAACAACATCTAGGAGAGAGATATTGGTGAAATCGTAATTATACTAAACTCCAGTTTCATACCTGTGACCTGTGACCTTTATGAGAGGAAATAATTTGTGTTTTATTGCATGATAATTTAATTGACATTTCAAGAGTTTATGATCATTTGGATGAAATTTTATTGATTAGTTTAGGAGAAATTATGAGTATAATTGAAAATTACCTTTGACCTTTATCTTGACCTTCGTGAAATGTGTCTGGTAATTTGCAGTTATCATTCTTATATCAAGATCAACCACTTCAGTGAATTCGGGGAAATTCGAGTAAACCATAAGGAAGTTACTACATTTACCTTAACATTTGACATTGATCATTGACCTTGACCTTTTGGTATGACTTTAGTGTTTTATTTGTTGACCTTTATATAGCTGATTTAGATATATCCTCAACGTTTGGCGAAATTCTATCCATTAGTTTAGAAGTAATACTAACAAATCTGATTTAGACCTTTTTCCTTGTCCTTTGACCTTGAAATTTGAAATATAAGTGTGGCATTTATTCAATAAAAGGTATATGTATACAATGTCCACGAGAGGGATATTGGTGAAATTATTATTATATTAACCCTCTCCGTCATATGACGCGATTTTGAGTCTATTGGGGATACTTTAAAGCCTTTGTTACCATCAGGGGTATCTGCAGTTGTCTTTGAGTTAGCTGTGATCAGAAAACTAATTTTGGAGAGGTAATTATAAGAGTGAGAGAACTCTATTTCTTATTGCTAATCTGGCAACCTCTGCGTCATATGTGCGTGAAAGGGTTAAACACCACTTTTAATAACTGAACTTTGACCTTGATCTGTGACCTTGACCTTAAAAAGAGTATTTATTTATTTATTGCCTGATCATTTCATTGACAAATCAAGAGTGTATGTACATTAGGATGACATATTATTTGATCAGTTTAGGAGGAATAATGAGTTAACTGAAAATTACATACGACCTTTATCTTGACCATCGTGAAATGTGTCTGGTAATTTACAGTTATCATTCTAATACCAGGGTCAACCTCTTCAGCGAATTTAGTGAAATTTGAATAACCCATAAGGAAGTTACTATATTGACCTTAACATTTGACCTCCATCTCTGACCTTGACCTTTTAGTAAAACTTTAGATTTGTATATATTGACCTTTGTATAGCTGATTTAAATATATCCTCAACGTTTGGCGAAAATCTATCCATTAGTTTAGAAGTAATACTAATACATCTTATTTTGACCTTTGACCTTGGCCTTTGACCTTAATCTTAGGAATATTCAATTCAAAGTTGGTTAGTGTGTATATCATATACATAATATCTAGCATTGTGAATATGGTGAAAACTGAATGAGTATTTAAAAAGTTGAACAATTTACCTTTATCTTTGTTCTTTATGATGGACTCATCTTTGAGTATGATCAATTTCCTTTTTTGACTGACATCCACACGGACCGTCTGAACTCATGTGTAGTCATTTCGTAAGCATCTATAAATAACCCTGCGAGGAGATATTGGACGGACAGACAGACAGACAGAACGACAGAAAGAAAGACAGACAAGCTGGCTGGTCATGCAAGGTATATATGGTATCGCTACCATTCTGCTTCGCAGAATTGATAAAATAAAAATAGATATTTTTACTAGAAAGTTTAAGCTAAATATATTGTAATGACTTAAATAAAAAGCTTTACAAAATTAGATTTATCAATTGAATGTAAGAATGCTCATGTTTCTAAATGAGTAACATACACTGTGAACCCAACACGTATACGATAATCTAATTCCAGACATAAGAAACACATACGCGTACACAACATAAGAACTAATATGATTCACTTGATAAATATTACACAATAGCAAAACTGAATTCTCACAGTTAAGTTCAGCTAACACAAGAACACAAAATAAAGGTGTATACTACTCACTCGCTTACATTCTTAGTGTATTCCTGAGAAGTGCAGCATTCCAGGCCTAGTATTGATCTGCACTGTAAACTTCTAGCGCTCTGTTGGTCACCTCACTTCCGAGGCTGCCCACACCTCTCAGATGTATTATGGATCCTCTTTACTGGTGCCTGTACATAGCCAAATAGTAAACTGAGATACTGTTTTTTGCAAGCATAATGTGTAATGCAATAATGTGAACTTGTATTGATTCCTTAACACATTTGTAGTATAATCTAAAAGGCCCTCACTATTTCCAAACATCCTTTTAACATGTAAATAATATATTAATACAGCTAGTGTTACTATAATGTGATGCATGATTTAATAGGATTTCATCAAAATACGCAAGGAATACTCACATTATTATATATAGCCATTACTATGTTCAGTTTTTGAAAACGCTCATAAAATATGTAAGCTTGTAGTGCGCTTATGCAGCATCTTGTAATATATTTATCTGCAATAACACACATATATTGGTGATAAATTAAATATATTACACAATTATACAGTATATTATCGTGCAGCATATCATTACAAATGTTTTGTAAGTAAATTAATTTGCATTTCTGGTTAGCACCCGAAACAAAGCTAAGATTCTCATTGGTAAAGCAAAACTCAGTTCATAAGTTTATAACCAGGAAAGTGAAATAATGTACTCTCCATAGCTTTATGAGTATTATATGCAAAACATTGACAGAAAAAAGTGTATGTAAGTTAGTTAGTTAAAATAGGAGGACTTCAGAGGCTATCAACCCTTCTGGATTATTCAGCCAGCACACTGTAAGTCAAGACTAGCGTCAGGACTGGATCCCCTTTTCGAGAACTCCAGTCCCTTCTGTATGTAGATCAAGTTAGCTTAGTATTATTAGGGTACACTGAGATAGGGTAGATTAGATTGATATATATTATTAGGGTACACTGAGATAGGGTAGATTATATTGATATATATTAATAGGGTACACTGAGATAGGGTAGATTATATTGATATATATTAATAGGGTACACTGAGATAGGGTAGATTATATTGATATATATTATTAGGGTACACTGAGATAGGGTAGATTATATTGATATATATTAATAGGGTACACTGAGATAGGGTAGATTAGATTGATATATATTATTAGGGTACACTGAGATAGGGTAGATTAGATTGATATATATTATTAGGGTACACTGAGATAGGGTAGATTAGATTTATATATATTAATATGGTACACTGAGATAGGGTAGATTAGATTGATATATATTATTAGGGTACACTGAGATAGGGTAGATTAGATTGATATATATTATTAGGGTACACTGAGATAGGGTAGATTAGATTGATATATATTATTAGGGTACACTGAGATAGGGTAGATTAGATTGATATATATTAATAGGGTACACTGAGATAGGGTAGATTAGATTGATATATATTATTAGGGTACACTGAGATAGGGTAGATTAGATTGATATATATTCAGTTATATTGTTACCTTTAGGTTAGGCTTTATTATTTTGAGTTAGGTGAGGATATTGTGGACTGGAATAGAATAATACATTGATCTATATTTATAAGTAGTAAAATTGTACTGGGTTAGGTCAGGTTTGACTAAATTAAGTTAGATTATGATACGTTTGGATACGAACTGTGTAAAAATCCCCCAAGTACTAGAGCGATTACTTAGAGATATAATATCACATTCGAACACAATACAATCGTCTAAGTGTCCTTTATGGGGGGTGTGGTTGTTTTTTCTAGCTCTCCTTCTCCCTCATGTTTAGCCCCATTAATTTTCAGATTTGTATACGTTCGGACCCTTAGTTTGGCGATTTTAAGACCCTTCACCTCATATCTTTGTCAATATTAAGACCTTTGGTACAATTTAAGTATCGATGTTGACCTGGTGAGCGATAGCGAGCCTGTATTATAAAAGTGATTGGCCTCCGGCCGGGACATTTTTCTATCGAAAAAAGTAAAAAAAAAAAAAAAAAATTGTTTTAAGCTTGATGGTGGTATAGGGTGGAAACTAAAAGAATAATAGAGAGTTTAAAGAATACGCAAATAAATAGAGCCATTCCCCTTTAACGATGGCCTCACCTGAACAACGATGGATTGCTGTTCAAAGGCTACACTGGCTAGGATTACTATATGATGTATCTGTATGGTTGACCAAACACAATAAAGGTATCACAACGATAGTACAGTCACGGTCACAATTATGGTACAGCTTGAACTCTCCGATTGATTACAACAAAACTCCGATATAATGCGCAATTATCATGCACAAAAGTAAATAACAAGTTTCAATTTATCCGAAGCTAGATTCGAACTTTATAAACAAGCATTACTTCTTTTCGTCATTTTCTATTTGTATATGTTGTTATTGCAAATTACATTTTGTTTTATCTTTGTTTTATCTCTACCCAAATATATATCTCGCTCTGTATGATACTAAAATCTACCAAGTTATGACTAATGGGAGCAGATGCAGAACAACACAGGAATCCTCCGCTCTATCTCTACTGGATGACATTTAGTTATAAACAGTTGAATTCGTGGGGAGTAATGCTTGTTTAAGGCGGGTGCCCTGTTTTTGTTCTGTCCTTTTCATATCTTTCTCGGGCTTGTATCCATTTGGCCCCATTCAGCCTACTGTTTTAAGACGTTTATCCCCATCCAGGGGTCAATTTTTTACTGGTGAGCGGTAGCGAGCCAGCATATTTTTTATTTTTGTTTGACAGCAGGCTAAATTTGTACGTTTTTCGATAGAAAAATGTCTCCGGCGAAGATGGATTTCTTCATATAATGCTGGCTCGCTATCGCTCGCCAAGAAGAAATCGACACCTAGATAGGGATAAATGTCTTAAAATAGTTGGCTGAATGGGGCCGAATGGATACCAGCCAGAGAAAGAGAGAATAGGACAGAAATAACAAAAAGCAGGTCACCCCCCTTAAGAAGTTCGAATCTAGCTTTGGATAAATTGAAACTTTTTATTTACGTTTGTACATGATATCTGCACATTATATCGGAGTTTTTTTGGTTATAAAGACAAACCCTGATCACTCTAGAAGAAAAATCAAACAAAGTTAGGTATAGGATGGAGTGCATTTGATAAACAGACCTCTATCATGAAAAAAGGCTACCCATTTTTTTTTTTTTTTTTTTTAAGAAAAGCAATAAACAATTGTTCCTCCTTGCACTAATGTATGAATCAAAATAATGGATTATAACAAAGTATCTAGAACATAAACTTAGGAGTGCTCAAGAGGAATGGAGAGGATACTGTTAGGCTTCACTTGGAGAGACAAGAAGAGAGCCATTTGGATAGGAGAACAAACACAAATATAAGATATTCTCCTTACTGTAAATAAGAGGAAATGGTCCTGGACAAGTCATATATTTAGAAGAGATGATAACAGATGGGGTACTAGAGCAACGTAATGGGAATTTAGAGATGGAGCCCGGGGAAGAGTTAGATAGAGAACCAGACGGAGGGATGCGATCCCATAGTATACTGGAGTGAGATGAAACAGGACAACATCTGACCGGTTAGAATGGAATTGTTTGGGAGAAGCCTTTGTCCTGCACTAGCCTAACTCAGGCTGATACTGATGAAGATAATTATGAAGAAAACAGTGACCCGAATTATTTGGTGTACTGTATGCAACTGAAGTTAAGCGCTTCACCACTTTAACATAATAATATTAACTCTAATTTGACTATTTTGTTTAGCATCAGATGAGCCAAATTGTTTATAATAACACATCAATAAACTCTGTAAATTAGCTAAGATAAATGTCTAGACGTCAATTTGTCAGCTTAAGAAGGAGATCTCGTATGGGTAAGAAAGAGACTATTATAGTCACACTGTAGAGCCATAACATGAATACCAACCATGAGTTATACCTGCATATGATTATTTTCCTGGCTTGTAACTCATATTATAAGACTTAATAACCGATGTACTTATTTATGTAACACCGACGTTGATAACATTTTCCTATTATTTGTACTTATATATATATATATATATATATATATATATATATATATTGCATGTGTGTGTGTGGGTGTCCTATGAATATGAGGAACACAAAAGGCAAACCCGCCTGTAACGAGTGTCTCCCCCAAAGTTGAAAGAGTAACATATTCAAATTAAGGGCGTTTAATGGTCTTTGGCGTTTGGTTTGCCCAATGTAGGTCGCTTACAATTATAAGTACAGTTGCTGTAATGCGACCTATATTGGTCAAACCAAACGCCATCTTACGGCTAGGATTGCAGAGCATATGGTAGTGTAATTTAGGACTGGCTTTCCATTATCGAAGCCCTCCTATTCGGCCATACGAAACCATTCTAAGGCCTTTGGCCATGTCATAAATATGTGTAACTTGTCTATACATTTCACCACCACCGACAGTGTCACGCGATTCCTAGCAGAGTCCCTTCTCACCCAGGACCTCAAACCATCCCTCAGTGCGCACGAGACATCTACTCCACTACTATGTTTTTAAATTAACTGGAATGTTATTTATACTTGGATCTTTTAGATTATCTTGTTAATTGTAGGCAACATTAGATCACTTCCACGCTGTTTCCACACACGTTTACAAATTCAACTTAACTTTATCGCGAAATATTGTCTATACTTATTTACTTACCCATACTACTGTTTCAGCTCAAATTTAACATACATAATACAAATGACATCAAAATCTCAACTCATAATATTCATATATCCACATTTTAACCTTGCTTATACACTATATTATCACATTCAATTGTGTTAACTTCCCTTAAATCGATCTACACTTTGCTAGTCTTATGATTAAAATTACAATTCAGCATTACCTATCCCTCAACCATATATGAATCTCTTCTATTCACTATTTTGCAATACAAACATCGTTACGTCACTTTACACACAATACAATGATAATCAAAAGTTTCACTAGTTTTCGTCTTAGTTTCCCATGCTTTGGTAATATTAAATGTACATAATTAATTGATAATACAATTTTACACAACAAATTAGCTACATGTACGTTAATTTAAATTTTAGATCTGATGAAGGCTCGTGAAGAGAAGCCGAAACGTTATCCAATAAAGATGTTGTTCCTTACGTTGGCCTTACTATTCCTTATACGACTTCGCTTCCGCTTCCCTAAGGACAAGAGTATAGGCTGTGTTGAAAGGAGGGTGCCTCTCACTGGCCGCATTGGAGGGGGTATGCACTGAGAGAGCTTTGAAGAACACTGGTTGTTGTAATAGTGATAAAAGAGTGAAAGAGATGCAACATTGCAATAAATGCGTCGTGTAGACAGAGATTGTAGGGAGCTACAGTAAGAGGAAGTGAGTTGATGAGGCGACATGCTTTTGACTCTACTCTTTCGAGAAGTGTGGTTACGGTGAAACCTCCCCGCACTTGCGAACAATATTCAATACAGACTCGCACTGTGCCCAAAACAGAGCAAAAAAGTGTGTGGGGTTGATACCTAACTTTTGTGAAGCTGTATTTGCAAGAGTGGTATTATGATCATTCCAAGAAAGGTCGAATGAGAAAGATACACCTCGAATATTGAGAGAGAATGAAGGGTTGATTTGTGTATTGTTGACGAATAATTGCTATTATTACAGAAGATTGTCATAGGTACAGTAGATAGAGGGAGAAATTGGGTTTTGGAATTGTTCAAAATAACAAGATTTTCTCTGCCCCAATCATAAGTAATTAATAGATCAGAAGATAGGCATGTAATGGCCCTGTTACATGAATTTTGGAGTTATTGCATGCTGGGTTATGAAAAACTAGTTGAATAGTGTAAGGTAGAGTTATCAGCATATGAGTGGATAGAACTAGAGGTGCCCTTGAGGTAGAGGGATGAAAACCGAAGGAGGATCGTTTGGAACTAGAGATTTGTGATAGACTTTATCGAAGGCTTTCGATATGTCTAGCGCAATATAATAAAAGTCTCGCCAAAATTCCCGAATGCAAGATGACCAAGAGTTAGTAAGATAAGCGAGATCACCAGTAGAGCGGCCCTTAAGGACAACATACTTGCGAAAGTAGATTATGGGAAGATAAATGCTTAAGAAATTATTAGGTTAAGAATAGTTTCAAAAACCTTAGAGATGCAAGAGATGAGGGAAATTTCACGATAGTAGGAGGGTTGAGAGCAGTCACCCTTCTTTGGGACAGGTTGAATAGGAGCAAGCTTCCAGCAAGAAGGAAAGACATAAGAGGAAAGACAGAGACGAAAGAGTTTGCCTTGGCAGTAGGAAGTCTGGACGAAAGAACAGTCTTTGATTACAACAGGAGGAACACCATCCAGTCCTTACACCTTCTTAGTACCAGTACTGTATTAAGCCCTGAGAGGGCAGAGAGTACAGCCTTAGAAGAGTTTTAAGATACCTACCTATACCGTACCTATATTGGGCATAAGTAAGTGAGAGGGGGATGGAGAGGGAGGAGTAGCGCCGAAATCATCCAAAGATGGAGTTTTTAGCGATACTTGAGCGAAGGGTTCAGATTTGTCAGAGGAAGAGGTGACCGTGGTACCATCTGCACGGAAAAGAAGAGGGAGAGACGAGAAAGTGAAATTGTTGGAGAGGTTTTTGGCTAGATGCCAAAAAGCTTGTGAAGAACTAGAGTTGGAACATTCTTAGCATTTGTTATTGATTAAAGAGTTTTTAGCATGTCGAAGAACAGACTTGGCTTAATTCCAGCCTGGTAAACATCCTGGCGCTACTGCATATTATCAAGGGTGTTACTTAACTTCCCCGGATGGAACAACGCAGATGTCCACTAACTCTATTTATTGATAGAGGAACAGAGGCATTGGGTGAAAGGAGACTGCCTATCCATCTGACATTATCCGGGAATCAAACCCGGGACCATTCGATTCTCAGTTGAACGCTCTACAATTGCACCTCAGGTCAACCTGGATCGTATGTGTAACGAACTCGTGATCGACAACCAAAATAGTGAAACTGTAATCTGCGTTTTATTCAATAAACACAACATTATTCGTATTATATGATTACAACAAAATAGGTACTTGGTTATGACGGGTTCGGTTGTGGTAGTTGTGGTTTACTTTATTGCAGTGATCAAGTGTTTTATGGGTAATCTGTTAGAAATGTTGTGGTGCCGATGGTACATATTATTATAATAGTTAATTTTGAGAATATTAACGACACTTATGCACGTAACGATCCAAGCATGAGTCCATCTTAATTTGATCATGATACATATGAAACTCGACATAAATTATTAACAAAGCGAATAGTTTAAAAAATACAAATTAAATAAAACTATACTAGATTTTACAGTCCATACCCACAAACTATGCACCTCAGCGGGACAAATACTGAAATACCGATACAATCTCTATTTAGTTAAACAAATAATTATAATAATAATACAAATATGAAAACAAAATTTATACACAATAATAATAATAATAATAATAATAATTATAATAATAATAATAATTAAAATTGCAAGCAACCTTGTCCGGGCTTCGAGCGGTTTTGCAAGAAGAGTATTGTGTTGGATACACGAGCTGTGTCAGAGATATCATAAGATCATTTAACTTATCGGGCATGGAAAAACTACAGAAGGAACAGATTGTAGCCATTTTGGCTGTGGCCATTTAGGAGTGTAACTCTTTTGGTTGTGGCCATTGATGAGTGTTGCTGTTTTCTGGTTGTGGTTGTGTACGAGTGTGGCCATGAATGTTATGATTTTTTTTATCATTCTGACTTTTGTTTCAGCCTTTGTGGCTTGAATCCCAGTGGATCACATGCTTTCATAAATTTCATTGGGAGGTGTATGGCGTTGTAAATTAAATCAATCAATCGTTGTTTTTATGTTTTGTTCACGGCGGGTGCCCAACCCCGAAAAGGGTTGAAATAGGGGAGCTATCCCCCCGCCAAAGGCGGCTTTCTAGGGCCTTTCCTAGCTGATGCTGAGAGGATTGGGTTCTAGTCATGTGATGATGGGCTGGTCTATCAGAGAGAGAACGGAGCAATCTCTGCCATACCCATAGCTTACTCTGACTGTTCCTTTTACTTATATATTTTCTAGATCTCAAGTGACGGCGTCTCTAATGTGGATTGACCTCCCAATCTACCAAGATTGGAAGCCAAAGCGTCACATTTTTCCCTTGCCCCTCAACTTTCTCTTCATAATTGCTGAGGGACACAGGGCCCTGGGTGGGGCTTTGGTTTCCCAGGCATTTCCGCACCCTCTTCAGCTCCCCACCATGGAGTGGCTTCGGTCACCCAGGCTTTATTGTGGTCGGCGGGGAGGGTTCTGTGGGGGCGCTCGGTTATGGCCTTGGCCTTGCTCAGGGCCTTGGGGCTGTTCGGCCAGGCAGCTTGGGGAACAACAACAACAACAACAATTAGATGATTCACATAGGTTCAGGATTATTTTGTAGCGAGGCTGATCCTAAGTGATCTGTGCCCCATGAATATTCCTTCCTCTCACTTAATTATTAGGCTGTTCATAGTGCAGATTGGAAGCCAAAGCGTCACATTTTTCCTTTGCCCCTCAACTTTCTCTTCATAATTGCTGAGGGGCACAGGGCCCTAGGTGGGGCTTTGGTTTCCCGGGCGTTTCCGCACCCTCCTCAGCTCCCCGCCATGTACTGGCTTCGGTCACCCAGGCTTTTATTGTGGTAGGCAGAGAGTTCTGTGGGGGCGCTCGGTTATGGCCTTGGCCTTGCTCGGGGTCTTGGGGCTGTTCGGCCAGGCAGGCTGGGGAACAGCAACAACAACAAAACTCTCTTGATGGAGTAATGGTTGAGTGTTTAAAATCTGTCTGTGGTAACCTAGGTTCGAATCCCGGTGGATCACATATTTTTGTTAATTTCATTGGGAGGTGTTTGGTGTTGTGAGTGAAATTAATAAATTTGATAATAACGTACTGTACTTTATTTTATGTTTTGATCATTACTACATAATAATAAGCACTTTTTACCTAAAGTAACCTACATATTGTTTGATTATCCAGGATAAGTCTTAGAAATAAGCTGACATGGAGGTGATTCACTCATGTAGATATTTTTATTGGGCTAGGAATAGCTATATTATGGCCTATATGTAAACATATGATCATGTAATAGTTGTATAAATTGAGCATTACTACATATCGAAAAACACTTAAATTTACGTAAGGTATATATCGTAGATAATGTATATTTATATGGAGGTAACACATTCGTGTAAATATTTTATGGCGTAGGTGTATATAGTTAGGGCAAGTTAACGATTAAGAGTGAATATGAAATATGTGGCCGTTTTAGTTGTGGCCATTAAGGAGTGTGGCCATTTTGGTTGTGGCTGTTTATGAGTGTGGCCATTTTGGTAATTAAGAAATGTGGCCACTTTAGTTGTTGTTGAAGAGGGTGACTGTTTTAGAGCGTGTTTTAAATAGTGTAGCCGTTTTGGTTGTGACCATTAAGGTGTATGGCCTTTTATGAGTGGCGATTTTTATTGTGACCGTTAACCCTTGTTTGGCGGGGGTGGACTTAAGTCGGGCTAGAGAAGAAAGGACTATGTGGCGGGGACCGACTTAAGTCTGTGTGCAATTTTGGAGCAATATTGCCTCTGAGAGAGAGACGAGCGGTGGGCGGAGCGTAGGTCGGGCTCCGACCGTTCGCCACGGGTCCCGCGGGCCTACTGACGTTTACTCCACACACATCCACCCTCCCTCCCTCACTACACAGGGTATTATGTCAAGAAATTACCGTATTTTAGGGATTTTTCCTTCGTCTTGTACGATCATTGCAAGAGAACGCGTGGTCGTAGGAGGATGGTTCTGGTGTCATTGGATAGCTGAATTAACGCCCTTTCAGGGATACATAATTGTATTATGCTCTGGGTCTTGTTTATGCATGAAAAAGAGCACGGAAACAAGGCCATTTAGGGTAAAACCACCCGCTTGGCGGGTAGTGGAAATTCCTTACGGGCCCGCTCGTAAGGTGTTAAGGAGTGTGAGCATTTTACAGTGTGGTTGGTTTTGTTTTGTTTAAGAGACTGTCTGTTATGGAGTGTAGCCATTTTGTTTGTGACTTTTAAGGTGTGTGGCCATTTAGGAGTGTGGCCTTCTTGGTTGTGACCGTTAAGGAGTCTAGTCTTTTAAGAGTGTGGACATTTTAGTTGCTAGTCTAGTTGTTAAAGAAGGGGGCATTATTTGTCAATTTTAAGACTTTTTGTGCCATTCGAGTGTCAATTTATTCCTTGCAAGCAATATCGAGCCTGCAATTAACCCCCTCTGTACCGGCGACGTCTCTTTATTTGTTTTCTTGCTACTATTAGACGATTATATTCAGTTTAAAAATGGCCTCCAGCAACTAACAGGCTTCGAACTATCTCAATTAACCCTTTTACTACCATAGATCCTTCTTAAACTGCACAAAATCGTATACATATAATATATATGACGATCAGACTAAAACACGCCCATTAATCGGAAAAATCAAAACCAATTAGTTTGCCAATTGTCCATTTTCAGCCGATGGTGATTAGCATATTACCCATTTTTATAGAAATCAGTTATTTTGCAAATAGAGTAGCGAAATATGGGAGTTTTCATGAAAACATGAATTACCCATTGAGGTTTATGTCGCCTTTGTATATATTCCAGCTGTCATTAGAGGAACTAATACAGCTTAGGAAGGATCTGTAGGAGTTGAAATGCTTAAGGGGGGTCACCTGTTTGTTTTATCTTTCTCTCCTTTTCTCTCTTTCTCTGGCTTGTATCCATTCGGCCCCATTCACCAACTGTTTGAAAACGTTTCTCCCCATCCAGGTGTCGATTTCTTCCTGGCGAGCGATAGCGAGTCATCATTGTATGGAAAAATCCGGCTTCGCCGGAGACATTTTTATATCGAAAAATAGACAAATTTAGCTTGCTGTCAAAACAAAAATACATATATGCTGGCTTGCTACCGCTCGCCAGGAAAATATTGACACCTGGATGGGGGTAAAAGTCTTAAAACAGTAGGCTGAATGGGGCCGAATGGATACAAGCCAAAGAGAGAGGGAGAGAAAGATAAAAAAGTGAGGTGGGCCCCCTTAAGACCGTTTCGAATAACCGTCTGTCTTTCATATAATATCGCCTATCCTCCCTAATCTGAAAAAATGCCTCACAATAGACAAAATACAGTGTAAAGTGCGTCATGATCCTCAAGGGGTTAACATCATGATGATAGAAGACAATCACATATTTTCCAGAAGGTAGAGATCAATTAGTTATTAAGGGATCAATTTATCGTCAGTTAAAAATGGACAATCATTAAACGATTATTTAAAATATAGAGTAAATGGTCTATGTCTAGCCTACTATCATTATATTCTAATTGACTATTTAAAGCTATTTAAGAATGAAATCAGCCAAGGATGGATTGATAGTGTGGCTCTTCCCGCCCAAAATATTCCGAAGCTGAGCGGGCGGGATCGTCTGGTCTGAATGTTCTAAAGGCGGGAAAGCCTTGCTCCCTTACTCAACACTGACGACACACGTATGTAGGGGAATGAGGAGGGAACCAGGGAGTATGAATGACACACTTTGCACGCAGACAAGGAGAGTCTCTCTCTCTCTCTCTAGCTCAGATATTAATGCCTACCATATGTGCATAAATTATATTTCAAATTTCCGACGGCAAATTAGTACTTCAGATGAATATCTATCCTTGTATTTAAATCATGAATCCTGTTAGAAGTCGTTACTTAACCCTTTCACGCTCATATGACTCAGAGGTTGCCAGATTAGCAATAAGAAATAGAGTTCTCTCACTCTTATAATTACCTCTCCAATAATAGTTTTCTGCCCACAGCTAACTCAAAGACAACTGCCGAGGTTGATGTAACTAAACTAAAGGTTTCTAAATACCCCTGATGGTAACAAAGGCTTTAAAGTATCCCTAATAGGCTCAAAATCGCGTCATATATGGAGATGGTTAATAGAGACACGTGGAAGAACTACAATAATATTATACACGGATAATAAAAGCAAATACGAACTTCAGACCATAATTATTATTCGCTGAGGTGAGGGAGGAAGGTGGGTGATTTGCAGTGTTGCCAAATGTAGACTTGTTATTATAATATATATTTTAGCTACACTTGTCCAAACTGATTATATTAAGTTATGGCAGTGAGTTAAGTGTGGGAAAGAGTATGACTGAAGGCCTTAATCATTATCATTATGAGCATATATGGTCTATGTCAGCAAAAAGTTTGTAATAACAGGGTTAAAGCAAGGAAAGGAGCATAAGGAAAGGATTTTGCTCTTCAATAGGCTTAGTGCGCTCTCTCTCTCTCTTTCTCTCACACACACAAACCTTACTAAATGTCCTTGACCTTGGACTTGTTGTCAGTATTGCCAGGTAAGCTTCAACCCTCATTACCATATATCGTAATGGATTTTACTTATTTGCATAATTTCAAATACCGATAAATATATACGATTTTCCTATCTTTTTTGTGGGGATATTTGTATGATTTAGGGCTATATTATTGTCTGTGCAGGGTTATAATGCATTGTGAAAGTTAGTCCTCTGACTTGGCAACAGTTACTGTGGGTAGCCTATGATATCATTTTATCATTCTTACTTTCTACTTAACACTCAAAGGACGGGGCCATTTGTAACATCAACTACCTGCCAGGCGGGCATATTTACCGAAAACGAGCTTCATTCACCGAAAACGAGCTTCATTCCATGCTCTTTTTCATGCATAAACAAGAGCCAGAGCGTAATACAATTATGTATCTGTGAAAGGGCAATAATAGAGCTTTCCAATGACACCTGAATCATCCATGTACGACCACGGGTTATCCTGTAGCGATCATGCAATCGGAGGTAAAAATACCCTAAATAAGGTAATTTCCTCAGTTTTTTCCTTACATCGCGAGGTCGGGTGTGTGTAGGGAGGTGGCGGTGGTCATAGAACCGGCCCAGTGGTGGTTCTGAGTGGTCAGAACCCACCTATCGTCCTCCCAACGCACAGGCTCTCTTTCAGAGCCCCTAATGTGCTCAGAATGCCGTCCGTAATATGTCGGATACCAAAGGATAGGCCATTTATCTCTCGCCCGTCATATAACGGTCACCCGTTGGTTAAGGGTTAATTTACAGTACTTTAGTTATATTTTTCAAACTTCAGTTATCTTAAACTAGTAAGTAATCAGTGCTTACATATTATTATGATGCATACATGGATATCATGTGTTAGGTATAATGTAGGTGAGTTGCAGTAAGGATAAATATGGCAGTATTTGGCAATCTAATCTGGCGTGTGGATTGCAGTGTTGCCAATTTAGCTACTTTCCGCTAGATCTAGAGGTATTCACTTCAATCTAGCAGCAATTATATTATACTTAGCAGCATAATTTCTAGGGATAATCAACAAACTTCAAACTTTTCAGAGCCATATTTAATTGTAAAACTTGCCAAGCAAAAAAAAAAAAACTATTATAGAGATGTGGCATTATTCTAGCGACTTTTTGCATTTATAATAAGCTATTATATATGGCTATGTCAAGTTGGCTGATAATTATGAAGCTGTAATGCTAGACGAGGAGAATGTTGCATGAGGGAGCAGAGAACTGTAGGGTAAGTCACACAGGCAGTTGTCAACACTTTGAAGGTCCAGATCCATGTTATTAAAGTAAGCATTTGGCTAAGTAAGGAATTGTTAAAAACCTTAGCCAATACTCTACTATTCACCAAAAGTAAATTTTAATTATCATTATTATTTGGTAGGGTAGGTATGTATAGGTAAGTTGGCTAAATAATTGGTGGAATTCGTAGGGACTCCTAAAATTTGTGAGAGAGTTAAATTTAAATACATCATGGATCTGAATGATTAATATAAATATTATTAAGCAAAATTAGGGGATGCGGGCAAGCAGAGACTGAAGACTGAAAACGTTGTGTGGGTACAGTTAACGGGTTTAAACTAATTTCAGAATAGACAGTTTTCAATGCTGCAGCCAAACTATTCCACCAATTTTTATTTTCTTGGTATCAAAACGTTCTGAATTGCGAGCCTCACCCAACTACGCAGAAAATGGCTTTGATCATCTGCTTAGTTTTCAAGATGTGGATTTTTAAGTGAATTTCGATTCTTTTTCAGGATTGCCGAAAAAAAGCCACGTGCAAAGCAAAACCTTTTCCATAAAATCTGTGGAACATTAGTAGTGGAGTCCATATAACAAAGCCCAATTATTTCTTATGAGTGGGAGAGACAGTATTTACGTTTGAACATTTTCGGGAAAATGGCTGCCACGGATCTGTTTGGCCACCATTTTGGATGTTTAGCATATCAAAAGTTGCCCAATACAAAAACGCACCTTGTGTGAAAGCTTGATCCCGATCCGAAAATCGGTTCTGGAGTTATTGCGTAAAAACCTGCGTGGAAAAATAATTGAGAAGAATAAGAAGATTTAATGATTACAATAGGGGTTCCCCGCTAGGGCTCGAACCCCTAATAATAATAATAATAATAATAATAATAATAATAATAATAATAATAATAATTATTATGATCATTAATTTTATAACCATAATAAAAATTATATACCATGTAAAACCAGTTGCTGTGGTATACGGTCATAATTAACCTTTCCATCCAATACCAATTATTTTATTAATTAGGGTACACTCAACATGATTTCTTCCGGTTAGGAATAACTGTACCACGTAACGGATGCAATAGATAACATATATATACTACTAACACACCAACAACTACTACAACTATAGATAATGATAGTAATGACAATATTATGAAAATTATAAGATAAATAATAATATACACATTTACAGCAAGATAGTCGAATGCATTTGGCCAATTATCCATAACCATAAACTACAGCATCTGTTAATAGCAAATCAAAATTGAAACAAGTGGTTAGCTCTCTCAAGCATATAACAATCAAACCTAGATATAAGATAATCTCTTATCCAATCGCTCATTCCAATAACACATGGAGATACGATTAAAATAAGCAGCGAGACTAATAAGTATTAC
This sequence comes from Paralithodes platypus, assembly GCA_032716605.1. Lineage (NCBI taxonomy): Eukaryota > Metazoa > Arthropoda > Malacostraca > Decapoda > Lithodidae > Paralithodes > Paralithodes platypus. The sequence goes on from CM064540.1 coordinate 12,270,073, forward strand.
TGTAGTTTGAAAAGTTGATATATACTTATTTTAGAAATATGACTTCAATAAAGTAGTATGGACATACAAGAAATAACACATATTTTTAAGACATACTAATTGAATAAAAAACATCGACTTACATAAATAATATTTTAATTTCTTCATAAAAACTACAGTATGCAGGAGGTCTCCGGGAAAACAGCCTCGGAGCAAGGAAAACACACAACAAAAAATGCGAAAACGAACAAGCAAAGAACAAGTGTCGGCCCACAGCTAACACCTTCACAACATTGACACATATTTTGTTAAAATCACCACGATCAAGATTCACACACACTACCGACGATCTCACACAAACAACAAAATAATGGAGGCACAACGTTTCTTAAATATTATTCAAACATTATTTTGGGCTTCTCTTCGTGATAAGTTGATTAAAATAACCACCTTCATATCAAACTGATAATAAATAACAGTACACCATGTAGAATGCATTTACAATTTCTTATCCATAGTACAATTAATCAATAATACCAATTACAGAAAACTGTATATCATGAAATCATCACTAATTTGAAGTACTTTTTCGAATGCCAAAATTGGCATTAATATAATACTGTACAGCTACTAACAAATGTTCGTGAGCTCTTTCAATTTTCTATATTAAAAAATATCCATTTAGATTGATGTTCGATCAAATCAGTTACATAATTTGTATATATTTATATATAGCTGATTTCATCTGAACAACCCTCTAAATGGACATACACTATTTACATACAGAATATCGAAAGAGCTCACACTCACAAACATTTGTCAGTAGCTGTACATACATAATTAAACAAAGATATATATTAATGTATTCATTGTTCATTCACTCAACTTTACGCATTGTGCTACTATATTCAAAATGTGACATTACATTTCTTGTACACAAATTAGTTATGCACCTATTCCTAGTGCGGCAACATGACCTGCCCACCAATGTATCCCGCTGGGGAGATGAAGAGTACTGACCTTGGCTTACAGTTTTACGGGACAATGATATTCTATTCCACTAATGATGGAATGCAACAGGTCGTACATACAGTAAAACCGTCTTTCATCTGACTGACTGACTGCACACAAACACTGAGGGTCGAATTCAGTTACCACACAACTCTCTTAACGATGCCCACTAGATTTTCGAGACCAATGAGATCTATCTATCTATCTATCTATTGCCTGACGCCGTGATCCCCGAAGGTGTGGCCACGAACGAACCGCCCCATGCACCTCTGTCCCCAGTCAGTCGACGCCCCTCCCCCCAACCAGCACCGCCTTCGTTTAAAAGAGGGCTGTCATCCATACTAGTCGGTCGTGAAGCTCCTTACAAAGTTGTCAACATGTATTAATTATAAGACTGGCAAAACTAATCCATTTTAACTATTGTGTTATGAGAATACTCCCAATTGGAAGTTGTACATCATCTCAGAATACGTGCCGGCCCCTCTAGTAATGTTTGTTTAAGTTACTTCTTAAATTTACACAGATAATAGTAGTTTTGAGTAATTTGAGCTAAGACAGAATATATTAGTTAAGTTTTGTTATGTTAATTTTTCTATTTTTTCTATGTGGATGAGGGAGACAAAAGGCCATCCAAGAGTTGGAAGAGTGACAGGGCTAAAATCAAGGAATGTACGAGCCAAAATGCCTGGGCACACAGAGTTTATATACTCCGTTCAACATAAAGAGTCCGTTGGTAGGGCAAAACTTGACAACACTGCTTTACCCTCGCTATCAGCTGATAAGTTGATAATGGGGGCGAGAAACCATTTGCTCTCTCTCTCTCTCTCTCTCTCTCTCTCTCTCTCTCTCTCTCTCTGGGAGATGAAATTGTACTAACTTAATTATTAACGTGATTTTTATATACCCTAAATCTATATACTGTATATATGTCTTAAATGATAAAATAAACTATTGGTCAAAATATTGGTCAAGATATACAGATATACATACAGAAAAACAGGCATATATACAGACAGACATACAGACAAACAGGCATATATACAGACAGACATACAGGCAGATATACACACAAACAGACAGATATACAGATATACATACAGACAAACAGGCATATATACAGACAAACAGACAGATATACACACAGACAGACAGATATTCAGACAGATATACAGATAGACAGACAACTAAAGACAGACAGACAGACCGACACAGAGACAGATAAACAAACAGATACACAGACATAGACAGACAGACAGATATACAGATAGACAGACAGACAGAAATATATAGATATAGACAAACATACAGAGGCAGATAGAGATATATACAAACATACAGACAGGCAGATAGACAGACAGACAGACACATATACAGATAGACAAACAGACATACAGATATACAGACAGTTAGATATACAGATAGACACACCGACATATTTGCAGACAGACAGACAGGTATACTGATAGACAAACAGACAGACATATAAACAGACAGACAAACAGACATATAGATATACACATATACAAACAGTCAGATATAAAGTACATACCATGCAGACAAACAGATATACAGATAAGCAAACATAGATATACAGACAGACAGACAAACAGGGAGCTATACAGACAAACAAAGATACAGTCAGATGTACAGACAGATAGACAGATAGATAAACAGACCTATACACAAGCAGACAGACAGATATACAGATAGACAGAGAGAAATACAGACAGACAGACAGTCACGGTAGCCAAGCGCGTAGACGGAGAGAAATCCAGACAGACAGACAGACAGACGGTCACGGTAGCCAAGCGCGTTTAGTCTCTGTACTGAACTAAACTCCTGTAGTACTGTACAGGATTAATACATCCTGATGATACATCCTAATGATTTTTAAATTGGTTCATTTGATCCCACAGGTTTAACACCTTAACCTTTCCACCCATGACTCGACTATTGTATATGTATTCATATACAGTACATACTGGGGAAACCTCTATACAAATACTGTATTGTATATGTATTCATATACAGTAAATACTGGGGAAACCTCTATCAAAATAAACGCACCTAGACCTCAATGGTGGTGTGGAAAAAAAGTCATAACATCAGAAACACTGGATAATTTTCTACTATAGAGAAGTATCCCATTCATTATGATTACAGAAAACCGTACAATAAAAGCAAACACTTTAAAGTCTGCCACACAGAATATTTTGACCAATAGTTTATTTTATCATTTAAGACATTATATATATAGATTTAGGGTATATAAAAATCACGTTAATAATTAAGTTATAAAAAAAAATATATATAGTACAATTTCATCTCCCAGAGAGAGAGAGAGAGAGAGAGAGAGAGAGAGAGAGAGAGAGAGGGCAAAATTAATGATTTCTCGCCCCCATTATCAACTTATCAGCTGATAGCGAGGGTAAAGCAGTGTTGTCAAGTTCTGCCCTACCAACGGACTCTTTATGTTGAACGGAGTATAGCAGTTTAACCCATAAACGGAAACCGTCCTCAACAGAGATTTTTGTGGTGCACTGCGACCGTCCTCAATAGATCCAGAGCATAGAAAAACCCTTTAAAACAGTGGCACTCAAAACAAAGCAATTTGTGATTAGGTGAGATAATTTCCCTCCATTACAATCTACCACTCCTACATATGTGTCCCAACACCCTATTTTCAGCTAATTTTCCTCTTATTCCACTTTTTATCGGGTAATTTTTGGTGATAATTTATCTCACAAGGTCTCTTGAACATGGGCGAGGCAGCTAGAGATCCTTGCAACAGAGAGACTTCTAGTACAAGGCCTCAGTGTCGCTCTACAGCTCTGAGAGGGAGGTAATTCGCTGACCCGGCTCTCGCCTCATATAAAGAACCCCTTGAGGCAGTTGAGCACACCCAGCTTCTGAGAGTCTGCCTTAGCAAGACTGGTGATATGGCCCTTCCAAGTGAGAGCAGTAGAAAAAGTGAAACCGAAAATATTGAGAGAAGATGAAGGATTGATTTTTGTATTGTTAAAGTGTAAGGGATAGTCCTCTGAGAGTTCTGGACGGGTAGTAAGATGAAGAAATTCGGTTTTGGAAGCATTAAAGGCATCAAGGTTTTCTCTGCCACAGCTATGGAACTTCTGGAAAGGAAATTAGAGACAAAGGCACAGATGGAGGGATAGAATCCAAAGGAGGGTAGTTTAGAAATTCAAGATTTGTGCCAGACTCTATAGAAGGCCTTCGATATGTCTAGTGCAATAGAACAGGTCTCACCGAAGTCCCGAAAGGAGGATGATCAGGAGTTATTAAGAAATGAAGGAAGATCACCAGTAGAGCGACCCTTTAGGAAGCCGTACTGGCGATCTGAGAGCAGATTATGGGAAGAGAAATGCTTAAGAAATTTGGAAGCAAGAAGATTTTCAAAAACTTTAGAGATAGAAGAGAAGAGAGCAATTGGATGATAGTTGGAGGGTAGAGAGTGGTCACCCTTCTTTGGGACAGGTTGAATGAGAGAAAACTTCCAGCATGAAGGGAAGACGTTACAGGAGAGGCAGAGACGAAAGAGTTTGCCTAGGCAGGGAGTCAGCACGGAAGCATAGTTTTTTAGTACAACAGGAGGAACACTGTCCGGACCGTACGCCTTCTTAGTATTAACCCAGAGAGGGTAGAGAATACATATTTAGAAGAGATTAGGATATTAGGCATAAGTAGGAGAAAGGGGCGTGGAGAAGGAGGAATAGCACCGGAATCATCCAAGGTGGAGTTTCTAGCAAAAGTTTGAGGAAGAGTTCAGCTTTGTCAGAGGAAGAAGTGATGGTTGCGCCGTCAGAGTCGAAAAGGGGAGGGAAAGACGAGGAAGAACAATTGTTGGAGAGGTTTCTGGTTAGATGCCAGAAAGCTTGGGAAGAGCTAGAGTTGGATAATTTAGTGCATTTATTTTTGATGAAAGAGTGTTTGGCAAGTCGAAGAACAGATTTGGCTTGATTCCGGGCAGAAACATAGGAAGAATGAGATTCTTGAGTTTTAAGGCATCGGTACCATTTGAATGCTTCCCCCTTGTTGCGAACAGAAGGAGAACAAGAGTGAGTAAACCAAGATTTTTTAGCATTAGACTGGGAGAAAGAAAATGGAATGATGCTTTCATGCTGAGAGTATTACATTGGTAATGCATTCAGCACTCTCTGAGGGTCCCCGGCCACAGAAGCAAAAGTCATTCCATGGGAAATCAAAGAAGTACTGCCGGAGAGCCTCCCAGTCAGCAGCGCCAAAGTGCCAAAAGCGCCACCAGTTGGGAGGATCGGGTGGCCGTACTGGAGAGATAGGACAGGTGACCGATTTTAGTTTATGGTCGGAGGAGCCCAAAGGAGGGAAAAGAATAACAGTATAAGTAGAAGGGTTAGAGGTTAGAAATAAGTCAAGAAAATTAGGCCGATCTCCAAAGCGATCCGGGATAGGGGTGGGTTGCTGGACTAACTGCTCTAGGTCGTTTAAGATATAAAAGATGTAGGTTTGTTCACCAGGTTGGTCAGTGGAAACAGAGGAGAGCCATTGGTGGTGGTGAGCTTTGGAATCTCCATCTTAGGAGATTTTTGCGAAAGGAGAGATGGATAGAATGTGTTCCACTTTAAAAGTTAGATAGTCAAAGAATTTTGGATAGTCAGTATAATTAGGGGAGAGATATACAGCTCAGAAATGTTTAGTTAGAGAGTGACAAGAAAACTTTAGCCAGAGAGTTTAGTATTCAGAAGAATCTAAGTTGGGAACACGAGAGAAAGCAAGATTGTTGCGTACATAGACACAATATCCACCTTTGGGTCGAAACTGAGGATAGAGATAGTAGGAGGATACAGAGAAGGGTTTGCTGTCAGTAGTCTCAGACAACTGTGTCTCGGTGAGTAAGAGAAGAGCAGGGTTGGCAGAGGAGAGGTGGTGTTCCACAGAGAGGAAGTTAGAGGAAAGGTCACAAATATTATAGAAATTAATAGTAAGAGTAGAAGGAGGTGGTCCAGAGCAGGAGTTCCAGAGGTCCTTATCAGCCACTTAGCACTCCCCGGGAGTACCGCTCTGTTTGGCTGGCATCTACAGCCTCCTCCTAACAATTCTGCAGGTGGGATTCCCGGTCCCAACCTCCAGGGGCTATCTGCGTCACAAAGTGACGGGCGGTGGGGTTGCCACATTCCTATATATATATATATACTGTATATATATATATATATATACTTTATATACCGTATATATATATATATATATATATATATATATATATATATATATATATATATTGTTTTTATATATATATATATATACTGTATATACTGTATATATATATATATATATATATATATATATATATATATATATATATATAATAAAATAAAACTATTGCAAAGGATTACAAAGGAAAGCAAACAACAACAGATCTGCTGATGTATGTAACTAAAACTACCTAACCTAGGATATGTGACAAAGGTATTAGTAAACGCTGCTAATCGGTGGCTAAGAGCGAGATAATTATTTGGTCGAATTTTGAAAGTTTCATTAGTACCACACTCAATGACATTACTAGGTACTTCATTTCATTGGGTAATACTCAACTGAATAATAGGTCTTCGAAAAGGATGAAATCACAGAGTGTGAGGTGAAGCTGAACGGTCAGGCTATGGAGATCGTCATCTCTTTTAAGTATCTGGGCAGTGTGTTGAGTAAAGATGGGACTATGGATGAAGAAGTGCGGGAGAGGGTACAACAGGGGAAGATGGTTGTAGGAATGCTAAAAGCAGTAACAAGAAATAGGGTGGTCAGTATGGAAGTGAAGAAGTCCTTGCATGACAGTGTGGTAATCCCGACACTGACTTACAGAAGCGAAGCATGGACGTTGGTTGAGAGACTCAGACCAAGAGTGAGAGCAGTGGAAATGAATTACTTAAGGAGTGCGTGCGGAGTTACATGGAGGGATAGACAGACTAATGAGGAAGTAAGAAGGAGGTGTGGTGTGGAGGTAGATGTGCTGGAAAGTGTGAAAAGGAACAACTTGAGATGGTTCGGCCATATGGAACGTATGGAAAGCGAGAGAATGACTAAGAGGGTGTACGAGAGCAAGGTGGAGGGACAGAGAGGGAGAGGTAGACCGAATGAGAGGTGGAAGGATGGAGTGAGGAAGTACATGAACGAAGGCGGTGCTGGTTGGGGGGAGGGGCGTCAACTGACTGGGGACAGAAGTGCATGGGGGCAGTTTGTTCGTGGCCACCCCTTCGGGGATCACGGCGTCAGGCAATAGATAGATAGATAGATAGAATTATAAGTGCTTTTCCTCATGTGAGTTTTGGCTTTCCAATTATCTTACAACCATTACCTCTGGTGTAATTTGAATGATCAACTGGGAAGTATTTGTTGACATCTATATTGTCAATACCTTTAATGATTTTAAAAAACTGTCTCCTCTTGGCCTGCCTTTGGTAAACAAAACAGAGTTAACTCATTTAGACGTTCTTCGTATGACTTATTTCTTAGTCTAGGAATAACTGTTGTTAGTCTCCACTGTATTTTCTCCAGTTTAAGTATGTCCTTTTGGTAAAAGGGTCACCACTACTGTGGTGAATTGTATGAATTGTATGAATTGTATACAATGAGAATAACATTTTCAGATTTGTATTCAAACAATCTTCTTATGAAGCCAAAGCATTTTGTTTTGTTTTCTTAACTACTTTGGTACATGTGGACTGGGTTTTAAATTGTTTGATATTGTAACTTCTAAATAACTTTTTGTTATCAATGTTTTTTAGTTGACTACCATTCATGAGCAGTTTGTTTTTTCATGTCTGTAACCTATTTGCAGTACTATATATTTATCGGCACTAATACTCAATTGCCACATTTGGGCCCAATTTGCTATTTTTTCTAAATAATTTTAGATCTGTTGAACCTGCAAGGGAGACACTACGATGATTGCAATTTTGATATCGTCTGCAAATTTAGAGATCGTACATGATCGTACATGATCGTTGCCCTCTGACCCCTGACCTGTGCGGACGTCCCCAGTGACCGCTAGTGAACCGGTTTACCCTTAGTGAGGTCCTAGTGAACTTTCTTAGTGATGGCTGTTGTTGATGAGTCTGCTGTCTCCTCCCATACTCTCCAGCTTTGTCTTGCTTTGCAAGAAAGACTGGAGAGTGTGGAGCAGGAGATTCAGTGTCTCAAAGATGAAAATTTGGCCTTGAGACTAGCTATGGCGGAAAAGAAGTGTGAGGCTACCGGAAGTGTTCCCAGGGATCGTGAAGCCCCTTGGAAAGTGGTGTCAACCAGTGCAACGGCCTGCAAGCTGAAAAGGCAGCCACTCAAGACCCACAACAACTCAGCACCTTGGCTGATGAGAGTGATGGCGAGGAAGTGGCGATCATCGAGGCAGTGAGAGGGGAGGGGGGGAAGTCTGCTGTTGTTGTTGCTGCTACAACTCCTGCTACAGGCCGGCAACAGAAAACAGCTAAGTCTATTTTAATTGTAGGGGATACAATGATAAAATACCTTGGTAGGGCTACAAACACACATGTTGGTAAAGTTGTCTGTCTGCCTGGTGCCGGAGTCGAGAAGGTAGCAGAAAAGCTAGATGGTGTCATGGAATGCGAGTGGAGAGGACCCTATCTCATCTTCCTCAACGCAGGAGCAACGACATTTGGAAATGCAGGACTGAGGAGTTGCTCACCACGTACCAGGAAATGTTGGAGAGGATCAAGGAGAAGGGTGGAGTTCCTGTGGTACACAGTATCCTACCAAAAAGAGGGGTAAGGAAGGAATGGTCCTCCAGGGCTATTGGTGTAAATAGCCGGCTGGAGAAGTATTGCAAGGCAAATACTATTCCATTCCTGGATAACTGGACCCTCTTCTACGGTAAGGATGAACTGTATGCCCAGGATGGAGTACATCTCTCTCGACTAGGAGTTTCGACCTTAGCCAGCTCACTCGACAAGTTTGTTGCGGGGTTTTGTTAATAAACCATAGGTGTGTAAGTAAAATAGAATCCCAGCCACATCAAATTGATAGTAATAACGAACATTCTGATAGCGTAGATTTTCCGTCTAGGTCCAGTAGTTCAACAGGTATAAATAAATTAGTTAAAAACAATAGAAAAATAGTTGCAAATACAAGTAATAGTTTGAGTGTTTAGTATACAAATTGCAGGAGTTTATGTAACAAAATGAACGAACTTAGAGCACTGGTTAGCAAATAAAATATAGACATAATAGCGCTAACTGAAACATGGATTAATACAGAAACCAGGCATTTTTTAGCAGAGTTTGATATACCGGGATATAGTTTGTTTAAATATGACCGAACAAGTAAGAGGGGTGGTGGTATAGCAGTGTTTGTCAGGAGTTCATTAAAAAGCTGTACTAAATCAGGTATTAGAGTAAATAATGAAAATGAAAGTGTTTGGGTAGAAGTTAACGAAGGTAGTGAGACTTTAGTTATTGGAGTTATGTATAGACCGCCAAATATGAGTAGAAATGACGGAACATCATTATGGGAGGAAATTAAAATAGCATCAAGGCTAAGCAACGTGTGCATTATGGGGGATTTTAATTTCCCTAATATAGATTGGCAGCAACAAATAGGCGACTCTGATTCAAAGGAGTTTATTGAGGTAGTACAAGATAGTTTTTTATCTCAATTCATAGATACGCCGACTAGAGGTGATAATATTCTCGATTTAGTTTTCAGTAACAATGAACATATGATAAATAGTGTAGAAATCGGGGACCACCTAGGAAATAATGATCACAATTCTGTGTATTTTAATATACAATGGAAAGGTAATATCAGAGAGAATACAACATTAATACCTGACTTCAGAAAAGCCAATTATGGTGGGTTAAGAGAAGCCCTGTTAGCTGACCCTATGGTCAAAAAATTAAGTCGATCCAGGTGTCCAAATGAGTGTATCCTTTCTCAGGCACCTGTCATCTTAAGTCAGGAGGAGACGTCAAACTTGGTAGATACATACGATAATTTTATCAAGTCAGTATTCAATGCGAAAAATAAATATATCCCCAAAAGAAAATTTAGATCAACACAGAACCAACCCAAATGGATGAAAAATAGACTATTATATCTTCTAGGAAAAAAGAGAGGAATATATAGAAAAATAAAAAAAGGCGAAATTCACCTACTTGCTTACTATCAGAATCTATCACGACAGGTAAAAAAGGATATTAGTAAAGAAAAAAGAAATTATGAAATTAAGGTTGCCAATGATTCAAAAAATAATCCTAAAGCTTTTTACCAACTATATAAATCCAAGGTTAGAGATGTAATTGGTCCCCTTAAAACTTCGATAGGAAAATTGACAGAAAGTGATTTAGAAATGTGCAGTACATTAAATAGTCAATTTCTTTCCGTTTTCACTAATGAAAATTTGGCACAGTTTCCAGAAGTCCGTAAGGTATACAGCGATAGTATAGAAAATAGGTTAAGTACGGTTACTATAAGTAGAAATGATGTGGTTAAGGAAATTGACAGACTGAAACCTCATAAATCGCCTGGTCCTGATGAGGTATATGCTAGAGTATTAAAAGAATGCAGAGATGAGTTAAGTTATCCATTAACATTTATATTTAACAAGTCATTAGAAACAGGTATAGTTCCAGAAGCTTGGAAGCTTGCAAATGTAGTTCCGATCTTCAAAAAAGGTGATAAATCAATAGCATCCAATTACCGTCCCATTAGTCTCACTTCAATCATAGGAAAACTACTAGAGTCAATTATTGCTAGGAAAATGAGAAACCACTTAGAAACATTTAGCTTAATCAATTCTTCTCAGCATGGATTCACTCAGGGACGGTCTTGCCTTACTAATTTGCTTAGTTTTTTCTCAGAGGTATATGAAGCAGTAGATAATGACAAGTCATATGATATTATATATTTAGATTTCAGTAAAGCTTTCGACAGAGTCCCTCATGAGAGATTGATGAGAAAGGTTGAGGCACATGGAATAGGTGGGGCGTTGTTAGGATGGATTAGGTCATGGCTAATTGGTAGGAAGCAGAGAGTCAGCATAAATGGTACCAAGTCAGAATGGGGAGCAGTCAAAAGTGGTGTCCCCCAGGGATCGGTATTAGGTCCCCTGTTGTTTCTTATATACATAAATGACCTAGATTTAGGTATAACTAGTAGGATAAGTAAATTCGCAGACGATACTAAAATAGGGAGATCAATTGATTCAGATAGCGATATAGAGTGCCTCCAAAGGGATCTAGATACCTTACATGAATGGTCAGTAAATTGGCAGATGAAGTTTAACATTGACAAATGCAAGGTATTAAAGATAGGGAAGATGCAAACAAATGTTAAATATAAACTAGCTAATTTAGAATTAGAAAATTCAGACTGCGAGAAAGATCTAGGTGTGTTTGTTAGCAATGATTTGAAGCCTAGAAAACAGTGTATAAGCGTTCGTAATAAGGCAAACAGGATTCTCGGGTTCATCTCTAGGAGTGTGAGTAACAGAACTGCTGATGTTATCTTAAAACTTTACTTGTCATTAGTGAGACCCCATATGGATTATGCTGTCCAATTTTGGTGTCCTTATTACAGAATGGACATAGATTCATTGGAGAGAGTACAGCGTAGAATGACAAAAATGATCCATAATATTAGAAATCTTTCGTATGAAGAAAGGTTGAAGAAATTAGGTTTACATTCGTTAGAGAGACGCAGAGTTAGAGGGGATATGATAGAGGTGTTCAAGTGGGTTAGTGGGATTAACAAAGGGGACATGGCAAATGTACTAAAGCTCAATGATAGCGAAAGAACTCGTACCAATGGTTTCAAATTAGATAAATTTCGTTTCAGAAAAGATATAGGCAAGTATTGGTTTGGTAACAGAGTTGTAGACGGGTGGAATGGACTACCAAGTGCTATAGTGGGATCTAAAACTGTAGGGAGCTTTAAGATAAAATTGGATAAGCATATGGACGAGAAGGGTTGGGTGTGAAGGGGGATCAGCCGTGTTGGGCCAATCAGCGCTCTGCAGACCTCCATAATCCTGCGTTAATCTCTAACCGTTTTGGTAAGATGATCCTCAGGGTATTAGAGTGTGAAGCCTATAATTGGGCTTTGTAATGTATTGGGGTTGTGTGGGACAGGGATCTGCCTTGCTTAGGCCAATCGGTTTTCTGCAGACTCCCATTTTCTTATGTTCTTATGTTCTTATGAATGATCATTATCGATGTTACTGATATTAATCAAGCAAAGAACAGGACTGGTCTGAGTACCGGTATACTCTAGGAACTTGTGTTGGGGGATGCATTCTTCCGGTATGATCTTAGTATCTCTAACCCATTTACTTTCAGATTCGCTGATCGGTATGTAGTCTATCTGGCTACAAGAGCCACCTGATTCATATTATATATACAGTATATATATATATATATATATATATATATTTATCATCATCATCAGCCTGAGTTAGTCCACTGCAGGACAAAGGCCTGTCCCAAACGTTTCCACTTCAACCGGTCAGATGTCAATCTGTTCCATCCCACCCCAAGCAATCTTTCAGATCTCATCCCTCCATCTAGTACTCTGTCTATCCCTTCCTCTAGTTCCATCAATAGGTTCCCATTTTGTTCCTCTAGTTGTCCATCTGTTGTAATCTCTTCTAAATATATGACCTGTCCACTGCTGTCCAGGACCATTTCCTCTTCTTTATGGTACTGATAATATCTTCTACTTTTGTTTGTATCAAAGAGGCTCTCTTTTTATCTCTTCAAGTTATGCCTAACAGTATCCTCATTGCTCTCCATTCCTCTTTGGGCACTCCTAAATTTACGTTCTAGACACTTTTTTAAGCTCCAAGTTTCTGATCCATAAATTAGTACAGGGAGGACACATTGGTTGTATATTTTCCTTTGTTAATGGAAGGGGTAGCTTGCTTTTCATAATGGAGCTCTGTTTACCAAAACCAGTACGTCCCATACCTATCCTTCGCTTAATTTCTCTAAAATTATCTGGGTTTGCCTTCATAACCTGGCCCAGATATATGTATCCTCTAACAGCTTTTATCACTTCATCTTCTATCTTTATTTGTTGTTGTTGCACATAATTTGTGATTTTTTCTATTAATTTTCAGACCTACCATTAAGGCTTGCTCTGTTCAAATTTTCCATATTTTTGGTAACTCTTCTCCTGAGTCGCTGAAAAGAACTATGTCATCAGCGAATCTGAGGTTGCTTAGGTATTCTCCGTTAACATCTATTCACTTATTATCCCAGTCAAGATTCCTAAATATTTCTTCCAATCACGCTGTAAACAGTGTTGGTGAAATTGTATCACCCTGTCTTACCCCCTTCTTAATTAGTATGTTCCCACTTTCCTTGTGGAGCTTTATTGTTGCTGTTCCATCGTGATATGTGTCTTCTAAAACCTGTACATAATTCTCTTCTACTCATTGTTTTTGAATCGCTCTCATTACAGCAGACATTTCGACCGAGTCAATGTCTTTTTGTAATCTATAAATGCCATACACAGGGCTTTTGGAATTCATCTGTTTTATCAAATACTTGGTTAACAAATTGCATATAATCTGTTGTCGAGTATCCACTTCGGAACCCTGCTTGTTCTCTTGGTTGATTTGAATCTAGGGTTCTACCTATCTGGTTTGTGACAATGTTAGTGAACAGTTTATACAATACAGAAAGCAAGCTAATTGGTCGATAGTTTTTTCAGGTCTTCAGCATCTGCTTTGTTTGTGAATGAGAATAATGGAGGCATTTTTCCAGGCTTTAGGCCTTGTGTATAGTTTGACTAGTTTGTTAAGTGCTACATCACCTGCATCTTTGATTTGGTCAATAGTAAGATTGTCGTCACCACTTGCTCTCCCTCTCTTTGCGTCTCTTAACACCCTACGAGTGGCCTAGGCGGTAATTTATATGTACCGCCCAGCGGGGTGTTTTTACCCAAAATAGGGTTGTTTACGTGATCATTTTCATGCCTAAATAAGACCCAGAGCGTAAAGCAAGTATCTATCCCTGAAAGGGCATAAACAGAGCTTTCCAACACGAGTGCAAAAACCATGTAATTAGGTAGTTTCCCTACATAATTCCCTGTGTAGCGGGTGCGTGAGGGTGGGGGAGGGTGGGATTTATGTCAGTAGGTCTGCCGCGGTGGTCTGGAGCAGTCATACGCTTGCTACTCTCCTCCCACCACTTATCTCTCTCTCTCAGCAACATTATGTGGTGAAAATGGCACACAACATAAGTTGTGAACCGCCACTTAGTCCATATTTATATCACACGACATAAGTTGCGCGCCGCCAAAGAAGGGTTAAAGCAATCCTAATTTATCCTATTGTTACCGCAGTTACTGGTACATCAATGTTTACATGATCTGGAATGATGTCTTCGAGTCTGTCCTCGCTGCTGTATAGCTTCGTATAAAATTCTTCAGCTACCTTGATTATTTCATATATGTTATTAGTTGGATAAAAAACACCATCTGAGGAAGAGCACTTTATTGACAACGTTTCGCAGATAGCTTCATCAGGTCATCTGGTCAATAAAGTGCTCTTCCTCAGATGGTGTTGTTAATCCATTCTGTCTACTTTTTAAGTACCACTCAACATGTTATTATTTACTGCACAATTTGGCTTTCTTAGGCTGACCATTTGACTCTTCCCTGTACCAAGCCTTCTCTTAGTTGCTTTCATACTTCCGCCATTTCTTAGAGTCTCTTCAATTTTGGTCATATTAAATGTTCGGATATCTTCAGTCTATTTCATGTTGATCATCTTGGTTAGGTCTGCTGCTTCAATCTTGCCTCTGGCTGTTATAATTATCATATTCCTTCTCTTCTTCAGAAGATCCTTCGTGTCTTCGGAAAGTTTACTACAAGACGCTTAGTGCTCTTGCCTGTTTTTTTCTGATACACATACATATGTTTCTGTTATTATTCTGGTAAAGTCTGCTAACTGTGAATATCTATGCTAAACTCTTCAGTCCTTTCTCTCAGTGTGCATAAATTTGGTTTGGTACTTCTAACTAACTTATTTCTTTCTTTCTTGACATCTCACCATTATGTGGTCGCTTCCGTCATTCACTTTGTTCAGTACTGCTACATCTTTCACAATATCTGGTTTGTCAGTAAGGAAAAAGTCAAGTTCATGTTTAGTTATTCCATTAGGACCTTTCCATGTCCATTTCTTACTATCTTTCATTTGGAAATATGTATTCATGATCTTATGCCGGTTTTGTTCAGCAAATTCTACAAGAGTGTCTCCTCTGTCATTCTACAAGAGTGTCTCCTCTGTCATTCTACAAGAGTGTCTTCTCTGTCATTCTACAAGAGTGTCTCCTCTGTCATTCTACAAGAGTGTCTTCTCTGTCATTCTACAAGAGTGTCTCCTCTGTCATTTCGGTTACCTATTCCAAAATTACCTATAACTGTTTCACCTACTTTTTTCTGACCTACTTTGGCATTAAAGTCTCTGATCACAAATGTGAATTGAATGTCTTTTCATAGCGTTATCTACATCTTCATAACACTTTTAAATTTCTTCATCATCGTGTATTGTCGTTGGTGCATATACTTGGATTCAACATTACCAGCTAGTTGTTTGTTTATCACGAATCCGACACCGTATTCTTTCCTTTCTTCTTTTCCATTGTATCATAAAACATGACTGTCAGGCAATTCGATAAATGTCTCACATGTTCATCTAACTTCGCTAAGACCTACGATATCCCCTTTAACGCTTCTCAATTCCTCGAGGAGGATAGCCAAGTTTGCTTCAGTGGTCAGGGTTCGGACTTTGTACTGTACGTTCCAAATGTCAAATTCAAAAGGTGGCCTGTTTGTCTCCAGAGATTCTTACCACCCCCTGCTCTGGAACACGTTTGACCGCCGCCGTGGTCAGTTGCTTTAGAGCTGCTGGCTTAGGAGGTGTTGGTGAGCTGGAACACTTTAAATCGGATCCTTAACAGTGACCCTGCCTAGCATGGATGGACCTGAGCTAGTACAGCTTCGCTGATCATGGGGATGCTCGAGTCTCTTCGCCTCTGTAAGGCACTATTCCTCGAAGATCTTGGGATTTACGATAATGCTATGGGTGTGTGATATATATATATATATATATATATATATATATATAGGGTGTATTGAAACAAATGTTACAGACTATGACGAACACATTGTAAAATGGAAAATAAACACATATTGTTGTATCACATTTTCCCCATAAATGTGTTATTTTAGAGATAAATGCCTTTTTATAAATGTAGCAAAACAGGGTTACAAGTAAAGCACTAAATTATTAATACATGATAAACCTATTTATTATCGACTTAACTAAAGGGGAAGCATGGGTTTACCTATTCACACATTAGTAATTACGAAATTAAAGTATCTTAGAATGTGGTGATGATATTATGTGGTTAGCAGAAAAATACTAATTATTAGCAACATATTAGCGTAAACAAAATATGTAACATTTGTAACTCTGGTCATGAGACATAATGCTGATGCCCAAGTCTGGGTCGGCTATCCGAACGAAGCAGAAGGTAATTTAATCGTTTATGAAGCATGAAGCGTAGTTCTATTGGAGGCTGATCGTTCTCGCACAATTGTTACGTATTTAATGAAGACAGTATACTGCATGTACAGTTATGTTCAGGAATGAAGAGTCATCGAGCAATATGAAAAGTTATAGGAGCCAAATGTTACATACCGTACAATTGTGACCACGCATACCTGACCAAACACTCATGTTATAAAAGAGTGAGGTTAAAGAAAATTAATGACATACACAAACATGTATACACACACACATAAACCTCTCATTTCCATGTTTATGTACGGTAAATAAAACAAGCTTGACAAAGGGAGACGTGTGTGTGTGTGTGTGTGTGTGTGAAGTTTCCTTAGTCATTGCTCATTGTTTCAATTTTACCGTCATCGACTATTACTGACAATATTGGTGTGTAACAGTTGTACTGTACAAATAATAGGTTAGATATTTGGAAAACAGTCATGCTATCATGTCCACACCGATAATTCGATATTTGAGCAGATTCGAGTGGAATCCGAAGCTTCAATAAAACGCCTCGAATCATTGTTTAACTCTATTATATCACTTGGTGGGAATTATAAAGCATTTGTTTCAATTAATCTTCTTATTACACTGTAATGACCATGTACAGTCACGAGCATAAATACTGCGACACCAACCAAATAATTTTCGCCCCTTTGTCTCCAAAGGTATTGCAAAACTTTGTATTCAAACTCACTTTTATTTCTGTATTTCATTCTAGCTACTATCAAACGATTTTATTCAGCTTAGTAAACACCCCTAGTGATGAAGGAGTTGACGTTATCTGGTTGATGTCACAACATTTATGCTCGTGACTGTACAGCAGTGGTAATTAATTCTGATCGAATTAGAAGTGTCGAACTGATTAAAAGAATCTCTGAAATTCAAATACCCAGTATAAATTAGTTCGGAGATTCAATTCAACCCGAGACCGCTTCGAATATGTTTGTATATGGATAAATGTTCACAACTGTACAATACATTAAATAACATTGGGCAATAACTTCGTAATGCCCACTTTTTGTGGTTCTATTTATCATTCAACATTGGTAATAATTACTAACATATGACAGTAATATCTGCAGACCACTTGAAGATCGTAATTTGTTAACACCTTCGGTGTTTCCTATGTTGAAAGAAAGATACATAAATGTTTGATATCAACAGAAAATAATTTTAGTTGTAAACGGTTTATAAAGGGAATATAAATTACATTATGTCAACCCGAAAACTAATTATGTTTATAATTCTACATTCCTGGGCATAAACTAGGAGATTGGGGGGGAGGAAGGGGGGTAGGGGGGGGGGGGGGGGAGACCAATGCCAGTGTTCGGTTTACAGCACATGCTTGGACGACACTGATTATTTTACTGTATATCCTGTAAATCATTAATGCTTAATTATTGTATATTTCATAATAGAATAAAGTGAACTTGTTTTTTTAATCTGTACTTAGCACTTAAAGTCTGTAATTGTTGTTTCAATACACCCTGTCTGTGTGTGTGTGTTTACTTTCAGCCGGAGCTCGAACCACGGAAAATCAGGACGAGAGTCCATGCTTCAATAAACTACACCACGGCGTGATAAAGGGCAGGCAATCTTCTCCTATTTATATTAAGGAGATGGAGACATCCTACTTGGAAAAAGTATTTCAAACCAAGTCGTAAGACCCATTTTCCAGAGTACCATACAGGAATTTTTGCAACTATTCCCACGCAACTCGGATTGAATTTACTTCAATCAAATCAGTTCAAATTGGGATCGAGTACTCAAAATATTGGGTAAATATAGTTAAATGAGAGAGAACATGAGATTGTGTAATGAAAACAAGTATATAAATTACGATGAAAAGTAAGCGATGGGATGGGACGTGATATTAAGGAATGCTCTACCTAATAAAGAAGGAGTACGAAGCAAATGTGTTACATTAGAAGACAAAGAAGAAAAAGTTAATGAGGTACAGAGTAATGAGGTCAATTTACATGATAGAGCCATTAAATAATACGTGAAATGCGAAAAACATCGAAAGACAAATATACTAAGTGAGTAAAGCAGAGGAAAGAAAGATGGACAAGATACGGATAAATGCAAAGAGATAAGGATGTGGGAGGGAGAGAGGAGGAGGGGTAGGAAACCAGTGGAGGAGCAATAGTGTGCATGTCCCAATCTTCTTTTCATTAGAACGACATCTATGTGTCACCGGAATAGATTATACCGACCGAGTCATTACGTATATGAGAACAGGAATTTACTCCTCGGCTTTCATTAATATGCAAATTGCGCCCACTGTAAAGCATAATGACTCGAGACGGAGGCCGAAATACTCGCGATTATAGAGGAAAAACGTGCCAAAAAAAGTGGAAGAGACCGAAGTATCAACGCAATCTAGAGAGTATTCTGGGGGGCGAGCTTGTGTGGGCCGGGGAGAGGGTAGGCAAAGCGAGGGGGGCTGTTTGGGAGTCAGTCGGATAAACACGGAGGAAAACTGGAGGCCCGAACATATGGGACAAACATGAAAAACATGCGAGGGGGGGAAAACATGGATGCAAAAGATGAAATAGAAGTTGTAATGGCGGAGGGACTCCCGAGAGCGGGAGGAAAAGATCACAGAAACGACTGAGGGAATTTCGGAATGGGAGGGAATGAGAGCAAAAGCGAGAGGTAAATAGAGTACAGATAAGAGTGAAAGAGCGTGGATGTAAAAGTGAAAGCATTATGTATACTGTATATATATATATATATATATATATATATATATATATATATATTAGTAAAGCCAGGTAATAAATTTTCTTTAATACATACGAGGTTGAAAGAAATGGCAATTTCTGCGTTGGAAATTTTATTATTCAAAGTTTCCAGGTCTCTGATGAGTTTTCGCTGGGTGGCAGGAAGTAGATGAAGGAGATGAGCAAAATTCATGGTGGTACAGGGTTACATAAATGTACGTGATGATACAGGATATACGACGCGTTTCACTGGACAACCAGCATTATCAAGTAAGGAAGGAATGATATAAAAGGTAAACAGGAAGGGTATATATAGAGGGTGGAGGATCAGAGGAGGCGGAAAACAGGGGGCAAAAGTCTGCTATTGGTGGAAGCGTAAATTAGGAGAGAGAAAGGGGTTAACCGCTTCACGCATGCGCACTGGATGCGGGATGGTGGTCAGTAGGTGGGGTCGAAGCTGATTGGCTGCGTGTCGAGGGGCGTGGCCAAAGTTGTGTGGCGCCTGCAGAAGACGAAGCTGAAGGAGGTAGCGCGGAGGGCTGCGTCAAGGGCACCGGGGGGCGAGGAGGGGTGTTAGGTCCTGTAGGGTAGTGCCTTTTGGCAGAAGGAAGGATCTGAAGGTCCAGAGTTTGGTTGTTGATGTTGGGATGTAAGGCTTGGATATATAAAGCTTCGAGTATAGGTAATCTCCTTGGGTCAATTTCTTTATCGAGTATGGTGGTGTGTTTCTCTAACTCGTTGCGTGTGAGGTGAGGGTGGTTAGGGGTGAGATAGTGGTCTTTGATGGCTCCAGCCTGAAGGTGAAGAGTTAACCGACGTGAAAGACGAGTCTGCGTCATACCAATATAGGAATGAGGTCCACAGTCCTCATAATTACAGGTATGTTGGTAAATGACGTGATCGTCGGTCATCGGGCTCTTTATCTTGGTGGAGGCTGGTTTGTTGCGGAGAACGAGGTTGGAGGTCTTGGGGGATTTGTAATAAATTATTAATTTGATTTTGTTTTCCGGGTTGGGTGGACATGCTTGGAGATTATTTCTTTTAAGACGGCCTCGTCATTTTTGTGTTCAGAGGACATGTAATTGCGGTAGAAGATCTTAATTTCATTGGGGGGGTCAATGTTGGGAGGGCTTTGGGTGTACCATTTTTCAAGATGGTGGTTGATGGTGCTGGAGATGTCGGAGTTGGAGTATCTGTTATTTACTAAAACTTGGGATAGTCTTTCTAGTTCCTGGTGGGTGTCGGCCCAAGTAGAGCAGTGCGTGAGGGCTCTCCTAACATTGGCGGAGATGGAGGATAGAAGATAACGGCGGGGGCATTCACTATCGCCGTTGAGGCATTGTCCTGTGTTAGTAGGTTTAATGTAGACGGTGGTTTTGAACCCATGGTCGTTCAGAGCTACGAGGATGTCGAGGAAGGGGAGTTGTCCATTGTTAGATTTTTCAAAGGTGAAGTTAAGTCCGGAGGAGGTCATGAAGCGACACTGGAGTTCCTGTAGTTCGTGGAGGTCCTTGATTTGCACGAAGATGTCATCCACGTATCTACAGTAGACGGCTGGTCGTTGGGCAGCTAGGAGCTCTTCTTCGATGGTACCCATGAAAAAGTTCGCAAAAAGAACTCCTAGGGGGCTGCCCATCGCCACGCCATCTATCTGCTTGTACATGTTGCCCCGGGGGCAAAGGAAGGGGGCCTCCTTGGTACATCATAGCTCCAGTAGTGTTTTCAGGGCCTTCTCCGGGATGTCCAGTGTAGGTGTATCAGGGCAATGATAAATTCGACGTAGAATCATGTCAATGGTCCTATCCACTGGCACGTTGGTGAACAGGCTTTCTACGTCGAGAGAGGCGATAGTGTGGTTGTTGTTACGGGGGGCGTCTCGTAAAATTTCCAAGAAATCGTGGGCTGAGTTAAGGTTGAATTGGCTGGGCACGTAGGGGGTGAGGAGGTTGTTCAGGGCCTTGGCGATCTGGTAGGTGGCAGTGGGGATCTGGGAGATGATGGGGCGGAGGGGGTTCCCAGGTTTGTGTGTTTTGATGGTTCCGTACGCATAACCAGGGGTGTATTCTCCGACGAGTTTTTTAAGGTGGATCCCTCCTTGTTTGGCGTTGATGGCGGTGATGGTGGTGTTGGCAATACGTTTGATTTCGTCGGTTGGGTTGCGGGTGATCTTTTTTAATTTAGTGTTGTCACTTAAGATGACATCCATTTTTCTAAGATATTCCTCCTTGTCATGGATCACGAGGCAGGAAGCTTTATCCGCACGACGGATGATGATGTTGGGGTTGTCTCTTAATATTTTGGCAGCTTGGAAGTGTTGTTTGTTGAGTATTTTGCTATGGTGAGTTCCTCTGGTTTTGGCGGCTTCAGCGAGGAGAGTAGGTTGTAGGGACTCAAGAAGGATGGCAAGGTCACCACTACTCCCGCCCTACAACCTACTCTCCTCGCTGAAGCCGCCAAAACCAGAGGAACTCACCATAGCAAAATACTCAACAAACAACACTTCCAAGCTGCCAAAATATTAAGAGACAACCCCAACATCATCATCCGTCGTGCGGATAAAGCTTCCTGCCTCGTGATCCATGACAAGGAGGAATATCTTAGAAAAATGGACGTCATCTTAAGTGACAACACTAAATTTAAAAAGATCACCCGCAACCCAACCGACGAAATTAAACGTATTGCCAACACCACCATCACCGCCATCAACGCCAAACAAGGAGGGATCCACCTTAAAAAACTCGTCGGAGAATACACCCCTGGTTATGCGTACGGAACCATCAAAACACACAAACCTGGGAACCCCCTCCGCCCCATCATCTCCCAGATCCCCACTGCCACCTACCAGATCGCCAAGGCCCTGAACAACCTCCTCACCCCCTACGTGCCCAGCCAATTCAACCTTAACTCAGCCCACGATTTCTTGGAAATTTTACGAGACGCCCCCCGTAACAACAACCACACTATCGCCTCTCTCGACGTAGAAAGCCTGTTCACCAACATGCCAGTGGATAGGACCATTGACATGATTCTACGTCGAATTTATCATTGCCCTGATACACCTACACTGGACATCCCAGAGAAGGCCCTGAAAACACTACTGGAGCTATGTACCAAGGAGGCCCCCTTCCTTTGCCCCCGGGGCAACATGTACAAGCAGATAGATGGTGTGGCGATGGGCAGCCCCCTAGGAGTTCTTTTTGCGAACTTTTTCATGGGTACCATCGAGGAAGAGTTCCTAGCTGCCCAACGACCAGCCGTCTACTGTAGATACGTGGATGACATCTTCGTGCAAATCAAGGACCTCCACGAACTACAGGAACTCCAGCGTCGCTTCATGACCTCCTCCGGACTTAACTTCACCTTTGAAAAATCTAACAATGGACAACTCCCCTTCCTCGACATCCTCGTAGCTCTGAACGACCATGGGTTCAAAACCACCGTCTACATTAAACCTACTAACACAGGACAATGCCTCAACGGCGATAGTGAATGCCCCCGCCGTTATCTTCTATCCTCCATCTCCGCCTATGTTAGGAGAGCCCTCACGCACTGCTCTACCTGGGCCGACACCCACCAGGAACTAGAAAGACTATCCCAAGTTTTAGTAAATAACGGATACTCCAACTCCGACATCTCCAGCACCATCAACCACCATCTTGAAAAATGGTACACCAAAAGCCCTCCCAACATTGACCCCCCCAATGAAATTAAGATCTTCTACCGCAATTACATGTCCTCTGAACACAAAAATGACGAGGCCGTCTTAAAAGAAATAATCTCCAAGCATGTCCACCCAACCAACCCGGAAAACAAAATCAAATTAATAATTTATTACAAATCCCCCAAGACCTCCAACCTCGTTCTCCGCAACAAACCAGCCTCCACCAAGATAAAGAGCCCGATGACCGACGATCACGTCATTTACCAACATACCTGTAATTATGAGGACTGTGGACCTCATTCCTATATTGGTATGACGCAGACTCGTCTTTCACGTCGGTTAACTCTTCACCTTCAGGCTGGAGCCATCAAAGACCACTATCTCACCCCTAACCACCCTCACCTCACACGCAACGAGTTAGAGAAACACACCACCATACTCGATAAAGAAAGTGACCCAAGGAGATTACCTATACTCGAAGCTTTATATATCCAAGCCTTACATCCCAACATCAACAACCAAACTCTGGACCTTCAGATCCTTCCTTCTGCCAAAAGGCACTACCCTACAGGACCTAACACCCCTCCTCGCCCCCCGGTGCCCTTGACGCAGCCCCCCGCGCTACCTCCTTCAGCTTCGTCTTCTGCAGGCGCCACACAACTTAGGCCACGCCCCTCGACACGCAGCCAATCAGCTTCGACCCCACCTACTGACCACCATCCCGCATCCAGTGCGCATGCGTGAAGCGGTTAACCCCTTTCTCTCTCCTAATTTACGCTTCCACCAATAGCAGACTTTTGCCCCCTGTTTTCCGCCTCCTCTGATCCTCCACCCTCTATATATACCCTTCCTGTTTACCTTTTATATCATTCCTTCCTTACTTGATAATGCTGGTTGTCCAGTGAAACGCGTCGTATATCCTGTATCATCATGTACATTTATGTAACCTTGTACCATCATGAATTTTGCTCATCTCCTTCATCTACTTCCTGCCACCCAGCGAAAACTCATCAGAGACTGGAAACTTTGAATAATAAAATTTCCAACGCAGAAATTGCCATTTCTTTCAACCTCGTATGTATTAAAGAATATATATATATATATATATATATTACTATATATATTGTATATATACATATATATATAATATATAATTATATATATATATATATATATATATATATATATATATATATATATATATATATATATATATATATATATACCGACAAAACTGGAAAAGTACCGGTTTCTTTCCACCCAACATATAAACACGTATTTTGTATTTACATCACTATGTAAGACACATAATTTCCTCCGAAATGTTGTTAGGCAGAAATGGTGCGGAAGATAAACAGCAGGCATAATTATAGGGACACTGGAATGGCAGAGAACGTGAATACCGAGAGAAGGGACTTGTTGATGGGAGTACAAAGTACAAAGGAGTACAAAGGAAATCAAGCAACAGCAGGGGGATCAAGTGTCCAAACAGTGGTTTAATGTGGGTAAGGGAACATTGGAAAGGGAACTACTGCCCTGGAACTAATGTCCGTGGCAGGATTAGGAACTTAGTAGGAAACAGAGGGGTTAGTAACTGAGGGGAGGATAAAATAAAGTTATTAATTTACAAACGCAGTCAGTCGCGGGTTTGATGCGAGATATTTGTCTAGGCGAAGTTTAAATGAATCAACGGTGCTGCAGTCTATAACATCTCGGGGATGCCCATTCCATAAGTTGACAACTCGATTGAAGAAGAAATGTTTAGCTTCGTGTGAGTTAAAAGATTTACCAATAATTTTGCACCCGTTTCCCCGCGTGTAATTAGATTGGTCGATAGTGAAGTACTTACTACAGTTCATATTGTCGATGCCTTTGATGATTTTGAACACTTGAATTAAATCGCCTCTTAATCTGCACAGGGTTAAAGGAGATAGATTTAATTCTCTAAGACGCTCCTCGTATGGTTTGTTCTTTAGGCTAGGTATCATTTTGGTAACTCTACGTTGAACTCGTTCTAGCTTGTCTATATCTTTTTGGTAATAAGGGCACCAGGATTGAACGCAGTATTCCAGAAGAGGGCGGACTAAGGAATTGTAAATGGTTAGGATAACGTCTTTGGATTTATGCTCAAATGACCTGCCTATAAAGCAGGAGGGGAATACGAGATGTGGGGCTCGGGGAGTGTTTGTGGGTGTGTGGGGGAGAGAGAAATGGCAAATACGAGAGATCAGGAACGAGAAAAGGAGAGCTGGTTAGAAAAATGGAAACAATTAACAAACAAAGATCAGGAATATAAGCACAAATCGAATAACGTTCAATATTAGGACTATAACGAAAACATCTATACTAATAGCAAGTAGGAAAGAGGAATGGTGAAGGGGTTAGGTAAACGACAAAAGGCAATATAGAGATAATTAAAGGAACATGAAAATCACTTTTGCAAAAACTAGCAATAGAATTACAATAGAAATTACTAAAACATAATTTTAATATATATTGTACGAACAATGAAATCAACTAACGCAGATCAGCAATAGGATCTCCATATACAATGAATAGAGTAGGTAAAAGAGGTCGAAAGGAAATTACTTTGTACAGAAGTGTGTGTGAGAGAGAGAGAGAGAGAGAGAGAGGTGAGGCGGATTGCAATACCAAGCATAGTAATTAAAATCAAATTATTTTACCCATTATTATTCAGTGATGAACGTATAGCATGCAATGATATTAAGGCGAGCACGTAAGGTAGCCTAATATATCTAATATATATAATTTTGAGCGAAAACTATATTCATACATAATGTATACAGTATATATAATTGCGGACGTCTATTATCTAAATGCTTATCCTGATTCTAAGACACAACCTTACGTGAGCAACAAAATCTGACCATATTTTTCTGCCAAAGAAAACGAAGAAATAAAACAAAATACATTGTGGAGAAGGCATTATAAGGCTGATGATGATAATGGTGTTAATTATAATGATGGTGATTATGCTAGTACGTTTATATACCTGCAGAAGGGCTGTGTATTACCTTTCAACTACCTGCTTAGGCATTTTCTATTCCAATACAAATCTAATGGAGCTTTTGTTTATAGCCTGGCTACAGACAGACGATATCACTCGCCTAAAGGTAGACCACTATTATCACCATTAACATCCCTACCACCATCACTTTCTTGATGATAGTAACACTGGGCATCACAATGCTCACTCTATTAATCACTATCATTATCATACATTTCAATGCCATTACCATTATCAACGTGATCCTCATTACCACCACCATTACAATATTCATCGCCACGGTTATCGTAATTATCACCATTACCATCATCATTCTTATTACCACTCATTCTCACCTTCAATATCAACATCATCATTATCACCATCAATCCTACCTTTAACATCAACATCATCTTCAATATCATCAGCTTATTCATCCTTTAATGGACAGGTATTTAGGCGAGGGCATAACTCTATTGTGTGTAATTTGCCAACAGTGCTCTATCGAATTAGCAAGGGTGGCCATAATTATGAAGATATTTGTATTATTATTATTATTATTATTATTATTATTATTCAGATGACGGGTGCAAAACCAACGATACACCGAGTGGCCAGCATAACCACACAGGCGACCTCAAAACCTAAGGACAGACAACGAGGACATTTACCTGAGTTCCCCCTCCGAGTACACCGGAATCTACCTGAGTTGGCCATGCCCAGCCATCCACCCAACAGTTCTCTCTCACGCCAGCAGCCCTCCAGTCACAAGCCGTGTTCCTCAGCCAACCACAACCGCCCTGGGACCACCAATTAGAACCCTCCTTTTACGTAGCCCCCACCAGAAGTGACGCTCCCTGTATTAATCCGCCAGATTTGGAGTATGATGAACACTCCTTTATGCAATCTACTCACCAGCGCCCCGAATATTACAGGGATAAATGGACCTGATAGTGCCTGACAACTCCATGCTCCCGAGAATACAAACGCAATCCTCTATAGATATGTACTAAGATAATTTGAAGACCTGCAAGACAGTTGCTGCATTATAAGCCTTAAGTGTTTTCTATTTTTCACAGCAACCCTGGACCTTCCAGTTGCCCCAATGAATATCGTAATATTATCTTGGAACCAGGTCCATATTATAATACCTGAGTTCCAAGGCTAGAATATATATGTACCTCACAACAACCCCTTTTCCTCTCTTCTCAATACCCCTTTACCCCCGAGTTCATTGACACCTGAATCAAGAATAAATTAGCATAGGACCTCAGAAAAACCTGAGGAAAGTATGCAAACCATCACCTACTGACAAGTCTTACCCCTTCAGGTCCAGGCTTTTTGGGAAAGTGTTTTGGTCTGCCACAGCCTCCACCCCCTGCCCCTCGAGAGTGCCTCCTGACGTAGCACCTACCGGATTACTGAAGGGCTACCCATCTGCTGCCTAGCGCCCTGAACCGAGGACCTCTGCTCGAGCTACGTACATAGGCCTGGACCTAGGACCCCTGCTCAAATTACGTAAACAGGCCTGGACCTAGGACCCCTGTTCGAATTACGTAAACAGGCCTAAACCCAGGACCCCTGCTCGAGGAGGTAACCAGCCGTGCAAGATTGGCTACTACCCTCTACGCCGGCCAGACCAGCACTCTCGTCCCCCTGCCCTCCCAAATACTTAAGTGTTTCTGTGTCTCTCTTTGTTGGTTATTGTTGTGAGGTATTGATTATGTAAATATGTGAACCGTGTTGTGCCCTGATTAAATTGTGACCTGTACCCTAGATCACGTACTTGCGTAATAAGCTTCATCCTTCTGAACTTGAGTAATTGTGTTTTAATTTTACCTTTAATCCTTAATCCTTTTTCAAGACCAAATGATTAATTCATAACTCACGCATACGCTACATATCAGTATTACTAACATATATTCAGGCCCCCACGCTCGCAGATTTACTGATTACGTGTATGTTGATTTATTATTTGTGAGTTGAAGCCCCAGTATATTCCGTGATCAATCCATTTATATAATCACTCTATACCTAGAACCTACCCCCAATTTTCCAACGAGTGCATAGTGTAATTCCTTTAACCTTTTCTTAAGTAATCGCATATGATATATAACTTATAGACGTGCTTTTATGTTCTTGTAAATCTTGATGTTGTGATATTTCGAATACCGTGTTTAGGAAGTCTTTCCTCTGTGTTTCGTCTCACTTTCATCCTCCATACACTAATTGTGCCTGTGTATTTTATTCACCTCGTTCTGCTAACCCGTTCAGACTCGAGATTGATACTGCTTGTTTTGAGTATCAATGAGTAGGACTTCGTCGCCTACGTCCATGTACTAATTGTGCCTGTACATTTCATGCACCTCGCTCTGCTAACCCGTTCAGAACGAGTCTGATATTGCTTTAAATATCGATGAGCTAAACTTCGTCATTAGCGCCAATCAAATCATTACGTACGATCTTTCGATCGATAGCTGTTAACCCGTTCAGATCTAACCCTGTAAGATTAATTTATAGCGTTCCGTCAAGTCTGAGTCTATTGGAACTCAGATAGTTATTTTGTTTATCTTCGTGTGTTGTCCTAGTTGCGAAGATTGAAGAATACATCTTGAAGTAATTAATACCAACCTGTAGACAAATTAAACTACATTTTCACTCTTATTAAATTCACGTTATTACCTTGCTTGACCTAAGAAAATTATAGAAACACGAATTCCTAAGTACAGTTCGTTATCATAGCATATGTTCAAGTAATATAATTCTGTCATAAGATATTAATTCCCTTTTGAGCTATTTTGATACTTCTCATTAATTATAAATAGTAATCTCAGTCCTTTCCTGTAATTTAAATTAACATCGCATTCCGCCTAAGAATATAGTTGCACTAACAAGAAAAAGTATGTATCACTAGAACAGTCCAACTAGTGACCTTCCCAGTTACTTGACCTAAAGGCAAGTTCACGCGGTCACCATTAAGACTCCACCTGAGCCGTACGTGTGACTCCCCCAAACCTTGTGACAACATCTTTATAACCTCAACTCTCTACATTGTAACTCTAGGATCATTACCTAGAGTATTGAAGTGTCTTTGGATCACGGAAGATACGGGACTCTCATCTATTATTGCATTGAAGGTTAATGATTATTCATGTATATTATGCCCTTATGTATACTTTCCACATTATCTGGTTTAATACTAGACTCTCACTTTTGAGTTATTTTAGTATTAGTAACTTGTTCTGAGGTAAGAACAATACCTTTGCATTATTATTATTTAGGATCCCAACTGATGATCCTCATTATTATTTCCATCCTATGTTTATGCAATAAAACCTTCATATATGTTCTTCCTAATGTTGTTATTGAGTACTATATTGAACTATTGAATACTATTTTTACTGCATATAGAACCCGCTCGGTACGTTCCTGTCAAGCATATTTAAGTCCATCAAACCATATTTGGATTGTTTTACGGACTGTATCAAGGGAACAAACTTATCAGAACCCGGCACAACAATTATTATTATTATTTTATAACTATTTGTATTATGTTTATTATTTGTTGATCTATTTATTCATATATATATATATAGTATATTCTATCTATCTATCTATCTATCTATTGTCTGACGCCATGATCCCCGAAGGGGTGGCCACGAACGAACCGCCCCCAAGCACCTCGGTCCCCAGTCAGTCGACGCCCCTCCTCCCGACCAGCACCGCCTTCATTCATATACTTCCTCACTCCATCCTTTCGCCTCTCCTTCGGTCTACCTCTCCCTCTCTGTCCTTCGGCCTCGCTCTCGTACACCCTCTTAGTCATTCTCTCGCTTCCCATACGTTCCATATGGCCGAACCATCTCAAGTTGTTCCTTTTCACACTTCCAGCACATCTACGACTGGCGGGGCTAGGAGAAGGACCTCGTCCACTTCCTGCTCGAACCCTGGCGCTGCTTTGTTGGCTGCCGCGGCGATGTTTTGTGTTCGTCTTTTTTACACTATTTTAGTACCTTCTTTACTCATCTACTATGGAAAGACGACGGAATTTATAGTGATCATGGCTGAGCAAATGAACGGATCGGATACAGCTTATACAGGTTTATGGAGACACCAACAAAACACCAGGATAACGACCCAGGAAGATCGGGAACACACCAACCAAGATCACGAACACAACAACGAAACACCAAACCAAATAGGTGTTCTCTCATATTCAAGATGGCAGCTTTTAAAACTACGCCGCACAGGTAAAACAAAATTGAACTACGAAGTGGTTATGATTTTGAAAGAAAATAATATTTTTAAAGCAAGAGGAAAGAAAGCAGGAAAGAGACTAAAGCACAAAATACCAGTTCGAGTCACACAGAGAAAGAAACAAAACAAACAACTTCGAAAATGCACTGTTCATAAAAACTTGAGTGAGCAGCAGCCTCCACGAACCAAGACCACCCGCTAAACTACATGGCAACACACCCACAGACACCAAGAAATATCAAAACAACGCCCAGCACTCGGTATCACACACAATTATTGTCCTCTCTCCCTCCCTGCCCACCCCGAACCAACTTCCAGAAGCACATCCATACTCATATCTCTCACCGATCCATTCACTCACTCACAGACAACACGCAGCTGCATGCACGACCTCCCGAAATCCATCCTTCCGAATCCTCCCTTCCTCGCGAGGACAGAGTCCACCTGGCCAGGCTGAGATGCGGACACCATCCAGCTCTCCTGAGCTATCAGAAGAGACTGGATGACTCCGTTGTCGAAGCCTGCCCGGGATGTAACACAGCACCCCATACCATTAAACACATCATAGAAGACTGCATTTCACACAACCACTTACGCCAACAACACAATCTACACTCAATGAGAGCTCTGTGGGAAAGCCCGATCGTGGCCGTGGCCTTTCTCAGGGACTCGGGGCTGTTCGGCCAGGCAGCTTAGGGAACAACAACAACAACAACAACTTGAGTGAGATTCCGAGACTGTATTATTCCTTCCCGACTTTTATAAATTTAAATGCAACCTCTATTAGAAATAAAGAAGATGAATTAGTTGTTTTAATGAAGGATAATAATGTTGATATAGCCTGTATTAGCGAAGTTTGGCAAGTGTCAGAAGAATCTTTTACTATCCCGAACTTTGAAGTGTACCTACAAACTCGACAGCGACAACGTGGTGGTGGAGTGGGAATATTTGTTCGAGAAGATATTCAATCCCGCCGCCTCTTTCCACCACATGATGTTCAGTTGGAGACATTATGGGTGTGGTGCCGGCCCAAACGTCTACCCAGGGCGGTGTCCTGCATTATTGTAGGGTGCATATACTATCCTCCAAGATCACCTCTCCATCAAGACCTCATCGACCATATCGTTACTTACGCAGATGAATTACGATCCCTTTATAATGGATGCATATTTGTTATATGTGGCGATTTCAACGATTTATACATCGAAGACATCATCGACAACACTCATCTTCAGCCAAATTGTAAACTTTCCAACACATCAAAATAATATCCTAGACCTAATCTTCACTGACCTTACCCAGCACTACAAATCACCTCAACGATTAGCACCCCATGGCCGTACCCAGCACCTCACTGTGTTATGGCAACCTATTTCAACATTTCCGCCTTGTCATCACTCCAAGCTGGTCACCGTTCGTCCCATCAAGCAGTCAAGTGTCATTGCAATCGGCCAACATATTAATAACTACCCATGGCTAGAAGTGTACCATGAACAGTGCGTCATAAATAAGCTAAATAACTTTCTTAGTTCGGTAAATATTTTAATTGACCATTACTTCCCCACGAAACAAGTTTTAATTCAGTCTAACGATCATCCTTGGATTACTCCCTATGTGAAAGAAATTCTATCTCTACGTCAAAGCAATTTTAACAGTGGTAACATGGTTTTATTTAGACATTATAGGAATAAAGCAATTCGGGAAATAAAGAAAGCTAAACAACAGTATTTCAAGTCAAACGTGTCAGATTTGCGTACAACAAAGACAAGTGAATGGTACAGAGTAATTCGTAAGTTAACTGGAGAGAACTCACAGCGTAAATTTCAATTTCTTATTGACAAAGACCCTAACCAAGCTGCAAATACCATAAATTATCATTTTTCAACAATCTGCCAAAGTCTACCCCCCTTAGACCAGTCAAGATTACCTGAGCCTGTGGATAATTTACCACCTTTACCTTCTGTTGAGCCCTACCAAGTGTATGAAAAACTGTGTGAGATAAATGTAAACAAATCTGTAACCCCCTTTGATCCCCCACTTCGTATTATCAAATCATTTGCATATGAGTTTGCTTCTCCTATTGCTAGCATCATTAATTCGTCATTCAGTTCAGGGATCGTACCTCCCCTTTGGAAACGTGGCTTCATCACTCCCTTGCCCAAGATTCCCAAACCCGAAACTTGTAATGATCTTCGACCAGTGACTATAACATCAATTTGTGCACGTATTGCCGAGAAGTTTGTTGCATCTTGGGTGCGTGATGACACACAGGTAAACCTTGATCCATATCAGTTTGGGAATCGGAAAAATACTTCTACCACCCATTATTTATTGTACTTAATGAATTTTCTTTATAAAACGACTGACATTAGGGGAGAATGTGTAGCTGTGCTTAGCATTGATTTTTCAAAAGCATTTGACCGAGTAGACAACACAATAGCAATGAGACATTTACTTCATAATGGCATTAGACCTGAACTAGTTCCTTGGATGTCGTCTTTCCTTATATCTCGTGGTCAGGTTGTATGTTATAGTGGTGCTACGTCTGAAGAGCACACCACTACATGTGGTGTTCCGCAGGGTACCGTACTGGGACCTCGTATTTTTAATAATCATATAAATAGTGCCGGTTTGGATGAAGATGTTCAGTGTAAATTCGTGGATGACATTACTTTTGCTTGTGCATATAACAGTTGTTACGTCCTGGGATATATAAACACTGGGCTCTTTCTATTGGACTAGGTATGCGGCAACAAGCAACAACGGAAAAACGCTAGATCCAACCCTTATCTATAAACCCAGGCAACAAACCACCCTAAACCGTCAAGAGTCCTGCCTGGACAACGAGGTATCCTATGACTCGGTTACAGGGTGCACGCACTATAGACTGCTGATAGTCAAGCAGGCTATATAAAAGATCACACAATTAAGTTGACTTAAAGCTTCAAGGAAAAGATAGATAACGGAATTAAATTGCAGAAACAATTTAATAACAAACTAGAAGAAAGTACATTTAACGTTACGTTAATTAATACAACTAATCACCCCTGCGTGAAAGAAGGTGAAAGCAAACAGTCCTCAAAACATCGTACAGGTAGACAAGATGCGGGTCTCTAAACTGCATGCGGCTACTGTAGGATCTGATGCTTAGAAAAGAAAGTACGTTACGGATTTAGAGAACTCTTAACTCATAAGCAGGAATAAATACTAGTGATAGGACATACAGTGCATAATGGCATAGGTATAATTAAATAAAGGCAGCAACTCGCAACATAACCACATACAGGTGTGCTTCTCACTCTTAGTCAGGCAAGCCTGCTCGGACAGAGTCTCTAAGCCACACCCTGACTCACAATGCTCACAAAAACGGTAAACTGTGGCACAATAACAAGCATACAGAGATAATAAACCCCTAGCTGTTAATCTGCCAGGTGGCAGAGGTCTAGCCGGAAGGATATAGGCTTCGGATACCCGGGCTGAGCCACCTGCTCTAGCCTAGGGACGTTCCCAGGTCTGTGCGCCAAATTACTCTAATTGAAAGGGTGCTCTCTTGAGAGACTCAGACCGCAAGTATCTGACTCTCTCCTGGCGACCCTAAAACAAAAGCAAGACGTGCTAGCGCAGTGCTGAGTGGACTAGGCAATGGCCCTCACACAACACAACGCTAGACACACAGGGACACAGACAAGAAAATGCCCCCAGACTCCCACGGGTATCCTAGTAAAGTCGTGCGGGTCCACGGGACTCGCACCAGCAGACTTTACTTAAAGGATCGCAAAAAAGCCTCCCCTCCGGTCTAGCCCCTGCTAACCTGACACAAGAACACACTAGCAAGCATGAAACCACCAAATATGAGACAACAAAAAAGCTTCCTAGGTCTCATTAACAATTACATCCCTGCATAAGGCGAAAGAT
Source organism: Paralithodes platypus (assembly GCA_032716605.1). Taxonomy (NCBI): domain Eukaryota; kingdom Metazoa; phylum Arthropoda; class Malacostraca; order Decapoda; family Lithodidae; genus Paralithodes; species Paralithodes platypus. The sequence goes on from CM064540.1 coordinate 12,304,200, forward strand.
CCTATCTAGTTATCTGAGAGCTCGTCGTTAATACAATAATAGATATAAGGTCTATCAAGGGGATGGGATAATTAAATAGATTGGTGAAGTAGTGGAAAGAAGGTATACAAAGTAAGAGAGAACGTTTCTAAGTGGGGTTGAGAGGGATAGATATCAAGGGGGTCCGAAGGGTACGACAATGAGGTGAGCTCTGAGTCTTGAATCTGTCTGGACCCCCCCCCTAGGCATGCAGAATACATCCCAGGCTTGGCAACACTCAACACAGTTGCCTGGTCAAAATCCTCTACCCCGTGCGTGAGTCGAAACTAAGCCTAACGTTGCAATCAAATGCATGTGGCAGCGCATCAGGCTCGTCCCAAGCTGGTCTCTCCGCGCGAAGCAACGTCCCAAGCCGGTCTCTCTCTCCCGCTCTCACTAGACTTACATCTTATATATTATAATGAAACAATCAACTATCGAGAATAAAATATACTAAGATGCGTTGGTTAAGAATAAGGGCAGCTTCAAGCTGTGAAACAACATAAGAATATCCCAGACATTAGTTACATTGTCGTAGGATATATACTAAGGGAAAGCCTGCCGGCCGGCTACCACCAGCCGGTTTCTAAACGGTTGGGCAGCCGACTCGCGCGCATGCCCGCACGTGGTTACTATGCAGAAGCGTCACACCTCCCCTAAGATATAAGACCCTTGACTAAGTTCTTCATATCTAACAGAAAGCTTCTCATAGTACCACACACTGTTGCGACACAAGGCACTATATATAAAAAAAAAAAAAAAGACTGTTGCACTCCACCGGGCAAGTTAAGCTAACTCAGCGACAATAAGCGAAAACATTCAACTTAGATACTGCTACAACATCTTATACAAAATTCTACACGTTATAAAAAAGTAAAGAGTTATTATAAGGTTTTTGCTTTTTTAATTTATTTTTTTCGGCTGAACTACAGTGACAGCCTATTTTCCTCCACACTTAACCCTCAATCCTGTGGCAGTCTAACCAACATCAACCACCCTTGATAGACAATCCGCTATCACGTTATCAGAACCGGCAATATGGCGTATGTCCAGATTTTACTCCTGAAGCATGAGTGACCACCTGGTCAGCCTCATATTCCGGTTATGAAACTGATTCAAGAATTTCAGAGGGTGATGATCGGTATAAACCACTACGACTGGTCCGAAAGCAGGAACATATACATCGAAGTGCCTGACCGCCAGCACTATCGCCAGGAGTTCTTTTTCAATTACAGAGTAATTCCTTTGTGCACTATTGAATTTTTTACTGTAAAAACTCACTGGATGTTCGATACCTTCATCATCTGTCTGTAACAAGACAGCCCCAGCCCCTACACCACTGGCATCAGTTGCCAGCTGAAAAGGTCTGCTGAAGTCCGGGGCCCTGAGTATGGGGTGGGTACATAACAGGTGTTTTACCAAGGAAAACGCCTCTGCACACTCAGGAAACCACCGGAACTTCTTGTCCTTAGATAATAAGTCAGTTAAAGGTGCAAGTACAGTCGAATAGCCTTTGATGAAGCGACGATAATAGCCTATCATACCTAGAAACCGCATGATTTGTTTCTTAGTCGTGGGCTGGGGAAACTGATCGATGGCTTTGATCTTTGTCTGTGGAGGGCACACCTGACCCATCCCCACCTCGAACCCCAGGTACAAAACTGTGGCTTTGACAAAATCGCACTTACCCCGGTTTACCACCAAACCTGCTTCATTCAGTTTATTAAAAAGCTGTCCGATGTGAGCACAGTGACTGTTAAAATCATCGTCGTATATTATGACATCATCTAAGTACACCGTACAGTTGGGAATGTCGGCTACAATGTCGTTCATTAATTTCTGAAACGTTGCAGGGGCATTTTTCAGCCCGTATGGCATAACATGGCAATGATATGTGGCACCGTTCACCACAAACCAACACACCTCTCGCGCTCGCTCAGACAAGGGCACTTGCCAATATCCCTTAACAAGGTCTATCTTAGTGAGGAACTTGGCTTTTCCTATCTTATCCACACTGTCGTCCACGCGAGGGAGAGGGTAGGCATTTGTGGGGGTTAAACCATTCAACCTGCGGAAATCTATACAAAACCGCACCTTGCCATCTGGTTTGGGCTGCAGTGTGACTGGGGAAGTCCACCTTACTGCACCCTCAGAAATCAGCCCACGTTTCAGCATATAATCCAGCTCTACCCTAAGTGCTGGTAATTTAATAGGGGGAACACGGTATGGCACTGATTTAAAGGGCGGGTGGTCCCCAACATCGACATCGTGCACCGCTTGAGTAGTGAGGCCAGGATGCTCCGCAAAAACAGCTGGGTTTGAATCAAACAAGTGCTACAGCTACACGTTGTTGCTCAGGCAGATGCAATATCAACTCGTGAGCCACTTGTCTAGAATTCCCCGCCCACTGATCCGCGGAAACATGACAATCCCAATTATCCTCCCCCGCAGCTTGACTGTCCCTTCCTCCTTCTCCACCACGATCGCTGCAGATCAACACCGGGACAGTGAGAGGCTCGGAGGGGCGCCTCACATACTCTTTCATCAGATTTACATGGCAAAGTTGGTTCTTTTTCTTACGATCAGGGCTAGCTACTAAATAGTCTAGATCAGAAACCTTCCTTACAACCCGATACAGACCAGAATACTTGGCAGACAAGGGGTGTCCCACCAGAGGCAGTAGTATCAGTACCTCCTGATCTACTTCAAACTCCCTCAGCTTCACCTTCTGGTCGTATCTGTCCTTCATCTGAGCTTGTGAACTCTTAAGGTTCCGACCTGCTACCTCCAGGCTCTTTAGCATTCTCTCACGGCTTTCAACAACATACTTTAGAAGCGAGCATGGCTTTGTGACTCCCTCCCAGATCTCCTTGACTATGTGGAGGGGCCCCCTGACCCTGTGTCCAAAAACCAACTCGTTCTGGCTAAATCCCAAGCTCTCCCAAGGTATTTCTCTCTCAGCAAATAAAACGTATGGGAGACCTAGATCCCAGTCCTTCCCATTTTCCATGCAATAACACCGCAACATACTCTTGAGAGTCGAGTGCCACCTTTCCAAAACTCCCAGACTCTCGGGATGGTAGGCAGATGACACCACAGACACTATCCCATGTTGCTGCATGGTCTGCTTAAACAGAGCAGAAGTAAAATTGGATCCCTGATCAGACTGGATCTCCTGAGGGTAGCCATAACGAGAGAAATAGACAAGTAGGTTTTTGACAACAGTCTTAGCCATCCCGTTGCGCATGGGGTAAGCATCTGGATACCGTGTTGCTACATCCATTACAGTTAGTCAAAATTTATTGCCGGCACTAGTGGGGGGCAATGGGCCAACCATATCGATAACTACTTTGCTGAAGGGCGACCCAATGACAGGGATGGGTTGTAACGGGGCTCTCGGGATGACCTGATTGGGTTTCCCAACAACTTGATAAGTGTGACACTGTGACACTCATGACACGACACTCGCCTTTAACCCAGGCCACCAGAAAAGCTTGCTCAGAGCTGCCTCCGTCTTACGTGCCCTCAGGTGCCCTGCCAAAGGCACATCATGAGCTAATCTCAATAAGCTCTCACGGCACACCCTCGGTACTACTAACTGGTCCACTAATCCTGACCCGCCATCCCACTTTTTCTTGGGATACTGATGTCTCCGATACAAGATCCCCTCGGACAAGAAAAAATCACCAGGCTGCGCATCCCCATCGCTCTCCAGTTCGACAGCACCATTACCACACGCCCTGACTTCAGGATCTTCCAGCTGCAAGGAACATATATCAGCAGGTGCGAGATTATCCAGGTTCATCTTAAATAATTTATTTCCACCTCCAATGTCCCGCTGAGCCATCCTTTCCTCACGCTGCGCATAACGATGCTGTCGCAGAGTCTCTTCCTGCCCTGCACCTGCACTAGCGGTGACAGGCCCCGGGGCCTCTCCAGACTCTAACATAGGTGCCAATAATGAGTCACCAAGAAACACTGCCGGCTCAAAACTCTCCAATTGACCAACCCTTCCCGTTTTCTTGTGACCTTTCCTCCGCGGTTTGATAGACTGAGGTGGTGGCTGCAAGGCTCCGGATGTCTGAGAACGCGTCACAACACACGCCATGGTTTGTACGCTACACTTCTCAACCCACTCCTGTTCCTCCCTACTAACGTCGGCCGCCTTCTCGGCAACGACCAAGGGTGAAACCTTAGAAACAGGCACCGCAAAGTCGTTGCCGAGGAGGAGGTCAACGCCCCCAACAGGCAAGTTCTCTACAATTCCTACATCCAGCTCCTTCGCCACACCACCCACCTCCAGCTCCATCCGCACCAGCGGTAGGACTTCGTAGCATTGATCCCCTGAACTACCACCACCCGAGCAGCGTTAATCGGTCTACCAGTAAAGTTCTTTAACAAGGTCTGAGAAGCCCCAGTATCACGCAATAGCTTAACTCCTCGCCTTTCGCCAGCCCACCTCACAAAACCGTGCCCTCTATGACCCCCAAAGACGTCGCGGACAGGGTTCGAGCCTTCCGGACTCTTGAACACAGGCTGTGTCCCACCCTCTGACGAACTACCCTTGGCAAACTCAGAAGATATAGGCGACACCCCTATGCTGCGGGCCAATGACACAACCTTGTTTGGTGGCTTGTTCGGACAAGCATTTGCAAAGTGACCCTCCTTGTGACATGCGAAGCACTCTTTACTCTTTGGTTTCCCTTGGGAGTGGGAGGTACCATTAGACTTCTTATACGGGACGGTATTTGGTTTATGTTCAGTTTTATTGTCAGTGCTAGATGGTTTTGTGTATTTATGTGTATCAAAATTCTTGGGAGGGGGAGGGCTACGATCCTTTGCACCCGACTCACTCCTAGCTGCTGCTCCGCACCCTCGAATTAATGACAGTCGGAGGTCAGCCATTTCTGCTGCCTCCTGGAGAGTTCTAGGATTTTTTTCCTTCATATTTAATGTTAAGTCCCCACCTGTGCACTTAAAGAACTGCTCCAAGAGAACCAGCTCACTCAACTCCTCAAAAGTAGCTGCCCTCTCAGAATGCAGCCAATGTCGTAGTGCATCAGACAAGTCCCGGGCGTGTTCTAGGAAGGTACTATCCTTGCCCTTAGTAACACCCCGAAACTTCAAGCGGTAAGTTTCTGGTTGTAACTCATAGACCCGTAGCACAGCCTTCTTTAGCTCATAAACTACACAGGACTCTAAAGGTAGTGCATCATATGCTTTTAGCCCCTTTCCTAGGAGTCTTGATGAAACTACTGCTGCCCACTTTTCCTGAGGCCACTGGTGTTCCTGACACTTCTTCTCAAATCGCATAAAAAACTCAGCCACACATAATTCATCGAACACAGGAACTAGTTTAAGCAGGTGCGACAATGATTGGTCCTGATGTTTGTTACCTCCCCCAATATTTCGCCCTGTTACCTCCACTCGAGATCTCTCCAGCTCCCTGTCAGCCCGATACCTAGTAGACTCTGCCTGCAGTTCAGCCTCTCGTATAGCTGTTCTCTCTGCAGCCTCAGCCTGAGCTCTAGAAACCTCAGCCTGCACACTAACCTGTCTTTCGGCGGCCTCAACCTTGGCCATCTCAAGCCGAAACAACAAATCTGGAGTCAACCCTTGAGGAGGGGAAGGTGCATTTAATGGAGAGTGTCCCTGTGATTGAATTCCACGCTGCCATTGACCATCAACTTGGGGGTATGTACTAAATTCAGGCACCCTGACGTTTGATATGGAGGTAGAGTGGAGAGGGGGCTGGGGACCGGGGCCCCAAGTCGCCTCTCCACCCAGGTCTCTCCCTTCTAAACCCAATATCAAAGTCCTCAGCTGATCTTTCCTCATGCCACTTAAACCCTGGTGATCCTGAAGACCTGCCACACACTTTAAGCCATACTTATTCAGCTTCAACACCCTGGCAGCGGTAAGGGTCACCTCTAAAAATCTTCTAGCACCCTCCTCGCTATCAACTAGCCACTCCATAGGTCTTTCTCCCTCCGAGCCCGTATCGTGACCTGACCCATCACTGTGTTCTGATGTATTAGACATGTTTGTGTACTGCAGTAATTATCACGGTCATAGAATGTGCCTTATCTCCTATGCAAGTATGTATATACTAATGTTATTTAACCCGTGGAGCCCCGGCTAGTTTTGTAATGTTTGCGCACCAGAACCCGGCCGGTTTTCAAAAAATGGTTTTATTCCAGAAACAATAGCGAAGGGGTTAGGAATGAAGGAAAAACCACGAAAAACCGCTCAAAAAGCTTAAAAAATGGTCCTACAGAGCCCCCGAAAACGGATTTTACAGGAGTAAAAAATTGAAGGCAATTATCCCAAAAAACCAGGTTATTGCGCGCTCGCGCGCACGCACGTGGACTTTGAGAGTTTTCAACCATCGGCACGGTTGCGTGGGACACGTACACAGTTCCCATACAAATCTGAGCCCTCTTGAGTGGCTACACCTGAGGTTACGGTCGGCACAATTAGGGTGACGCGTCAGGCGCGTCTCTGGGGCTGTGCGTTACATACATCGCCGACGCGTCAGACGCGTCGCTGGGGCTGTACGGGTTAAAGTCTTTAATGTGTTATATTGGTTGCTCCAAAAAAAAAACTCTATGTCCACTGTATTCCTCTAATCATAAGGAATATCAAAACAAATGACCACTATATTCCTCTGTTCAGTAAATCCTATGCAAGGTCGCCATTTGTTACGTCCTGGGATATATAAACACTGGGCTCTTTCTATTGGACTAGGTATGCGGCAACAAGCAACAACGGAAAACGCTAGATCCAACCCTTATCTATAAACCCAGGCAACAAACCACCCTAAACCGTCAAGAGTCCTGCCTGGACAACGAGGTATCCTATGACTCGGTTACAGGGTGCACACACTATAGACTGCTGATAGTCAAGCAGGCTATATAAAAGATCACACAATTAAGTTGACTTAAAGCTTAAAGGAAAATATAGATAACGGAATTAAATTGCAGAAACAATTTAATAACAAACTAGAAGAAAGTACATTTAACGTTACGTTAATTAATACAACTAATCACCCCTGCGTGAAAGAAGGTGAAAGCAAACAGTCCTCAAAACATCGTACAGGTAGACAAGATGCGGGTCTCTAAACTGCATGCGGCTACTGTAGGATCTGATGCTTAGCAAAGAAAGTACGTTACGGATTTAGAGAACTCTTAACTCATAAGCAGGAATAAATACTAGTGATAGGACATACAGTGTATAATGGCATAGGTATAATTAAATATAGGCAGCAACTCGCAACATAACCACATACAGGTGTGCTTCTCACTCTTAGTCAGGCAAGCCTGCTCGGACAGAGTCTCTAAGCCACACCCTGACTCACAATGCTCACAAAAACGGTAAACTGTGGCACAATAACAAGCATACAGAGATAATAAACCCCTAGCTGTTAATCTGCCAGGTGGCAGAGGTCTAGCCGGAAGGCTATAAGCTTCGGATACCCGGGCTGTTCCACCTGCTCTAGCCTAGGGACGTTCCCAGGTCTGTGCGCCAAATTACTCTAATTGAAAGGGTGCTATCTTGTGAGACTCAGATCGCAAGTATCTGACTCTCTCCTGGCGACCCTAAAACAAAAGCAAGACATGCTAGCGCAGTGCTGAGTGGACTAGGCAATGGCCCTCACACAACACAACGCTAGACACACAGGGACACAGACAAGAAAATGCCCCCAGACTCCCACGGGTATCCTAGTAAAGTCGTGCGGGTCCACGGGACTCGCACCAGCAGACTTTACTTAACACCTTATTAGCGGCCTAGGCGGTTTATTTATATGTACCGCCCAGCGGGGTGTTTTTAGCCAAAATAGGGCTGTTTACGTGATCATTTTCATGCCTAAATAAGACCCAGAACGTAAAACAAGTATCTATCCCTGAAAGGGCATAAACAGAGCTTTCGAATGACACCATAACGATCCTTTTATGATGGCTAGTTTTCTTACAACAACCGTGCAACGCGAGTGCAAAAAGCATGTAATTAGGCACTTTCCCCATACAATTCCGTATATAGCGAGTGAGAGAGGGAGGGAGGAGGTGGGATTCGTGTCAGTAGGTTCGCCGCGGTGGTCTGGAGCAGTCATACGCTCGCTACTCTCCTGCCACCACTTGTCTCTCTCTCTCAGCAACATTACGTGCTGAAATTGCCACACGACGTATGTCGAGCGCCGCCACATAGTCCAGCTTTATTTAACTCGACTTATGATGCGCGCCGACAATTAAGGGTTAAAGGATTGCAAAAAGCCTCCCCTCCGGTCTAGTCCCTGCTAACCTGACACAAGAACACACTAGCAAGCATGAAACCACCAAATATGAGACAACAAAAAAGCTTCCTAGGTCTCATTAACAATTACATCCCTGCATAAGGCCCAAGATCCTATCTAGTTATCTGAGAGCTCGTCGTTAATACAATAATAGATATAAGGTCTATCAAGGGGATGGGATAATTAAATAGATTGGTGAAGTAGTGGAAAGAAGGTATACAAAGTAAGAGAGAAAGTTTCTAAGTGGGGTTGAGAGGGATAGATATCAAGGGGGTCCGAAGGGTACGACAACGAGGTGAGCTCTGAGTCTTGAATCTGTCTGCCCCCCCTAGGCATGCAGAATACATCCCAGGCTTGGCAACACTCAACACAGTTGCCTGGTCAAAATCCTCTACCCCATGCGTGAGTCGAAACTAAGCCTAACGTTGCAATCAAATGCATGTGGCAGCGCTTCAGGCTCGTCCCAAGCTGGTCTCTCCGCGCGAAGCAACGTCCCAAGCCGGTCTCTCTCTCCCGCTCTCACTAGACTTACATCTTATATATTATAATGAAACAATCAACTATCGAGAATAAAATATACTAAGATTCGTTGGTTAAGAATAAGGGCAGCTTCAAGCTGTGAAACAACATAAGAATATCCCAGACATTAGTTACATTGTCGTAGGATATATACTAAGGGAAAGCCTGCCGGCCAGCTACCACCAGCCGGTTTCTAAACTGCTGGGCAGCCGACGCGCGCGCATGCCCGCACGTGGTTACTATGCAGAAGCGTCACACAGTACACTCACGGGCCTCACCGTGTTCCGCGGTAGAGTGTAAAGGCTATCAGCCTATGTTCGAGAGGGAGTAGTTGGAATATAGAAAAAAAAAAATTAAAAAAAAAATGTCAGGAGCAAGCCAATAAGATCGATCATTGGTCAAACGAGAACAACATGAAAATAAATGGAAGTAAGTCGAAATTAATGTTAGTGGACTTTCAGAAAATTAAGACAAATGTAAATGCTGTTAGTTTAGGTAATGAATCTGTTCCATTTGTTAATGAGATGAAGCTGTTGGGTGTTATTATTTCGAGTAACCTTCAGTGGAAGGCGAACATCAAGTATATTGTCTCGCGTGCAAGTAAACGAATTGTTGCAGTTAGTAAATTGAAACATTTTAAGGCTAATTTGTCTGATTTAAAGAATTTTTATTGTTGTTATATTAGGCCTGTACTTGAATATGCATCGACGGTTTGGTGTTCGTCACTCACACACGCAGAAGTAAATTCTCTTGAGAGAATACAAAAAAGATTCTGTAGAATTTCATTAGGACCTAGTTATATAAATTACGAGTCTGCTTTGGAGTTATTAAATTTGGAATAATTAGAAGAGAGACGAAGAAAGAAGTTTGAAGAAGACAGCCTTAAGTTGTTGCACGATAAACAGCATAGAAATATACTTCCACCGGACAACACTAACACTTACACACACAAATTACGAGCAAGAAAATTTCTAGTTGAAGAAAAATGTAACACTAAGAGACACCAAAACAGTGCCATTCCACAATTGACCAGGTATATAAACAATTATTTGAGGAAGTAGGTAGTCAGTGTTTTGAAATGATATTATATTTTGCCAATACATGACCATTATTCCGGCAAATAGTTCTTAATATTTGTAATTTATGTGTATTTTATGTGTAATGACGCTTTGTATATGTTTTACTCACTGTATATTTTCAACTCTATGGTTGCAATTGTAAAAATTACATTAAATAAACCTATTATTATTATTATTATTATTATTATCTACCTCCACACCGCACCTCCTTCTTACTTCCTCATTCGTCTGTCTATCCCTCCATGTAACTCCGCACGCACTTCTCAAGTAACTCATTTCCACCGATCTCACTCTTGGTCTGAGTCTCTCCACGAATGTCCATGCTTCGCTTCCGTAAGTTAGTGTCGGGATTACCACACTGTCATGCAAGGACTTCTTCACTTCCATACTGACCACTCTATTTCTTGTTACTGCTTTCAACGTGCCTACAACCCTCTTCCCCTGTTGCACCCTCTCCTGCACTTCTTCATCCACAGTCCAATCTTTACTCAACACACTGCATGCAGTATTAAGCAGGAATCTGGCTGGAGGGTGTATTTGTACTCATATTTTGATCAAAGACATTCATCATTATGTTTCAATTATAATATACGCAGTTTATAAAATAAATCACATATTTAGTATGCCACCTAGTTTGAATATAACTGTATATAATTAAGTAATTAAGAGAGGAATAATAGTTCGAACCACTGTATAACAGTATAGGTGAACGTTACGAATGTGTCACACGCATGCTGAGCGTGGTTGGCAAGGAATATGTTTGAATAATTATTGACAGAGTGAAATATATTACCGGTGGAAAATTGAGTGATGAACAGGGTGTTTTTTTTATGTTTTCCCGAAGTGGTAGAGGATGTGTAGATCAGATCATTGCAATGAGGTAGATGAGAGAGATTAAGCGGTTAACACCTGGAAGGAAAGTACAGGAGCAGAGGAGGAGCCTCAGGGTACCTCCAGGAGAAGCAGAAAGTCTGGGACACCATCTCGGCGAAGAAAACTCAAGAAAATCTCCTAACCATGCAGACTAGATTGCAAAAGCACACCTCCAGGCAGCCGCCCCTTTGGAGAGTGGCTTGTGGTTACATGCCATCCCCATCCCACCTCTTGGAACTCACTTGGATGCTGAAGCGCTCCGGGTTGCCATCGCGCTCAGAGTGGGTGCGGCAGTTTGTCACCCACACACTTGCAAGTGTGGTGGGGGGATGGATGCTCAAGGTCACCATGCCTTGTCATGTATTCACGGCGCAGGCCGCCTGCCAAGACACTCTGCACTAAATGATGTCATAAAACGGGCCCTGCAGAGTGCTAACGGTGCATCAATCCTTGAAGCACATGGACTTCTCAGAGAAGACGGCAAACGGCCAGATGGGATGACCACTTTCCCTTACAAGAATGGCCGGTGCTCGTGTGGGATGTCACATGTGTTGACACTTTCTCCATAACCAACATCGACAGAATTGCCAACGAAGCAGGTGAATCTGCCCGGATAGCAGAAAGTAGAAAGCGAGAAAAATATCAAGCCATCGCCAGAAGTCATCAGTTCGAGCCTCTGGCATTCGAAACTTCAGGAGTCTTCGGCCCTACCACCCTTAATATGGTGAATGAAATAGGCCGTAAAATCAGAAAAGTTTCAGGAGAACCCCGGGAAACCCTCTGGCTCAAGCAAAGACTAGGGATGGCTATCCTCCGGGGCAAATGCCACCAGCGTCATGAGCTCAGTATTTTTTTTTTTTTTTTTTTTTTTCTATGTGATTGAGGGAGGCAAAAGGCATAACTGCCTATAGCGAGTGCCTCCCCCATAGTTGAAAGAGTGACAGAGCCAAAATCAAGGGACGTTCGAGCCAAAATGCCTGGACACACGGAGCTTGAAGCAATTTAAGTCATAGGAAGAGGGAAAGACTGATTCTGGGAGAGAGTTCCAGAGCTCAGATGTTGAGTAGAAGAAAGTTTGAGAGTAACGTTTCACTCTTGGGTTGGAGAGTTGCACAGAGTAGGGGTGGGATTGAGTTGCAAGACGGGTACCACGTGCCCTACGTAAAGGAGGTGGTATGCACTGGGATAGCTCTGAGGAACACTGATTATTATAGTAGCGATAGAATAGCGAGAGAGACGCAACATTGCGGCGGAGAGAGAGAGATTGCAGAGAGTTGGTGAGTGGACGGGAGTTAATGATACGAAAGGCCTTCCTTTCAACTTTGTCTAGGAGAGCGGTGTGAGAGGAACCTCCCCACACATGTGAACAATACTCAATACAAGGGCGCACTATGCCCCTGTACAGAGCAAGAAGCTGTGCAGGGGAAAAGAACCCCCTAAGGCGGTTGAGCACACCCAGCTTCTGGGAGGCTGCCTTAGCAAGACTGGGCCATGCCACTGTGTGAGGCCTGGGCAGGAGTGGTGTATCCGTAGTCTTTCCACGGTAGGGTATAAAAATAAACTTTATTTGTATTTAACATGTTTGATGTACATAAATAAAAGATGTGTCGGATGGTTAAAAAACACAGTTGCTCGCGCGTTTGGGGCTAGCAACACGTATTATGAAAAACATGTATCCATCATACAACTCACTGTCTCTCACTTCACTCACTCACTCCCGTAATTTACAGGAGGATAACAGGTTTTTCACAATACGTAGAGGAATGGTCTTTTAAAAAATGAGATTTATGGATCCTTAAAAAATCATATGTCAAAGTAAATAAAGGGGGATTGTTGTTGTTGTTGTTGTTGTTCCCCAAGCTGCCTGGCCAAACAGCCCCAAGGCCCTGAGCAAGGCCAAGGCCATAACCGAGCGCCCCCACAGAACCCTCCCCGCCGATTACAATAAAGCCTGGGTGACCGAAGCCACTCCATGGCGGGGAGCTGAGGAGGGTGCGGAAATGCCCGGGAAACCAAAGCCCCACCCAGGGCCCTGTGTCCCTCAGCAATTATGAAGAGAAAGTTGAGGGGCAAGGGAAAAATGTGACGCTTTGGCTTCCAATCTTGGTAGATTGGGAGGTCAATCCACGTTAGAGACGCCGTCACTTGAGATCTAGAAAATATATAAGTAAAAGGAACAGTCAGAGTAAGCTATGGGTATGGCAGAGATTGCTCAGTTCTCACTCTAATAGACCAGCCCATCACCACATGACTAGAACCCAATCCTCTCAGCATCAGCTAGGAAAGGCCCTAGAAAGCCGCCTTTGGCGGGGGGATAGCTCCCCTATTTCAACCCTTTTCGGGGTTGGGCACCCGCCCAGGGGGACTGTAGATATGATAGAGCAAAAGTGTCCACAATTCCTCTCTATTTACTTTGTCATATGTTTTTTCAAGATGTTATGATGTATGATGTATTAAGGAAATACACAATTTGTTAAATACCGTGAAGAGCTTCTAAGATGGTAGTGAAGCATGTGTATTGTGTAAGAATAAAATGGCACACTAAGTTAATTATTTAGTGTCCAGGTTGGAGTGAGACAGGGATGTGTTGTGTTGCCCTGATTGTTTAATATGTACATGGATAGAGTAATAAGAGAGGTAAAGACAGAGCAAGAAGAGAGGGATTAGAAATTATATATTTAGGTCCGTTGTATGCATGTGACTTCAGATATTGACCGAGTGCGTCAAAGTTTTTTTCTGAAGTGATCTGATCGTTCCTGCTGCTCTACAGTTGTCGTGTCTATACCGACACGTCAAGAACATACCCCCTATATCGTCACCAATTCATAGCATAGATCATCTTAGAAGATGTTGGGAACGATCATATAGCTGCTCTCCAAATCAAGTGACATGTATAAATATGGTGTCGTCATCTAGTGTGGCATTAAGGAAGCAACCAACACCTTGAAGCTCCACTGTGACCATCTAGTGCGACACATGTGAAGCTCCCAACATCTTGAAGCTGCAATCGATAACCTCGATAACCCCTGGGGGTAAGGGGGCCTCCATCTCATGGTGGAGGAAAAAAAGAATATGCCCCACGCGTCCTACTGTGTGTCGTACAAGGTGACTAATAGGGGGAATGGGGGTAGATTGTAGGCACCAATCGAACAGGGCTATACCCAGAAGAGGCTGTGTGCATTTGATAAAGAATCGCTGGAACTCCTGTTTCATTTGCTTGGCCTCTCTTACTGATTCCCTTTGTGCCTCACTTACACAGAGAGTAGTCCAGCATGCTCTCACAAACCCCTCCTCCTCCTATCTACTTCACTACACTTAACATGCACACCACACTTCCTTCATAATTTAAAAAAAACACAAAAATTATGAACATAGGCCCAGCCTCGGAGTTCCCAAGGGGAGGGACCATGAATACCCCCACACATGCCCGACCTTCCCCTGACGACCCCTCTACATGCTCTGGACCACGGCCTGTCACTCTTACTATCAACTTTTGTAATATACGCAGCCTTTCCTCTAATTTTCACTCTATCGAACACCATCTCTCCTCCTCCAAACCTGATCTTCTTTTCCTCACCGAAACTCAGGTGTATGAAGCAACTGCCAGCAGCCCCTTCTCTGTATCCTCCTACTTTCTCTATCCTAGTTTCGATGCCAGAGGCGGATGTTGTGAATACGTGCACAACAAACTCACTTGCTCTCGTGTTCCCGATTTCAACTCCTCTAAATTCTCAACTTTATGGCTCAAACTATCCTGTCATTCTCATACTAAATATTTCTGTGCTGTCTATCTTTCCCCTAACTCTACCGACTTTCCCAAATTCTTCGACTATCTAAACTCGAAAGTGGAACACATTCTATCTATCTCTCCCTTCTCTGAAATCTCCATCTTAGGAGATATCAACGTTCACCACCGCCATGGCTCTCCTCTCATTCTACTGACCCACCTGGTGAACAAGCCTACGTCTTTTCTTTCATAAATGACCTAGAGCAGCTGGTCCAGCAATCCACCCATATCCCGGATCGCTTCGGAGATCGGCCCAACATTCTTGACTTATTTCTGACTTCTACCCCTTTTTCTTATACTGTCAATCTTTTCTCTCCTTTGGGTACCTCCGACCATAAACTTATCTCCGTCACCTGTCCTATCTCTTCAGTACGGCCATCCGATCCTCCCAGCCGGCGGCGCTTGTAGCACTTTGACGCTGCCGACTGGGAGGCTCTCTGGCAGTATTTATTTGATTTCCCATGGAATGACTTCTGCTTCCGTGGCCAGGGACCCTCGGAGAGTGCTGAACGCATTACCGAGGTAATCCTCTCGGGCATAGAAGCGTACATTCCATAATCTTTCTCTCAGTCTAATGCAAAAAAATCTTGGTTTACTCACGCTTGTTCTATTGCTATCCACAACAAGGAGGAAGCATTCAAACGGTACCGACGCCTTAAATCTCAAGAATCTCATTCTTCCTATGTTTCTGCCCGGAATCAAGCCAAATCTGTTCTTCGACTTGCCAAGCACTCTTTCATCAATAATAACTGCACTGAACAATCCAACTCTAGCTCTTCCCAAGCTTTCTGGCATCTAGCCAAAAAGCTCTCCAACAACTTTTCTTCCTCGTCTTTCCCTCCCATTTTCCACTCTAATGGCACAACCATCACTTCTTCCTCTGACAAAGCTGAACTCTTCACTCAAACTTTTGCCAGAAACTCTACCTTGGATGATTCCGGTGCTATTCCTCCCTCTCCACACCCCGCTCTCCTACTTATGCCTAATATCCTAATCTCTTCTAAAGATGTACTTTCTACCCTCTCTGGGCTTAATACTAAGAAGGCGTACGGTCCGGACGGTGTTCCTCCTGTTGTACTTAACAACTGTGCTTCCGTGCTGACCCCCTGCCTACGCAAACTGTTTCGTCTCTGTCTCTCCACTAACGTCTTTCCTTCTTGCTGGAAGTTTGCTCTCATTCAACCTGTCCCAAAGAAGGGTGACCGCTCTCAACCCTCCAACTATCCTCCAATTGTTCTCATCTCTTGTATCTCTAAAGTTTTTGAAACTATTCTTGCTTCCAAATTTCTTAAGCATTTCTCTTCTCATAATCTGCTCTGAGATCGCCAGTATGGCTTCCTTAAGGGTCGCTCTACTGGTGATCTTCTTTCATATCTTACTAACTCTTGTCATCCAACTTTCGGGACTTCGGTGAGACTTTTTCTGTTGCACTAGACATATCGAAAGCCTTCGATAGAGTCTGGCAAAAATCTTTAATTTCCAAACTGCCCTTCTTCGGTTTCTGTCCCTCCATCTGTGCCTTTGTCTCTAATTTCCTTTCCGGCCGTTCCATAGCTGCGGTTGTGGACGGCCATCGCTCATTTCCTCATCCTATCAACTCCGGTGTTCCTCAGGGTTCTGTTCTATCTCCTATTCTCTTTCTAATTTTCATAAATGATCTTCTCAACTGTACATCCAGTCCCATTCATTTGTATGCAGACGACTCTACTTTACACCACTCAATTAGTTTTCCAGAACGCCCCAGCCAGCAGTCCCTCAAAAGTACACGCAATGAAGCCATAACATCTTCTGAGCTAGCTACTATTTCCAATTGGGGTAGATAAATCCATATTCCATTTAATCCTTCCACAACTCAATTTATCCATCTTACTAGGACTATCCCTTATTCTTCAACAATACAAAAATCAACCCTTCATCTTCTCTCAATGTTCTCGGTGTCTCCTTTTCTTCTGCTCTCACTTGGAAAGACCATATTACCAGTCTCGTTAAGGCAGCCTCCCAGAAGCTGGGTGTGCTCAACCGCCTCAAGGGGTTCTTTACCCCTGCGCAGCTTCTTGCTCTGTATAGGGGCACAGTGCGTCCTTGTATTGAGTATTGCTCACATGTGTGGGGAGGATCCACTCACACCGCACTCCTAGATAAAGTAGAAAGGAAAGCCTTTCGTATCATTAACTCCAGTCCACTCACCAACTCTCTCCAATTTCTCTCTCTTCGCCGCAATGTTGCATCTCTCTCACTGTTCTATCGCTGCTACAATAATCAGTGTTCCTCGGAGCTTTCCCAGTGTATACCACCTCCTCTACGTAGGGTCGTAGTACCCGTCTTGCAACACAATCCCACCCATACTCTGTGCAACTCTCCAACCCAAGAGTGAAATGCTATTCTCAGACTTTCTTCTATTCAACTGCTGAGCTCTGGAACTCTCTCCCAGAATCAGTCTTTCCCGCTTCCTTTGACTTAAATTGCTTCAAACTCTGTGTGTCCAGGCATTTTAGCTCGAACCTCCCTTGATTTAGGCCCTGTCACTCTTTGAAATCTGGGGGAGGCACTCGCTGCAGGCAGTTATGCCTTTTGTCTCCCTCATTCACATAGAAAAGAAGAAAAAAAACATGGGCCTCGCAAGAATTACAGGCTACTGAATAGCTTACAGACCCAAGGTTGAGACAGACATAGTAAATAATGACCTATGCAAGTTGGTGGATATGTCTGTGGAATTATGTGAAAAACTAGGTCTGAAAATAAATGAGAATAAGAACAAAGTGATGACAGTAAAAGTGGAAGGAGACACTGATTGTAATGTTATGGTTAGTGGAGAACAACTTAAAGTAGTAGAAGAGTTTATGTATCTTGGAGCCATGATTGAGAACAGATGAAAATGTGTGAGAGGGGTAGAAAACAGAATAGCACAAGGAAGATAGGTAGCTGTATCAATGAAAGCCCTGATCAAAAGAAGAAACCTAAGTATGGAAGCATTGGGAGGATTACATGAGGGTGGGCTAGGGAAAATATTACTATGTGGGTGTGAAACTCTGGCATAGCAAAATAATAAATATCCAAGGCACGAATGCGAGCCGTTGAAATTGATTTGTTAAGCACAAAAAATGCCTGTGAGGTACGAAGAATAGACAGAGTAAGAAGTGTGGGGTTAGGAAATGTGTTGATCTAAAGGTAGAAGAAATTGGTCTCGGATGGTATGTTCACATGACTAGATTGACTGAAGAAGAGTATTAAAAGGGATGTATATCAGTGAAGTGGAAGGATGAAGAAGACGTGGAAGGCCAAGAAGATGGTATGATATGGTGTCTTAGTGTGTTTCAAAGCGTGAAAAGGGAATGAATAAAGCAAAGGAAATAGGAAATTATATAAATGAATTAAGGAAGTTTGTTAGGGAAAGCACATGAAGGTCTTTGTACCTTTTTACATGATAAACCAGGAAAGCCTTTAACCCGGATGTTGATGTGAATTGACTTTGTGGAAAATGTATAGCATCTGAGGTGAAGCCCAAGATTTTGGGGGCTGGTGAATGAATAGTGGTCCTAATACTAGAGTAATTGCTTTTGGCTGGCGGTTAATATATGTATTATACTGTATATGTTACTTAATTAAGATGAAATTACTTGCAACCTGGAGGGTCCCACGAAGTGTTGAAGAGTGAGTGTTGCCCCGCCCATTACTCCCACTGGTTTATTAAAGGTTAAATTTGTTAAACTTAAACCACCAGATGTGAACCCCATGCTAGCAAGTACGGTTGTCTTACTTCTGACATTGTGAATTCACAAATCTAAGTGTAGTTGCATGTTTATGCATCTGTGTTCTGGAGGACTGCATCCTCATTCATCAGCATTACCTCCATCTACAAAAATGAATAGAATTTAAGGAAGTTAGTTCTCGAAGTCTCAATAAACCAATGTGAGGTTGAGAATGTGAATGAGAGAAGTGGGGATGTCGTCCTGCAGTAAACGAACACATACTAATACAATGAACATTGGACAACTGGACTCACATTGCCATGAGTAAGAATTGTCCCTACCTGTTAGCAGTGACGAGTGTGAATAGGGTTGTATCTGGATTTCTTCTATTGGTATACAAGTCCTCCGTTGGTTGATTTTGTATCCATCTTATTGAAATATACTATACTTCAATTAATATTTCTTAACATTGCCAATGCCAAATATGTTAACCTGATGAATATATAAATCATTATTATGCATGAATAATTTAACTAAGAGCAACATCATTAACCCTTTCAATTGGATGATACCTTTTTGAATTGTGATTCTGTGGCTTCAAACTATTTTGCTGAACCAGGGATGATCTGTTAGGTTAAATTAGTAATTTCGGATACTATTTGAAAACTGATGGGATTGAATTGGTGTTAGGCGAGTTCCGTCTTCCATATGAAGCAACGATTACGGAATTGAATATTTCATGTTTTCAAACCAAAGTCCACGTAAAGTTCCACTGGAGTATGTTGTGTGACTATGATCGTACATTATGTAGTATTAAAGTAATTTTCGAATTATTACGGCAGCACAATATTATGATTTATTAATTATGATAACATTATTTCTCACTTACCAGGTTTCGAACCTAGAACATCAAGGTTGATATCGTAGCCGAAACGTTAATCCTAGTGTTTTAGGTTTGAAACCTGACCAAGGAGAAATATTTATATATGCACGCACATGTATTTGTGTGAACAAAAACAGGTGTACAAAATAATAATTATAACAAACTATTATGAATGCTATATCATTTGTTATTCGTTGCCAATATTTGTGTAATTATTTAAAGATGACTATGTTTTCAGATCATATACTATATAAATTATTTATTATAACCCTTATCTTCGCCGTAAAAGAAATTATCGGGAAATATATTATATGCCTGAAATAGCATGCCGAAACCTCATTTGAACACCAAATCTAGCCCTCAAAGCACCTTCATCCAGTGTAATGGTATGAAACGTCTTCGGTATTAAGTTTTCTAACCAAAGGTATGCAAATTATGTAGTCACCAATGATCTCATTATTCCTTGGTTATAGTTTTCATATACATTGATGTTAAGTGTTGAGTGGTCAAGGCTGCCAACTTCTATTTTATATATACATTAATTTTCTAAGTATATGCGTAAAGGTCTTTGAGTAATCTTAAAGGACCGACAATACCAGCAGAAATGTTTAAAGGTAAAATTTGACAGCTTACCCAAACATGCACACAAACATTGTATGAGTATAAGATTAATTTGACATCCATAGTTAGTATAATTTCATGGTTGATTAAGTTAAAGTTTTGCTTTAACCCTTAACTGGCGGCGTGCAACATTTGTCGAGTGAAAGAAATTTGGACTATGTGGCGGCTCACAACATAAGTCGTGTGCCATTTTCAGCACGTAATGTTGCTGAGAGAGAGAGATAAGTGGTGGCAGGAGAGTAGCGAGCGTATGACTGCTCCAGACCACCGCGGTGGACCAACTGACATGAATTCCACCCTCCTCCACCCTCTCACACTCGCTACACAGTGAATTATGTAAGGAAAGTACAGAATTACATGGTTTTTGCACTCGTGTTGCGCGATTGTTGCAAGAAAACTAGCAGTCGTACAAGGATCGTTGGGGTGTCATTGGAAAGCTCTGTTTATGCCCTTTCAGGGATAGATACTTGTTTTATGCTCTGGGTCTTATTTAGGCATGAAAATGATCACGTAAACAACCCTATTTTGGGTAAAAACACCCTGCTGGGCGCTACATATTATTTACCGCCTAGGCCGCTCGTTAGGTGTTAAACAATATGCTAATAAATACATTTGTTAGGTGAAGACTTCCACCTTAAAATTGGTTCAACTATTCCTCACCAAAAGGTATTAAGTTTGATATAATGTTGGATAGTAATTTAACTATTGTGATTTCTTTTTATGTTAATACCGAATGAAGATAAACTAATATTAAACTGTGGGTTGTCAAAAATTGGGTTGTCAAATAATGGAGTTGGCGATTGGATAACTCATAAAATCTAACGCATACATTAAACATTCTGTTTTGATCATATGAAAGCAATGGCGAAATCACTCTAAATATCGTCATGTATGAGTGAGAAATCCTGCTAACAAGCACAAACATAGACAAGCTGCTTAACACACCCAGCTTATCGCATAATCTAAACAACGGTCTTTGGCGATTTTAACATTTGCTCTAGTTACAAATAAATACTGAGCGATAACTAACCAGTATGGAATATATGCAATGGTATATGCAAGTGAAATGTGTATTGTTTCATTATTGGAATAGAGGAATGAAAGCAAAGTTGAAATAAATGCCATCACATGATATTGGCTGTTAAGCGAAGGAGGTATTAGTACCGTTGTGGTCGAATGATAGTAGCAGGAAATGGGGTTAGTAACGGTGGTTTAAGAAGAAGAACAAAACAAAACGAAGGCCGAGCAAAAACAGGAGTCAATGGTGGTAGATGAGAAGATGGAGGTAGTGCTGGTAGAAGAGGAGGGGAAGGTGGTGGTGATAGAAGAGAATGGGAAGGTGGTGGTGGTGGTAGAAGAGTAGGGGAAGGTGGTGGTGGTGGTAGAAGAGAAGGGGAAGGTGGTGGTGGTGGTAGAAGAGAAGAGGAAGGTGGTGGTTGTAGAAAAGAAGGGGAAGGTGGTGGTGGTAGAAGAGAATGGGAAGGTGGTGGTTGTAAAAGAGAAGGGGAAGGTGGTGGTGGTGGTGGTAGAAGAGAATGGAAAGGTGGTGGTTGTAGAAGAGAAGGGGAAAGTGGTGGTGGTGGTAGAAGAGAGGGGGAAGGTGGTGGTGGTGGTGGTAGAAGAAGGTGGTGGTGGTGGTAGAAGAGAAGGGGAAGGTGGTGGTTGTAGAAGAGAAGGGAAGTGTGGTGTGGTGGTAGAAGAGAAGGGGAAGGTGGTGGTTGTAGAAGAGAAGGGGAAGGTGGTGGTGGTGGTAGAAGAGAAGGGGAAGGTGGTGGTGGTAGAAGAGAAGGGGAAGGTGGTGGTGGTGGTAGAAAAGAAGGGAAAGGTGGTAGTTGTAGAAGAGAAGGAGAAGGTGGTGGTGGTGGTAGAAGAGAAGGGGAAGGTGGTGGTGGTAGAAGAGAAGGGGAAGGTGGTGGTGGTGGTAGAGGAGGAAGGTGGTGGTGGTGGTGGTAGAGGAAGGTGGTGGTGGTGGTGGTGGTAGAGGAGGAAGGTGGTGGTGGTGGTAGAGGAGAAAGGTGGTGGTGGTGGTAAAAGAGGAATGGGAGGCTGTAGCTGGTGGTAGTGAAAGAATAAGTAATAGCGGTGGTGCCAGAAGATGATGAGGTGTAGGTAAGGGAGATGTAGTACGAGAACTAAGGGACTGGAAAGAGGAGTAGGTGGTGGTGGTGGTAGAGTATGTAGGTGAAAAGGAAAAGGAGGGAGAAGTCAGAGGTGGTGGTGGTGTCAGGTGATACTGCATCACGGGTGGTGGTTGTAGAAGAGAAGGGGAAGGTGGTGGTTGTAGAAGAGAAAGGGAAGGTGGTGGTTGTAGAAGAGAAGGGGAAGGTGGTGGTGGTGATGGTAGAAGAGAAGGGGAAGGTGGTGGTTGTAGAAGAGAAGGGGAAGGTGGTGGTGGTGGAAGAGAAGGGGAAGGTGGTGGTGGTGGTTGTAGAAGAGAAGGGGAAGGTGGTGGTGGTGGTGGTAGAAGAGAAGGGGAAGGTGGTGGTGGTGATGGTAGAAGAGAAGGGGAAGGTGGTGGTTGTAGAAGAGAAGGGGAAGGTGGTGGTGGTGGTAGAAGAGAAGGGGAAGGTGGTGGTGGTGGTTGTAGAAGAGAAGGGGAAGGTGGTGGTAGAAGAGAAGTGGAAGGTGGTGGTGGTGGTAGAAGAGAAGAAGAAGGGGAAGGTGGTGGTTGTAGAGGAGAAGGGGAAGGTGGTGATGGTGGTAGAAGAGAAAGGGAAGGTGGTGGTGGTGGTAGAAGAGAAGAAGAAGGGGAAGGTGGTGGTTGTAGAAGAGAAGGGGAAGGTGGTGGTGGTGGTAGAAGAGAAAGGGAAGGTGGTGGTGGTGGTCGTAGAAGAGAAGGGGAAGGTAGAGGTTGTAGAAGAGAAGGGGAAGGTGGTGGTGGTGGTAGAAGAGAAGAGGAAGGTGGTGGTTGTAGAAGAGAAGGGGAAGGTGGTGGTGGTGGCAGAAGAGAAGGGGAAGGTGGTGGTTGTAGAAGAGAAGGGGAAGGTGGTGGTTGTAGAAGAGAAAGGGAAGGTGGTGGTGGTGGTAGAAGAGAAGGGGAAGGTGGTGGTGGTTGTAGAAGAGAAGGGGAAGGTGGTGGTGGTGGTAGAAGAGAAGGGGAAGGTGGTGGTGGTAGAAGGGGAAGGTGGTGGTGGTGGTAGAAGAGAAGAGGAAGGTGGTGGTGGTAGAAGAAAAGGGGAAGGTGGTGATGGTGGTAGAAGAGAAGAGGAAGGTGGTGGTGGTAGAAAAGAAGAGGAAGGTAGTGGTGGTGGTGGTGGTTGTAGAAGAGAAGGGGAAGGTGGTGGTGGTGGTAGAAGAGAAGGGAAAGGTGGTGGTTGTAGAAGAGAAGGGGAAGGTGGTGGTGGTGGTAGAAGAGAAGGGGAAGGTGGTGGTGGTAGAAGAGAAGGGGAAGGTGGTGGTGGTGGTAGAAGAGAAGAGGAAGGTCGTGGTGGTAGAAGAGAAGGGGAAGGTGGTGGTGGTGGTAGAAAAGAAGAGGAAGGTGGTGGTGGTGGTGGTAGAAGAGAAGGGGAAGGTGGTTGTGGTGCTAGAAGAGAAGGGGAAGGTGATGGTGGTGGTGGTAGAAGAAAAGGGAAGGTGGTGGTGGTTGTAGAAGAGAAGGGGAAGGTGATGGTGGTGGTGGTAGAAGAGAAGGGGAAGGTGGTGATGGTAGAAGAGATGGGGAAAGTAGTGGTGGTGGTGGTAGCAGAGAAAGGGAAAGTGGTGGTGGTAGAAGAGAAGGGGAAGGTGGTGGTGGTGGTGGTGGTGGTAGAAGAGAAGAGGAAGGTGGTGGTGGTAGAAGAAGGTGGTGGTGGTGGTGGTAGAAGAAGGTGGTGGTGGTGGTGGTAGAAGAAGGTGGTGGTGGTGGTGGTAGAAGAGAAGGGGAGAGTGGTGGTGGTGGTGGTGATAGAAGAGAAGGGGAAGGTGGTGGTGGTGGTAGAAGAGAAGAGGAAGGTGGTGGTGGTAGAAGGGAAAGGGAAGGTGGTGGTGGTGGTTGTAGAAGAGAAGGGGAAAGTGGTGGTGGTGATAGAAGAGAAGGGGAAGGTGGTGGTGGTAGAAGAGAAGAGGAAGGTGGTGGTGGTAGAAGGGAAGGGGAAGGTGGTGGTAGTGGTGGTAGAAGAGAAGGGGAAGGTGGTGGTGGTGGTAGAAGAGAAGGGGAAGGTGGTGGTGGTAGAATAGAGGGGGAAGGTGGTGGTGGTGGTTGTAGAAGAGATGGGGAAGGTGGTGGTGGTGGTGGTAGAAGAGGAGGGGAAGGTGGTGGTGGTGGTAGAAGAGGAGGGAAAGGTGGTGGTGGTGGTAAAAGAGGAATGGGAGGCTGTAGCTGGTGGTAGTGAAAGAATAAGTAATAGCGGTGGTGCCAGAAGATGATGAGGTGTAGGTGAGGGAGATGTAGTACGAGAACTAAGGGACTGGAAAGAGGACTATTTGAAGAAAGAGGAGCAAAAGGAAGAGGAATAAACGGTGGTAGAAGAGGAGTAGGTGGTGGTGGTGGTAGAGTATGTAGGTGAAAAGGAAAAGGAGGGAGAAGTCAGAGGTGGTGGTGGTGGCAGGTGATACTGCATCACGGGCACTGAAATGATTACCATCGCTCTCTGTCCCTCGAAACGTGATAAAGGATATTTTTCCGTCTCCCTTTGATAGAACACAACTCAAGCCCTACCCTGGCTTGAGACGTCAACAGACACACAAAACACTAATAGCTCACTCAAGACAGATTATTTAGTAATTTATTTGTATATAATTTTTATGAAATATATAAATATACTTTTTAAACCAATGTATTCAAATAATTGGGTCGAATAGTTGTCAAAGAAATCCCGAAAATGTTTCAATAATTATTTGTTTTGTTATACTATAAACTGAACTCCCTGAAGTCGAAGGTTGGGCGATGTGTTGTGTCAATTGTCTACGTAATGTTTATAGGCAAGAAAATTGTCTGAAAATAATTTGGAAGTCAGAATCCCTCGTTAGGGAATTTTCCGAGTGAGAGAGCCAGCAGAGGAGGACTGGAGGCAACTTTCTTGTATGCAACCCAGATCTAATCATTTGCACATAGGTTATCATTGTGTTAAGCCTGGTTCACTCTCTACATAATATTCAAAACAGCTTCGACAGTCTTTACTTATATGAATGCTTTACATAAACATACATATAGAGTAGGTAGAATTAATAGTTGCGCTAGGTTAACTCATAAAGGTGTTGCCATATGTACGAAAGGTCAGAACTGAACTGCAACAAATGAACTTTGGGGCGGGAGGGGGGATCCGGCGCCCTGGCCAGGCTGTGTTTTGATGATACGTGGGGAGTCTTTTGATGTAGGACACGGGTGGGAACGGCAGGCTCCAGCACCTTCTCCACACGGGGCAATGGACACCTCTTGTCGTTTTGGAACACAGTTTTAACCGTGGGAAGGGGATTGCTATCTGATTTCAACGTTAGAATTAACTATGGATAGGGAGAGGAATGGGTCTCTCCTAATGTTAAATATATCTATCGCTCTTGCTGAATTGGTCATTATATGATAAATCTTATAACCACATTGTTGTATGCCAATAATAATCAATTACGGAAAATATACGGTATATATAGTCAATCAGGATAATATTGACTGCCTCTGGCCTGCTAATCTTGCAAAAACCAAGGATAAGGTAAGTCCAGCTCCTGGGCTCCTTACGTCCTTACAGGAAATTAACACGGTGTCACCTTTTAGAACTGTAAGACATAATGCATAATATCTAAATCGTCTTATGAATCTCTATTATACGTAATTGAGTTTTCTAAATGAAGTCATTGAGAAAGGTGGTCTGTTTTGGTATTGTAGCATTTCCCGACTCCTGCTGGGGTAGCTCTGATGACGGACGCAAGGAAGGAAGAGAGGGAGAGGAGGCGGCGCTCTAGACTCGCTACACCATAACAAAACACCAAAACTCCTGCTAATGGACAATGTTAATGATGGGACCGTCGGTTGCTTGTTCGTAATAGATTTTCGCAGGAAACGTTGAACCGTTGCTTATAGGTTATCGATGTAATGCACACTCTTTTAGGAACGCATCATTACTGTCCTCACTAAAATTAATTATACAGGTAATATTTGCGAATACCATGCTGCGAGAAGGTAATTTACTTAACTTTTGCCGATTAATAATTATAATAATAATAATTATTATTATTATTAGTAGTAGTAGTAATAATAGTAGTAGTAGTAGTAGTAGTAGTAGTAGTAGTAGTAGTGAAATTTAGTATGTGTACAATATTAAATATATGGTAGTGGTGGTGGTGAT
Source organism: Paralithodes platypus (assembly GCA_032716605.1). Classification (NCBI taxonomy): domain Eukaryota; kingdom Metazoa; phylum Arthropoda; class Malacostraca; order Decapoda; family Lithodidae; genus Paralithodes; species Paralithodes platypus. The sequence goes on from CM064540.1 coordinate 12,330,216, forward strand.
GGTGGAGGTGGTGATGGTAGTAGTAGTAACATGAAATGTATGACAAATATTAAATACAAATCAATGTAGTAGTAGTAATCCACGATGATGAGTCTGAGTGCTTACCCCGGAATAGGAAGTAGCTGAATGACAACGAAGTAAGGCACTTTGATGACTATTCTGACCTGGTCTAGGGTCCAAAGAGGGGATGCACAGACTGAGTGGGTAGTAGTAGTAGTAGTAGTATTTGCTTTAGTTAATTACACTACAATAAAATGTTGTAGGTTAGAGTGTCTTTATATGGCGACATAGGGTTCCCTGGATCAATAACAATAAGGCACCTGGGGACTTACGTGCTCTGATTGGCATAGATTGATAAATTGCCTAATGAAAAAATGTATATATATATATATAATACTAGGTGTAATAATAATGGTATGATTTTTGAGAGATTGTAGACACCAATCGAGCAGGGCAATACCCAGGGGAGGCCTCATAGGCATGTGATAAGGTATTGCTAGAACTCCTATTTGATTTGTCTGACTTCCCCCACTGTTTGTGTCTCACCTTCTAGAGCAGTGTTATTCACTAATTTGTGAAGAGAGCCAAAAGTTCAGGACATAGTCAGAGTGAGAGCCACATAAGCCATAAGACAAATAAGCCGCAAGGATAAGCAGACAAAAATATATATGGGAACTAAATTACATATTTGTGTGGGTTTCCATAGCCACAGATTTATAGAATAATACTAGGCCTAGTAACAATTATTGCATTACAATTCTTTAGTAAAAATTAATTATATTGAAATTCACATGATTCACTTGTAGAAGTTTGTATTTCTGGTGGTTCGTCTTCTTTTGTGTGCTTTCGTTTTATAATAAATGTGTCTACTTTGATTATAGCCTTGATAATTCACTGCCTGGAATACGACAAATAGGTGAACAAATAACCAAATGTGGAAAATACAGCGTTTGAATTTGTAAGAATACGAGTTTAGGTCCATACATTTCATGCATACACCGAAACAGTCTTTTTCTCATAAAATAACACTAATTTACGAGGCATTATAACCTACATTTCTGATGTGGTGTTAATAAAACGAGTGAATGTATAAGACTGGCCGAGTAGTGATATGGCTCTCTCTCTCTCTCTCTCTCTCTCTCTCATCATTCTTTTATAATGGGTGCTCTCTATTTTCTCATTTTCTCTTTGTGTTGAATAATTATGAAAAGTAAAGAATTGCCAGGGCCACTAGGCCTATTCTCATTAGCAATTTGATTAAGTGATACGTCTGAGTGATACGTCTGATACAGCATAATGATGCAATTTATATCTAATACTTTGGACTTTTCTCTGATTACTGATGAATTCTCTCTCGCTCTCTCTCTCTCGCGAGCCGCCAATCAGGTCATTGCCAGCCGCCACTGGCTCGCGAGCCGCGCAATGAAGACCACTGTTCTAGAGAGTAATCCAGCTAGCTTTCACAAACCCCTCCTCCTCCTATCAATTTCACTAAAAAATACCAAAAAAACACACACTCTTCTTTCCAATACACACACAACAAAACAATAAGTTATAAATAGGGACTATCACCCTTTCAACTTTGGGGGAGACACCTGTTACAGGCAACTTTGCCTTTTGTCTCTTTGATACGCATAGGAATTTTTGTATGGGGTAAAGCATGATGTAGAAACAATATGGCGTCCATAAATCAAGTTGTTACAACCCTCTTATACCGGTACCCTATTGTAGGCAAGTAATGGAACAAGGATGGTAATGACCATAGATTTTTAGCGAGCACATTAGCTAACCATATACTTGTCATTTCAGACATTCATCGTAAATTGGCTTATACTCTATATATTAGAAGTATCAGAGCAATGAACTAATATAGAATGATGTGAAGGAGATCAAAGCACATAATTATAGTAATTAGTATGGATTTATATATGACAATAGGCTATTCATTTTGCCAAACTTAAAGAACTTGACCCCTAACCTCTAGTACCTCAAGGGTGTACATTTTCACATGGATTTAAATGTTGACTATCCCTAACTGCCAGATGTATCAGCTCCATTGTTTGAGTTGTTATTAAGTTATGAGAAGTTGGGGTCGGGATTTTTTGCCTCGCCTTTATGGACATAGTACCGGATTGTCTCTAAATTGGCTTGAAGTTTTTTAGATCGGGGTAACAGCATGATACACTTGTAAAATGCCAATGGCTTTTAAAATAATACTGCGTCTAAGTATAACGCAAATTAATTATAAGAATCTGAGCAAGACTGTAAGAACCAGAGTTTACACGTTGAAAGACATCTTTGTGAATATTTCTGACTGAATATACGGCGGTTTGCGAGTAATTACATCTCGGACATAATAATACATCTGAAAGGCGTGTATGCGTATTTTCGCATGCATAAGGCAAATTTGACTAGAGCGTTTCTTCTGTTCTAGTATACAACTGCGAAAAGATCCCTCAAGCGAACTTTGAAGGGAAAGAGAGAGAGAGAGTAGTGCAGGTTACATGAGCCCCCGCTTATCATCACATTACAGTTACAAGAACATCCTCATCACTAATGTACGCCAGACACAAAACAGGGATCACAATTTATCGGCCAGTGTTAAGCTTACTTGTCCATGCCAGCTATTCGAAAACTGTAAATATATTTAGCCCGAGGATGAAACGTTTATCTCGTCCAACTCTGTAGCTAATTAAAATTCAAGTACAAATTGCAATATAATTATTTAGTCAAGAATCGTGTCTATATCATATTTTAAAAATAAATTTAGCTTTCGATAGGTTTGCGGCAGGGTCGGGGGGCGACATATTGAGTCCATTACCATAACACACTGCGCTAAATGGGGTATCATGTTAATTTTAAATGGTAAGTGCTGATAGAAAAACCGGGGATCGCCCGCTCGCTTAAGTAAATAGTCCTATTTTTATTTTCCATCACTAGTTGATTATTTTTTTTGTTTTCTGTTTTCAGAAAAACTCAGCACCGGGTGGGTGAAAGAAGGGGAACCCAGCGGATATTTATTGATATTTCATATTATGTTCTGACCTAGTTTATCAGAATGATAGGCGATACTAGCCTGATTATATATATATATATATAGTACATTAGGGTGTTTTTTCATAACGGAAATTAGAAGAGTCATGCTCCTAACCATGCATTTTTTGCTTATGAAAACAAAACTCTTGTGGTGAAATCTTAAGTCATTTGCACTAAATTTAGGGGTTGCACACGGAGTTCGCAATTTCACATATATGATTTTGACCATTCCAGATGTTCTTGCTGTGTAATGCTCATTATTATCTATTTGAGCTATTGAGAAGCTTCAGTTCTCTGATCTTGTAACTAGAGGGTACCTATCATGCTTTGAAAAACTTCGTCTATCCAATGACTTCCTAGACCAAGATCCAGACACTTGGCCAAATAGAGAGGATTATAGGAAGGCTCACTTGGTAGTCAACGGTCTCACTGTCACAAATGATCATGCAGAACATGGAGTTGCTCTCATTGAAGAGTACAATCGTCTCCTGACACAGGATGAACAACAAATCCAGTTCCGGTATCTACTTAAATTTGAGACAGAACATCGCAGGTTTCCCTATTCCAGAAAATCACCACTAATCGGGCAACAATGATTGGCTGGAAACCATGATACCCCTGCTTTTGAGCGGCTAATACTCCCTGTTTAGGAAAAGGGACCCAAGTACTTGCTTTTTAGAACATAAGAAGCTATCTTGTCTATGATTTGGAAATATCCAGAATTGCGATATATATTAAAACATAAAGGTCACTGTGCAACCCCCAGAACATAATATATTACAACAATACTTTACATGCAGAAGTTTTACGCCATTACCAAAAACATTAATGTTTAGGAGTAAAACAATTCATTTTTTCCCCTTATATAGCTGACTACCACCGTAATACTGTAAATACTGTATATATACTGCACACACAGTATATGGCCATGTCTTGTGATTTGATATACTGCACTAATTCGAAAGAGACATATTGTACATAGCAACTATTATTGTAAAGAATTGCAGATTACAATGTAGTGTTTTATGCTTGTGACGTTAACCACTCCGTTAGAACCGCATGGCTTGTCCTACAGTGACTCGCTAGGATCACCAGGGCAGTGGATGTGGCTACAGTTGATGTATTATTGTGTGCTTTATTTCATATGAAAGCTCGTGTCATGGGCAGTCCAGAAAGGCTCTTTGTTTTCGCCCATGTCAAGGCTTTATATATTTAATTGCAAAGTATATGTTTTATCATTAAGTAGTAATGATAGGAATTGAGAGAGAGAGAGAGAGAGAGTAGAACAGAGTGAGAGGAGGCGCACAGTGTTTTTTGCCATGCTTGATGACGTCACGACTGGCTGGCCTGGGATTGGTTGAAGGAGTTTTTTACCATGCTTGGTGACGTCATGTTTGGCTGGCTTCTTTGTCATTGGCTGAGGGAATTGTTACCGCTTTTTCTACGCGGCTCGAGCTAGTGCTAGTATATATACAGCCCTCTCGCCACTCTCTCCCTCAGATCTGGTTTCTAGAACGCATCCCTCTTATCCCTTTGATATCTGTTTTCCTCCCCGCACCTGAGAACCTTTTCCTCCGCCTATCTCTCTCATTTTCCATATCTTTCACCACCTTTTATTAATATTATACCCCCTCTGGTTAACTCTGCATAATCAGCTTCATGCTGGCCAGTTGTATTGTGCGTTAAGGTCTTATATAACCCATGTATGTTAGTTGTTAAGATAAGTTGATCACGAAGCATTGGTTGGCATTCATATTGTTCAGTACCGCTTCCTATAATTATTAGTGTTCTGCTGGATTAGATAATGCTAGACTAGGAGTCTGATACTATAAGGTATTGTTTCCGATGGGTGCTGGCTTTAGTTAAAAGCTGCACGACATACCTGAGAACTGGAGTTGATTGGGTAAATTCTAGTCTGTGTGCCATTGAGAATAGAGCATGCACGAATGAGGGCTTTTTGCCTATACCATTCTGCACTGTTCTAAGCTCGTTGTTTGTCTTTGAGGTACGCCAGGAGAACGCTTAATACTTCGGTATTAAGGTTTCTCAAGAGAGCTACCCTTCCTTATAACGTAATACTTGACGCACAGACTTGAGATTTGCACTAGGCTATGCGGCATGCCATGCGCACCCGTATCTCGTATCATTGACTCTAGCTAGACTTTATCAGTCACAGTAGACATTAAGTATATTAAACCAATTACTCTTTTTATGCATACCAGTTTATGATTACACAAGCATTTCGCAGCCTAGTTTGATGTATTGAGACACAAACGACTTAGGCTCTTTTTGTTGATAGGAATACTGCATTGTCGTGGCGATTATTATTATTGTTGTGGCGTTTAGGATATTCTTGGCTCCGACTGCATTATATCTCCTGCCTTTTTGTATGCATAGCCTGCACGAGCATTGTTCCGCTGCCTGCCTTTTTGGGTTCCATTTCCGATTCGAGCATCTTAATAGCATCTAACATTTAAAGAAGATTCCTTGTTGGTGTTGAAGGACTTTAGTGCACTTTCTTTCATGCAGGAGTGCCTGACATTTATTGATTAAAGTAACGTAAGCTGTAACTTCTCTTACCACCTTACTTTGCATACCATAACCAAGCACCTTCGGTTATAGGTAGTAATAGGCTGTTTTCACATAACATTAAGCCTAGAGTAGACGCACATTTATTGAGAGTTTAATAACCTATTATTGCATATAGAACTCTGGAGAGTATTTGTGTTCTTTGTTCACTGGGAATATACATCAGAGGTTGGATCTAGCGCTTTCCCGTTGTAGCATTTATGCCATTACTAGTCCAATGAATAAGAGCCCTGATATATTTAAACCTCAGTCGTAAGAAATGGCGACCTTACCTAGGATTTGGTGAACCTACATTTATTAGCAGGGAACATTTGTTGTTTTGGGGAATATTTTGCGGGGATCAGCAAGAATAATTTTTTTTGCAACATAGTATAGCCCTTGAGTATTTCCGAGAATTTTTGTGTGTATATTGAGGTATAAGAGTTTGGGGTGCTTCTTTTCTGAATATTGAGGTGGGAAATTTTTGTGAGCATCATGTCTTATACCGGATCAGAGGAGAATGGAGACACAGTACGTAATGTCGAAACTGAGGAACAACAGTATGATGAAATGGTTAATCAGGTGAACTGTGAGGAGGATGCTAGGATATTTTTGCAATGGCCTGTTACTGCCGAGCGGTTGGAGGGTATGGATCGGTACGGTCTTCAATGCCTGGCCACAGCTATCGGTCATGCGGGTACTAGCAGCAGAGACCAGGGATAACTTGATAACGTGTGTACTGGGCAGGGTGACTGGTGAGCGAGATGGGTTGAGTGCTCAGAGCCCTTCGGCCATGCTTCCCCTACACTCGACTCCTAGCCATCCCAGTGGTTTGCCGACCCCGAGTACGCGTCCACAGTTGGGTGGTGACTGGCAGGGTGGGTTGCCCCTGGGGGGACCACTGGTAATTTCAAACATTGTAGCACCTTCACCTCCTCAAGGGTTATCTCCAGAATTATTGCTTCAGCTCGAATTAGCTAAGATCGAAGAGAGAAATGCTATCAGGGCAGGTGAGTAGCAAATAGAGCTAGCAAAAATCCAAGCTGAGTCGACTAGGTACTGTGCCGACAGGGACGTAGAGAAGTCGCGAGTAGAGACAACGGGACAGCGACTTGGGGCTGGTAACCGTGCTCCTGATCAATCTCTCTCGCACTTATTGAAACTGGTTCCGGTGTTTGATGAGAGTGGGGTAACAGAATTTTTTGCACGCTTTGAGAAGAAGTGCCAGGAACACCGGTGGCCAGAGAATAAATGGGCAGCACTTGTATCCTCTAGATTAATAGGCAAGGGTCTTAAAGCCTACGATGCGTTACCTTTGGAGTCATGTATTGTGTATGAGGATCTCAAGGAGGCTGTCCTGAGGGCTTACGAACTGCAACCAGAAACGTACCGTTTGAAGTTCCGAGGTGTAACTAAGGGAAGAGATAGCACCTTTTTGGAACACGCCCGGGACTTGTCCGATGCTATGGGGAACTGGCTCCGATCTGAGAAGGTAACAACATTTGATGGAATTAAGCAGTTAATGATGTTGGAGCAGTTCTTTAAGAGCACGGGCGGTGATCTAACTTTGAACTTAAAGGAGAAAAACCCAAGAACTCTAGTCGAAGCAGCAGAAATGGCTGATCGACAGCTGTCGTTGATTCAGGGTTGCGGGTCCTCACAGAAGTATGATGCAACTGCTAGGGACCGTTATCCTCCCCCTCCCCGTAGAAATGACACATTTAAACAAAAGAGCAATGAAACTAAAACTGAATCCAAACCTAACACCACGCCATATGAGAAGAGTCAGGGGCTTTTTACATCACAGTATAAGCCGAAACCGAAATTTATGTGTTTTAAGTGCCACCAGGAGGGTTATAAGGCAAATGAGTGCCCTAGTCGACCTCCTCCGGCAGCCGTGTCTTTTGCTCACGGCATTGGAGTGTTCAAGAGGACATCGGAGTTTGTTAGAGGCAATTCTTCCGAGGTAAATACACTGCCAGTGCAGAAGGATCGGGAAGGCTTATTCCCTGTCCGTGATGCCTTTAGTGACCACAGGGGACTCGGTTGTGTGGAGTGGGGGGGTAGAAGACATGAGGTGAGAATTTTGCGTGACACTGGGGCATCGCAAACATTGTTGAGAAATTTCACTGGTAAACCTGTAAATACGGCGCGGGTGGTTGTGGTTCAGGGAGTTAATGCAACAAGGTCATACCCGCTTGTAAGAATGAAGATGGAAGTTGATGGTGTGACTCGTGACCTGGATGTAGGAATTGTGGAGAAGTTGCCTGTTGGGGGCGTCGACCTCCTTCTCGGCAACGACTTTGCGGGGCCTACTTCTGAGGCTCCACCCTTGGTCGTTGCCGAGAAGCCGGCCGACGTGAGTAGGGAGGAGCAGGAGTGGGTTGAGAAGTGTCCGGTGCAACCAATGGCGTGTGTTGTCACCAGATCTCTTGCATCCAGGGAGTCACATTCTGGTCAACAGTCTTTAGACAAGCGGAGGAAAGGTACCGAGAAGGGGTTGAAAGTTGATGCGGTTGAGAGTTTAGTATCAACGGACATTCTCAGGGACTCATTATGAGGACCGATTTTCGAGTCTGGAGAAGACCCATTAACTGTTACTAAGAAGGCAGAGGATGGGCTTAAAAAGACGAAGAGACAGCAACGATACACAGAGAGAGAGCAACGGGAGGCTAAATTCAATGTAGGAGGGGGGCATGAGTTGTTTCGCAAACACTTAGATAAGCTTGCTCCTTCGGACATTCGTAAATTGCAATTAGAAGACCCGGAGGTTCTTGAATGTGGTACCGGTGCTGTCGAGTTGGAGGAGGACAGTGATGCACAGTCGGGGGATGTAGCAACAAGGTACCCTGACGCGTACCCTATGAGAAATGGGTCAGCGAAGACGGTGGTCCGAAACTTGCTAGAGTATTTTTCCCGGTATGGTTACCCGCAGGGTATTCAGTCAGACCAAGGATCCAACTTCACTTCTAGCCTCTTTGTTCGAGCAATGCCGCAGCATGGGATTGTTACGGTTGTGTCATCTGCGTATCATCCGGAGAGCCAGGGTGTGTTAGAGCGATGGCACTCAGCCTTGAAATCTGTGCTTCGTTGTTGTTGCTTTGAGGATGGGAAGGGTTGGGATCTTGGCCTGCCATATGTTTCATTTGCTGCACGGGAGGTACCTGGGGAAACTTTGGGATTCAGCCCTAATGAGCTCGTCTTTGGACACCGTGTCAGAGGGCCTCTCCATATGGTTGAAGAAATATGGGAGGGCGCAGAAAAACCTTGTTCTATGCTCAAGTATGTCCTCGACAGTCGAGAACGGATGTTGCGCAGTCTGGAGTTGGCTGGCCGTAATTTGACTAGCTCTCAGGCCCTCATGAAGGACAGGTACGACCTCAAGGTTAAACTCAGGGAGTTTCACGTGGGTCAGGAGGTGTTGATTCTACCGCCCCTTGTAGGTCATCCCTTATCCGCGAAGTACACTGGTCCTTATAGGGTGGTTGAGAGGCTATCGGACCTGGATTGCTTGGTGGCCGCTCCAGACAGACGTAAGCGCAATCAGTTATGTCACGTTAATCTCATGAAGGAGTATGTGAGGCACCCCCCTGAGCCTCTCACTGTGCCTGTGATGACGTTTAGCAGTCAAGGTGGAGAAGGAGAACGGGACAGTCAAGCTCAGGTGGAGGATAACTGGAAGGATAAGAAATTCAAATGGGCGCCTGAGTGTGAGAAGGCGTTTGGAGTAGTAAAACACCTGTTGTGCACTCACCCGATCCTCAGGGCCCCTGAGTTTAGCCTACCTTTCCAACTAGCAACGGATGCTAGTGGTGTGGGGGCTGGTGCCGTCCTTATGAAAAAGGACGATGATGGGCTGGAGCATCCTGTTAGTTTCTGCTCGGAGAAGTTCAATTCAGCCCAGGGGAGCTGCTCTGTTGTCGAGAAGGAGCTGCTGGCAGTTGTGCTTGCACCGGGGCATTTCGAGGTCTATGTTCCAGCCTATGGTCCGGTCGTTGTAGTTTACACAGATCATCACCCTCTCAAGTTCTTGGACCAGTTTCACAATCGGAATATGAGGCTGACCAGGTGGTCACTAAGGTTATTGGTATATAACCTGGACATACGCCATTATGGCCGGTTGTGACAACATGGTTGCAGATTGTCTTTCAAGGGTATATGATCCTGGGTAGATTGACACACGGGTAGCCTCCTGCTTTAGTTTGAATAGTATTTGGTGCTTGTTGGCTCGCGGTTGTAGCCCAGCGTTTTGGGTCGTAAAGCAGGAGTTGAGCGTTTGGTATAGAAGAAAAAACTAGGCTTGCCCCTATAGTGCAACCGAAATAAACAAATTAAAAACATAAAAATCAAATAGAAACTCTTTCTTTGATAGTTGAATTTTTTCAGTATGTTATAGCAGTAATTCTGAGTTGCACTCCTCTCAGAATGCTGGGCTAGAGAAGCTCGCTCTTGAGGAGCATAACTACATATGATTTAACCTATTGTGTTGGGGAGGGTTATAATTTTGTAAAATGTTTTGTTGAAGAACTGTGCCAGATATTTTACTGCCGCTGGGTGATGGGAAGTAGAGATATAGCATGGGTTCTAACCATAAGATTTTTTTGAGGTTTGGGCCTCTGAGAAAAATCTTGGGGGGGTGTGACGTTAACCACTCCGTTAGAACCGCATGGCTTGTCCTACAGTGACTCGCTAGGATCGCCAGGGCAGTGGATGTGCCTACAGTTGATGTATTATTGTGTGCTTTATTTCATATGAAAGCTCGTGTCATGGGCAGTCCAGAAAGGCTCTTTGTTTTCGCCCATGTCAAGGCTTTATATATTTAATTGCAAAGTATATGTTTTATCATTAAGTAGTAATGATAGGAATTGAGAGAGAGAGAGAGAGAGAGTAGAACAGAGTGAGAGGAGGCGCGCAGTGTTTTTTGCCATGCTTGATGACGTCACGGCTGGCTGGCCTGGGAATGGTTGAAGGAGTTTTTTACCATGTTTGGTGACGTCATGTTTGGCTGGCTTCTTTGTCATTGGCTGAGGGAATTGTTACCGCTTTTTCTACGCGGCTCGAGCTAGTGCTAGTATATATACAGCCCTCTCGCCACTCTCTCCCTCAGATCTGGTTTCTAGAACGCATCCCTCTTATCCCTTTGATATCTGTCTCCCTCGCCGCACCTGAGAACCTTTTCCTCCGCCTATCTCTCTCATTTTCCATATCTTTCACCACCTTTTATTAATATTATACCCCCTCTGGTTAAATTTGCATAATCAGCTTAATGCTGGCCAGTTGTATTGTGCGTTAAGGTCTTATATAACCCATGTATGTTAGTTGTTAAGATAAGTTGATCACGAAGCATTGGTTGGCATTCATATTGTTCAGTACCGCTTCCTATAATTATTAGTGTTCTGCTGGATTAGATAATGCTAGACTAGGAGTCTGATACTATAAGGTATTGTTTCCGATGGGTGCTGGCTTTAGTTAAAAGCTGCACGACATACCTGAGAACTGGAGTTGATTGGGTAAATTCTAGTCTGTGTGCCATTGAGAATAGAGCATGCACGAATGAGGGCTTTTTGCCTATACCATTCTGCACTGTTCTAAGCTCGTTGTTTGTCTTTGAGGTACGCCAGGAGAACGCTTAATACTTCGGTATTAAGGTTTCTCAAGAGAGCTACCCTTCCTTATAACGTAATACTTGACGCACAAACTTGAGATTTGCACTAGGCTATGCGGCATGCCATGCGCACCCGTATCTCGTATCATTGACTCTAGCTAGACTTTATCAGTCACAGTAGACATTAAGTATATTAAACCAATTACTCTTTTTATGCATACCCGTTTATGATTACACAAGCATTTCGCAGCCTAGTTTGATGTATTGAGACACAAACGACTTAGGCTCTTTTTGTTGATAGGAATACTGCATTGTCGTGGCGATTATTATTATTGTTGTGGCGTTTAGGATATTCTTGGCTCCGACTGCATTATATCTCCTGCCTTTTTGTGTGCATAGCCTGCACAAGCATTGTTCCGCTGCCTGCCTTTTTGGGTTCCATTTCCGATTCGAGCATTTTAATAGCATCTAACATTTAAGCCGTGGAGCCCCGGCTAATTTTGTAATGTTTGCGCACCAGAACCCGGCCGGTTTTCAAAAAATGGTTTTATTCCAGAAACAATAGCGAATGGGTTGGGAATGAAGGAAAAACCACGAAAAACCACTCAAAAAGCTTAAAAAATGGTCCTACAGAGCCCCCAAAAATGGATTTTACAAGAGTAAAAAATTAAAGGCAATTATCCCAATAAACCAGGTTATTGCACGCTCGCGCGCACGCACGTGGACTTTGAGAGTTTTCAACCATCGGCACGGTTGCGTGGGATATGTACACAGTTCCCATACAAATCTGAGCCCTCTTGAGTGGCTACACCTGAGGTTACGGTCGGTGCAATTAGGGTGACGCGCCAGGCGCGTCTCTGGGGCTGTGCGTTACATACATCGCCGACGCGTCAGGCGCGTCGCTGGGGCTGTACGGGTTAAAGAAGATTCCTTGTTGGTGTTGAAGGACTTTAGTGCACTTTCTTTCATGCAGGAGTGCCTGACATTTATTGATTAAAGTAACGTAAGCTGTAACTTCTCTTACCACCTACTTTGCATACCATAACCAAGCACCTTCGGTTATAGGTAGTAATAGGCTGTTTTCACATAATATTAAGCCTAGAGTAGACGCACATTTATTGAGAGTTTAATAACCTATTATTGCATATAGAACTCTGGAGAGTATTTGTGTTCTTTGTTCACTGGGAATATACATCAGAGGTTGGATCTAGCGCTTTCCGTTGTAGCATTTATGCCATTACTAGTCCAATGAATAAGAGCCCTGATATAATTAAACCTCAGTCGTAACATGCTCAAACAAAAATACAAATTATAAGAAAATATGCATCCTTCAAATGATTTGCATTGAATTATTATGTCAGAAGATTTACATTATGCAAGCATTTCTTGTAGTAATAATATCATAATGGCAATATATAATATTGTTACTTTGAACAATGTTTTCAAAGGGCCCTAAGCTACTTAATTGAGCCATTCTGCTTCGGATGAAGTGATAACACAACCATGCTCACCCCTCCCTTATCCCAACTGAATTAGCAATATCAAAATAGATGCTGTGTGGGTGTGCACAGGCAAGCGAAAAGTTTGTGGTGAAGTGAGATAGGGGTTGAAGTATGGTGTGCTGTGCTATGTTAAGATGTTTTGTTTTATTTGTTGTGCTACATTGTGCAGTTTTGGGTTGTATTGTGCTGTGCTGTGTTGTATTGTATTGTGCGTTCTATTGAGATTTGAGCGCTGTGCTGTGCTGGGCTGTATTATAATGGGCTGCATTATGTTATGATCGGCTGTGTTATGTGGTGTTGGGTTGTAATGTGTTGTGAATATTAATATGTGTTTTAAATCTATTAATTCGTATCAAGTTATTTTATGTTATATTGTGTTGTGTTGTGCTATGATAAGCTATGTTATGCTGTGTTGTGATGTGTTCGGCTGAGAGAGGGAAGGAGAGACTGATGTGGATCTTTCAATGACATTGCACCAAGTAGCCTAATCGTGTAGGTATTTGTGTGTGTGTGTGTGTGTGTGTGTGTGTGTGTGTGTGTGCGTGGGTGCGTGAAGAACCTACGGATATGGTTGAACACACCATACTACTGGGAAGCTGTTTTAACAAGAATGTTAATATGATCTTTACAAAAAGGGTCAGATGAAAAAGATACACCAAGATTAATAAGAGAAGATGAAGGTTGATTTGTGTATTATTGAAGAGTAATTGGTAATTTTGTGGAAGATTGTCACGGGTAGATAGAAGGATAAATTGTGTCTCGAAGGCATTAAAAGTAGCAAGATTTTCTCTGTCCCAATCAGATATAATTGATAGATCAGATGATAGACGTGCTACGACCTCGTCACGTGATTTCTGGAGTGATTGCATGCTGGGTTGTTGTGAAAACCTAGTTGTATAGTGTTAGGTAGAATCATCAGCATGTGAGTGAATAGGATTAGAGGTACACTTGAGGAGATCATTAATTAATATTAGTAAGAGAACTGAAGACAGGACAGAACCCTAAGGAACACTGGAGTTGATAGGTTGAGGAATTGAGCGATGGCCATCCACAACTGCAGCTATGGAACGATCAGAAAGGAAATTTGAGACAAAGGCACAGATAGAGGGATAGCAACCGAAGGAGGGTAGTTTGGAAATTTAGATTTGTGCCAGACTCTATCGAAGAACAGTTTAAAACACTTTAGAAATGCAAGAAATTAGAGGAATTGGACGATAGTTGGAGGGTTGAGAGCTGTCACCCTTCTTTAGGGCAGGTAGAATTAGACCAAACTTCCAGCAAGAAGGAAAGACATTTGAAGAAAGACAGAGACGAACAAGTTTGCCTAGGCAGGGAGTCGGCACGGAAGAACAGTTTTTGAGTACAAAAGGAGGAACACAATCCGGTATGTATGCCTTCATTTTATTAAGCCCCAAGAGGGCAGAAAGTACATCCTTAGAAGAGATTATAATACTCGGCATAAACAAGTGAGAAAGGGTTGGAGAGGGAGGAGTAGCGCCGGAATCTTCCAATGTGGAAGTTTTAGTGAATGTTTGAGCGAAGATTTAACTTTGTCAGAGGAAGAGATTACAGTGGTAAAGTCAGAGTGGAAAAATAGGAGGGAAAAACGAGGAAGTGAAGTTGTTGGAGTGTTTTTTGGTTAGATGCCAAAAAGCTTGGGAAGAGCTAAAATTGGAAAGTTCAGAGCATTTGTTATTTATAAAAGAGTTTTTGGCGTGTTGAAGAACAAATTTGGCTTGATTCCAGGCTGAAACGTATAAAGTATGAGATTGTTGAGTTTGAATGCTTTCTTTTTATTGCGGACAGCAGTAGAACAAGTGTGAGCAGTCAGTAATGCGCTTGGCATTTACTGAGGGTTCCTGGCCATGGCAGCAAATATAATTCCATGGAAAATCAAAGAGGTACTGCCGAAGAGCCTCCCAGTAGGCAGCGCCAAAATACCACAAGCGCCACCGACTGGGGGGTTCAGAAAGCCATACCAGAGAGACAGAACAGGTAACAGAGATAAGGTTATGATCGGAGGAACCCAACGGAGGGAGAAGATTTACAGCGTAAGCAGAAGGATTAGAGGTTAGAAATGAGCCAAGGATGTTGGGCTGATCTCTGGGGCGGTCCGGGATACAGGTGGGGTGCTGAATTAATTGCTCTAGATGTAAGGTTGTTCACCAGGTTGGTCAGTGATATGAAAGAAGAGCCACTGACGGTGGTGAACATTGAATTCTTCTGAGATGGAGATTTCAGAGAAGGGAGGGATGGATAGAATGTGTTCCACTTTAGAAGTACGATAGTCAAAGAATTTTGGATAGTCATTAGAATTAGGGGAGAGATAAACAGCACATATATATTTAGTGAAAGAGTGAGAAGATAGCTTAAGCCAGAGAGTTGAGAATTTAGAAGAGACAAAGTTGTGAACACGAGAGCAATAAAGATTGTTGCGTACATACACATAACATTCACCTTTGGCTTTGAATTGAGAATAGAGATAGTAGAAGGATAGAGAGAAGGTTTTGCTGTCAGTAGTCATAGACAACTGGCTTTCGGTGAGAAAAAGAAGTTCAGGTTTGGCAGAGGAAAGGTGGTGTTTCACAGGGTGGAAGTTAGAAGAAAAGCTATGAATGTTGCAGAAATTAATAGCAAGAGTAGAAGGTAGTGGTCCAGTGCATTTTGACGAGTTGCTACCAGGGGCCAGACCAATGGAGGAATTTCTGGTCACCCCTCCCCCTCCCCACCCCACCCCCGGGGACTCCGAGGCTGGTCCTGTGTTTGTCATAATTGTTTTAATTTTTTGGACGAATTTTGAAAGGGTAGTGTAGTATGTGATATGTTTGTAATATAGTGTATTGAATAA
The DNA here is from genome assembly GCA_032716605.1 of Paralithodes platypus. NCBI lineage: Eukaryota > Metazoa > Arthropoda > Malacostraca > Decapoda > Lithodidae > Paralithodes > Paralithodes platypus. Next base: position 12,345,775 of record CM064540.1, read on the forward strand.
GAGAGAAGGTGTTTAGGAGGGCAAACTGGGGTTGCCTTATGCTTTGGTGAGGCATGTAGAGAATCATCAAAAGAGGCCAGGTAGCACCTGTAGCACTCCCCGGGTTTACCGCCTTGTTCAGCTGGTGCCTACAGCCTCCTCCTCATATCATACAATGACATGTACCAAAGTAAAACATATATTATTGTTCCAAGAGAGTAATAGAATAGGTAACATATGTTTTTGTTTTAATTATTGATTATTAAGATACCACCCCTTAATATCGTTGATAGTGCCAGGCGAATCATTACTGTACAAAGGAGTACTGTGTGAGTGGAAGGTCCTTACATCGATTGGAAGGTCAGAACACAAAGTACACAGGCTTGGAAATCTTTATTCGGGTTATTTTTGAAAACCTTCACACAGTACACATATAATAGCTAACACTATAAGTATACAGTAGATATAGTAAAGATAAACTATTCAAAAACATATATCCCTATCATATATAGTATTAGATACACATACCCGTATTCCAGCCAATAAATCCGCCACCATTAAATGGATCAAGAGCGACATTCCCGCTTCACTGACGAACATAGACTCTGAAAATCTCGCTCTTTCTACCTTTCGGGCCTGGAGGGTTGAGTGAAAGCAGTGTTGCCAAATTGTTTGCCATTATGACACATATCCGACCCTTTCCTCTGCCAGAATTTGACTCAAATCACGTATTGGGTATATATTTACCGAATTATTTAAGTCACCAATACTCTCATAGTGTATTGGAGCTTTACAGGGTTAAGTAATAGTAATGGCAGTACAGGAGCTTACCAAAGACAGCAAAATACATGGACTTAATAAGTGTGAGTAGAAATATATATATATATACAAAGATAGTTCCCTAAGAGCATAATTTATACAAATACTAATTTAAATTCAAGGGGGTGTGGTAACTTGATGTAAGAATAATTATAAGTCTGTAAGGTGGGTGTTGTGGGAGGCAAAAGAGAAAAACACATAAACATACATTCTTACTCAGAAATCGAGTCGTCCAGGAGCAATGGAAGATATGTTTACCATAACAAATATTTAAGGATATAATGTGTTTTGTTTATACAGTATATGCTTCTGACAGACAGACAGGTTGTAGCTAATACGTCCATCTCCTCCATCTCGAGAAAATTCAGCCGGGCAATGTGGGTAGGCTGATCGTTTCGTGAGGACCTCGGATAAAAGGACTCCTTCTCTGAGTCTGCTTGCAGAGTTGAATTGCAGAGTGAGGATTGACGGAGTTGCCAACCCGCACGAATTGCTCAAGAGTGAGGTTATATAACTCAAACCAAGTGTTGACAGAGTTGCTCACATCATTGATGAGGTACTCGGGCATCATCCAAATGAATTGCTCAAGACGGGGTTCTATAAATCAGGCATAACCTGAATGAGGTATTCATGACGGGGGTTGTATGACTCAAACTGAGAGTTCACGAAGTTGCTCACGTTCTTGCCGAGGTACTCGGGCATAACCTGAAGGAGATACTCAAGACGGGGGTGTTTCCAGCTGGAAGTTGATGGAGCTACTCACGCCAGTACTGAGATACACAGGCTTACCTCACGAGATACACAGAGAGAGAGTTGCTAGCCTTATTGAGGTGACCTGCTGTCCAAGTCCTCCCCAAAGAGGTAATAGAATCTTTGCCTCATCATGCGGGTCCAGCAACTATGGGCAACAAGGTCCCTTTGCCTCTCTGCAGGTGAGTATATCTTAGACCATATTCACCCTGGAGTAGCCGAAAGCAGATATATGAAGGGTAGAAGGGCAGACGGGCTGGCCTCCTGACTCGTCTGAGACCTCGAGGCATAGTTTGGAGCTTCTGGGCCAGTATTTTCTCTCTTTGGGGTGGAGTTAGGGTCAGAGAGCATGGGACACATGTAATCCGGTCCGTAAAGAGTGTATCAGGTGCCTTTATGGGAGAGGACTGCTTTATGATGGCGATCCTGGCTTCCTGGTGCTTAGAATTTGGTAAAACAATTATATTCTGGCTAACACTAAGTGATATCCTACTTATGAAATGTGTATTTTGATCAAAGGGTTAATTATAGAATAAAGAGTTACAAGGTAGGAATGTGTTTCAGCATAGGTTGTGGTGTAGCAGTGGTATAGTGTGTATGATGAGTAGCTTCCACTCTGGATTATATGATGCATGTCTGAGTACAGTATAGTAATGACTGTAAGAGTGGAATAATAAATTTGACTGGTATGTCTCTAAGTATACTCGGTATATATCTGTATTGTGTGTGATAGTATTTTCACCGAGATAAAGAGGTGTAATAATAATTGTTGTTATTCAAAGTGACCTTCGTTGATATATGACATCTTACTGTAGAATTATCATATTTTTGTTATGATTACTATTCCTAACCCTTTCATTTCTCCATTAGACGACTGAAGGGACTATATAACCTTCTGTGGTGTATTACAACATTAGAACATAAGAACACGGAAATCTGCAAATGGCTTACTGGCCCATACGAGGCAGATTCCTTTCACACCCAACTAATATATTTCATATGGCTATCCAAATTACGTTTGAAACTTTCCACCGTATCTGAGGTGATTAAAACACTTGGCATTCTATTCCAGTTATCCACAACCTAATTTCCAAACCAATGCTTACCTATATCATTTTTTAAACGGAATTTACCTAGTTTGAAGCCATTTGTATGGGTTATTTGGCAATCATTCAGCTTTAGTACTTTACTAATGTCCCCATTGTTTACTCCCTTCATCCATTTAAACGCCTCTATCATATCGCATCTACATCTTCGTCTGTCTAGTGAATGTAAGGCGAGGGTTTTTAACTTTTCCTCCTATGATAAATGTCTAATATTGTTGATCCTGTTTGTTATTCTACGTTGGATTGCCAACAGAGAGTCTATATCCATTCTAAGATAATGGCACCAAAACTGAACAGCATAATCTATATGGTTCTCAGTAATGACAAGTAAATTTCAAGATAACATCAGCAGTTCTGTTACTCACACTCCTCGAGATGAACCAGAGAATCCTGTTTGCCTTGTTACGAACGTTTATGCATTGTTTTCTAGGCTTCAGATCATTGCTAACAAACACACCCAGATCTTTCTCACAATCTGAGCATTCTAATTCCGTATTAGCTAGTATATATTTTGCATTTGTATTCCTCTTGCCTATCTTTGATACCTTGCATTTATCATGATAAAATTCATCTGCCATTTTACTGACCATCAATGTAAAGTATCTATATCCCTTTGGAGGTACTCTATATCAGTATACAAAAGTAATTTTCTCCCCATTTTAGTGTTATCTGCGAATGTATTGATTCTACTGGTTATACCAAAATGAAGGTAATTTGTCTATATAACAAACAACAGAGGGCCTAATACAGATCACTGGGGGACATCACTTTTAACTACACCTCATTCTGACTTACTACCATTTATGCTCACAATCTATCTAACTATTGCTGGATGCCGTGATCCCCGAAGGGGTGGCCATGAACCAAACAGCCCATGCACCTCTGTCCCCAGTCAGTCGACGCCCCTCCTTCCATCTAGCACCGCCTTTACTCGTATACTTCTTAACTCCATCCTTCCACCTCTCACTCGGTCTATCTCTCCCTCTCTGTCCTTCCACCTCACTCTCGTACACTCTCTTATTCATTCTCTCGCTTCCCATACGTTCCACATGGACGACCAATCTCAAGGTGTTCCTTTTCACACTTTCTAGTACATCTACATCCACACCACACCTTTCTCGTACTTCCTCATTTGTCTTTCTATCCCTTTATGTAACTACGCCATCACTTCTCAAGTAACTCATTTCCACCCCTCTCATTCTTGGTTTGAGTCTCTTCACCAACGTCCATGCTTTGCTCCCGTAAGGCAATGACGGGATTACCACACTGTCATGCAATTCTTTACTTCCATGCTGACCACCTTATTTCTTGTTACTACTTTCAGCCTTCCTACAGCCCTCTACCCTTGTTGCACCCTCTCCTGCACTTCTTCATCCATACTTCCATCTTTACTCACACAATTCCCAAATACTTAAATGAGCTGACATTTTCCCTAGCCTGACCATTCAACCTCATCTCACACTCTGCGGTTGCACCCCTTTCAAAGACCATAACCTTGCTCTTTCCCGCATTTACCTTCAGATTCCGTTTTTCACACACTGTTCCAAACATATTTACCAGCCCCTGCATCTCCCATTCACTATCGTTCATCAGAACTGTATCATCCTTCCCTTATCAAAGGTACACCAACATCCACTGCTCTTTCTTGTATGTCTTTCATGACTCCATCCATATACTCTATATATATTGAACAACCATGGGGACATCACACATCCTTGCTTTAACCCAACATTCAGATTAAAGAACTCGCTCTGCTCATTCTCCACATGTACTGATGCCTTTGCACCCTCATACATGCTCTTCACTGCTTTCAGCAACTTGCCGCATACTCCGTATATTCTCAGTACTTTCCACATACCTTCTCTATCAACTCTGTCAAAAGCCTTCTCCAAGTCCATCAACAGCATACAACTTATGTCCCTTCTTTAAATATTGCTCCACAACACTTTTCAGGGCAAGAATCTGATCTACACATCCTCCTCCCTTCCTAAACCCGCCCTGCTCATCAGCTATCCATTTCTCCATTCTCGCTCTGACTCTCTCAATCACTACCCTACTACACTTAGAAGGCATATTCCCTGGTGGTTACCACACACTCCTCTTTCCCCTTTACCCTTATACAGGGGGACTATTATGCATTTCTTCCAGTCATCAGGTGCACTCCTCTTCTCCCATGCTAGTTTACAAATAGTCCATACCCATTCGATCACAATCTCACCACCATACCTCAGCATTTCCCTACACACTCCATATATTCCTGATGCTTTCCCCATCTTCACTCTATTCATGGCTTCACACACTTCTGACCTCCTCCCCCTATCCCCAATCCCCCCATCCAACTATGTATGCTGGTGCTTCATTCCTTACATTTAGCAATTCGTTGAAATATTCCCTCCATCTTTCACCTCTCTCTTGGATCTCGGCTATCACTCGCCCATTCTTATCTTTCACACCCTTACTATTTTCTTTGCTACCCTCCCTAACTTTTTTACATCTTTCCAGAACAGTTTCTTATACTCTCTCCATGTTACACTTTGATTCCTTCCAAACTCCTCATCTGTTCTTCTCTTACTTTCCTTCACCACCCTCTTTTTCTCCTCGCACCTCACTCTTTTCTGCCTCTCCAAATCTTTATTCCCTCTACTACCCAACCACTCTCTATACGCTTTCTTCTTGCCTTCAACAGCTGTTTACCTCTTCAGTTCACCACGCTGTACCCTTCACTCCCCTCCCTCTTCTCCTTATTCCACACACCTCCTCACATGCTGCACATTTATCTTCCTTAAACACTTTGCTCACAGGACAAGGACAAATGCCCCCCACAATCTCAGACTTTCTAGTGTGAATGTTGGTAGTTTTGAATCTGTGGGCAAATGAAATGGCTGAGATGTGTGAGAGGAGCCGAGTGGACGTCTGCTGTACCTTGGAAACACTCTGGAAGAGGCATGGGGTACAGTGGATTGTCGGAAAAAAGAAAAGATATAGGATCTACTGGATGGGGGTGGAGACTGATAAAGCGAAAGTAGGAGTGGGTGTTCTGGTGGCTGAAGAGCTGGTGGAAAGTGTGCTTCAGATTACGAGAGTTAGTGAAAGGCTGATTATTCTGAAGTTGAAAGTTGGTGAAAGAATTCTGAATGTGATATCTGCATATGCCCCACAGGCTGGTCGACAGAAAGAGATAAAAGAGGACTTCTGGAATGACACCGTCAGTGTCATTTCAGGCCTCTCGGAGAATGATATAACTATCATGGGGGGGGACCTGAATGGTCACGTGGGAGCTTCTGCAGATGGATATGAGCGGGTACATGGAGGAAATGGTTACGGAAGGAGGAATCTGGAAGGCGAATATATATTGGAGTCCTGCGTTGCACTCAACATGGTTGTGTGTAACACGAAGTTCAAGAAAAGACAGAGCCATCTGATCACATATAACTCTGGAGTCTCCAGTAGCCAGATAGATTACTTCTTGGTAAACAGGAAAGACTGGAAACTGGTTCGAGATGTAAAGGTAATCCCGAGCGAAGAATGTATCCCCCAGTATAAGCTACTTGTGTGCGACATGAGCTTATACAGAGATCCTAAGCACAAGAAGGTATACAGTACATACCCAAAAGGAAAGTGTGGCTGCTGAAGAACAAGGAAGTTAGGGATAGGTTTCATAGTGAACTGGAGGAAATTAATAGAAATAAGGAAGCTAGGCCTAACGATGTAAATAGTCAATGGAACTTTCTTAAGCATAGCCTTATTGCTGCCACTGACAAAGTCTGTGGGAAAACAAAGGGTCACCCCAGGAATAAGATCTCCTGGTGGTGGAACGATGAGGTAGAACATGCTGTAAAAGAGAAAGAGATGCTTCAAAGCATGAAAGAAGGGAGGCAGCAAGGAGGAATACCAGGCAGCTAAACGAACTGCCAAAAGAGTTATTTACAATGCTAAAAAAGGCATTAAGGACCTGGTCCTCGAACAAGTGTGTAGCACTGACAATCCCAATAGGATCTTCAACCTAGCTAGGCGAGTTCAAAATTACAGTAGGGATATTATAGGTGAACAGTGTGTTAGAAACGATAATGGGAAGATTGTGTATGCAGAAAATAAAATCAGAGAAGCATGGAAGGCACACTAAGAACGATTCCTAAATGTAGAGTTTGAATGGGATAAGGAACAACTTAGTATCGAAAAACCAATATCTGGGCCCCCTCCTTTGATAGCACCAGCTGTTGTGAGCGACGCAATCAATAAAATGAAGGACGGTAAGGCTCCAGGTTGCTCAGACATTGTCGCTGATATGATAAAACCCTCAGGGGAGACTGGTGTAAACTTAGTCACTGAGTTGATAAACACCATTATGAAAGATGAGAAAATCCCAGAGGATTGGCTCAAAAGTGTAATAGTAAATATATACAAAGGAAAATGGGATGCGCTAGATAGAGGAAATATAGGGGCCTGAAAATGCTTGACCAAATCATAAAGGTCTGTGAGAGAGTCTTTGAAGGTTTGATCAGGCAAAGCATCTCCACTGATGTTATGCAGTTTGGTTTTATGCCAGGACGGGGTACAACCGATGTTATCTTCATAGTCAGGCAGATACAGGAAAGATACTTAATAAAAGGCAGGGATCTTTAGTTTGTGTTTGTAGACCTGAAGAAGGCCTTTGATAGGGTGCCTAGAGATGTTGTGCAGTGGGCTATGAGGAAACTTGGTGTGGAAGAGTGGCTGGTGCGTCTGATAATGAAGATGTATGAGGATTCACGAAGTGCGGTGAGGGTGAAGGGTGTACTGAGTGATGAGTTTGCAGTCTGTGTTGGAGTCCATCAGGGTGCAGTGTTAAGCCCCCTCCTCTTTATTATGGTCTTGGAGGCACTGTCTAGAGTTTTTAGAGGTGGACACCCGCTGGAACTGTTTTATGCAGACGATTTTGTCCTAGCTGACAGTATGCAAGATGCTGAGGCCAAATTCAGAGAGTTGAGAGAGGGCATGGCGAGCAAGGGTTTAAGAGTCAATATTAACAAAACCATGGTTATGCGTTGTAGATTGAGACGAGGCAATGTGGAAAAGAGCGGTGCATACCCATGTGCAGTGTGCGGAAAGGGAGTGGGCGTTAACTCAATTCAATGTGGCATCTGTCGATGTTGGGTACACCATGGGAGTAAGCACTGTAGTAGAATAAAGGGACCCCTGCCGAAGGATAAGTCAGAAATAGAGAAATTTGAGTGCGTAGTGTGCAAAGGCGAGCTTGTGTTAAGTGATGATCCTGTGGCTGTGAATTTTGGAAATGAGTCATTGGAGCTGGTGAACAAGTTTTGTTATCTAGGAGATACCATCTCTGCCGGTGGTGGGGCTGAGGCTGCCACTGTTGCTAGAATTAGGTGTGGCTGGGGGAAGTTCAGAGAAATGCTGCCAATCCTGACCATGAAAAGAATGCCTCTCCCCCTGAAGGGAAAGGTGTATGCCTCATGTGTTAGAAGTGCAATCCACACATATATAATCAATCAGTGCCTTTTGTTCCTCCATTGTCCCATCCCTCCTCCTCCACACCACTTTCCATGTGTACCTGTGTATCATTCTGTGTCGGAAGAAGGTGTTGGCTATCCATAGCCTCCTCCCCACACATACGTCCACAAGTGCACTACCATTCCCATTCACCTCTGACGGTAACCCCCACCCTCCCACCACTCCATAACCTCTCCTATCACACACCTTCCCATTCATATCCCCAATCAGAAATATTATTTCGTCAAATTTATCCAGGCACGCGTCACCCTTCACCCAGAACTCTTCTTTCTCTCTTACAGTTTTATCATCTGACAATTAGTCAGCATAAATGGTATTAAGTCAGAAAGAGATGCAGTGCAAAGTGATGTCCCCCAGGGATCTGTATTAGGCCCTGTGTTGATTGTTATATATCAATGTGCCATGACCTAATACATCCATACACTGACATACCTATTTTGTCCACTTGATTGAGTGTAATGCAAGGTAGAGAGGGTTTTTGTTTGTTTTCTATATTCCAACTACTCCCTCTCGGGCATAGGCTGAGAGCCTGTACATTCCACCGCTCAACACGGTGAAGCCTGTGAGGTCTTGTTCCAGCCTGGGGAGTGAGACATGCGAAGCATCCATCATGGCTCGAAGCAGCTCCATCTCTGAAGCGGCTGGTTGCTTCGCTAAAGCGCTTCACCGTCTCACCCTCCAGACTCAGACCCTCACTCTCAGAACGCCACCTATTGAGCAGTGAACTCACTAGGCATTGTCCCCCTGTAACATATTTTGAATATGGGAATATTCATACAGTGTTATTTAATCAGGGAACAATGCGGGTATTTTTTTGGCATTTCGGTGGGCTTTGTGGTAATGCACTGATACTAGGTACAGCACAAATTCAATCCCAATAATATCTTCCCATTGACATATCGGGATTTGAACCCGGGTCCATTGGATTACCAATCCAGTGGCATGACCACTCCACCACACCTCCCCTAAATATTATTTGGATTGTTAAGTTATAGTCTCTCTCTCTCTCTCTCTCTCTCTCTCTTTCCCTGAATTATACACTTTTAGTCCGACTGCCTGAATACTACATCGGGTAGGAAAACAAATATCTGTTACGAGCAAGTAGGGAATAAAAGAAGTTGAATTACAATATCAACTTCTAATGTCTGCCTATATTGAGAAAATATATATATTTTTTTTATGATCGTGATACCAAATAAACCATGGGGAGCAAAAGGTATTACAACAATTTAAAATATATTTTCAAATACTATTATGGATTGAGTGGAAATTATTCCATATATTATTATATATACAGTACAATACAATACAATGTGTGTATATTGATAATACTGGTCACATTCATATAACTAATCTCAAAATTAAAATTAAACTCGCTTTTATATAATTAATTTTAAAAATCGTAATGTTATTGATTACGAAACCATGATTAGTAAAAAGAGCATACCTTGGCTTTTAAATGATAGATTAATGTAGCTCAGATGCGTATATTTGTCAATGGTGAGTATAATGTAGTGGTGATAAGTGTGATGATGCATTATATGGTGTGTGTGTGTGTGTGTGTGTGTAGGAGTGTGTCTATGTATGAGTGTGTGTGTGTGTGTGTGTGTGTGTGTGTGGATAGATCACATGTCATGGCACAGTATGTGCCATGTATTGGTATATTTGTATAGCTAAATATGAAGTATTGTAGTATGGTGAAATGGGTAGTGGTGTTTGTGGCCGTATAGTGTTTGGTGGTGCAACAAGTGATATGATGTGTGTGTTTGTGGTGAACTATGTATAGTGTCAAAGTGTTGTAGTGTTGTGGATTTATACACATACACTATGTAGTGCAGGCCCAGCTGAATTTGTTATGTTGTAGTATAGGGCTGCAACCAAAGAAAATGGTTATTTAAAACAATATGTATGTAGCATGCCTCTAATTGTAATGATAGTACAATACAGATTTGTGATATTGTTGAAGGGCTTATGAATGTTATTATAATTTATTTATATATATATATTGTTTTTATGAACCAATATTACTGAAATTGTCATGTTAGATGACAGAGTGGTTTGTTAAACTAATTACACTGTTGCTGAATGTGAACGTAGGCCTAGCGATAAAAGGCGGGTTTTGTGGGTGTGTACTGTACTATATTTGTTTTAATCTACAGTTAGTTGTCGCACTGCATTTGTTGTAGAAACTTAAAGTGCAGCCGTGCCTCGCCCACACCCATGTAGTCCCAGGGTAGCCGAGGGGACAAGCGTTCAACAGTTCGTGCTTGAGCCGACGCCCTGAATCTTTCATCGCCTTCTGCTGTACAATGCATCCAGGTCGGACTACACCGTTTATACATACATACATATACCTTGGGTGGAACCGGGGCTGGTGCCGCGGCAGTGAGCGCAGTCGGCACCACTACCCTAACCCTTGCATCTTTCTTTCATGGGGCAAGACAGAGGGAGAGTGTGAGGCTTTGAGGGAAGAAGTGCTGAGAGTGTGAGGAACCAAAAGAGAAGTAAGCGAAGTGCTGGGAGGGTAAGAGAACTTGGAGGTGAGTATGATGCATGAGATAAGTGGCCGAAGAATACGAGCACTTTAGTATGTGTGTGATGCATGAAGGTGCTGAGAAGTAGGAAGAGATGTGTTGATAATTTATTAGATGTCAAACTGTAACTTAAACACATGTATGAGGCTAAGGTAAAAGGTGCTGAAAGGTGGAGAGAGTAAAGAAGGCGTGAATCAGCCAAACAAAATGGGTACTGAGGGGATGGAACACAAATAAGTTGAGTGAGAAGTTTTTTATTAATGAAATATAAAGCTGACAGTGGGTTTCTAAGGTTGAAAGAAAATGAGTTCAGAGGAAAAAAAATAACTTGTGAATGTGTAAGTATGACACTGAGAATGTTTGTTCAAAATGGAGTGAACACATATATTATTAAAGTTTCGTATGTTCCTATGTAAGGGTTTGTGAGAGTGAAAGGGAACCATTTAGTGTTAAGGGGAAGGTAGTTGCTCTTTCTCCCTCATTATTAGTCCCATTAGCCTTGATGTTTTAAGACGTTCATTCCATTAGTTTGGAGAATTCAAAACCTTTCGCCCCACTAAATTGTCAATATGAAGACCTTTCGTGTCGATGTTGTCCTGGCGAGGGATAGAGAGCTTGTAATTCTTGGAGGAACCAGCCTTCGGCCGGGACTTTTTTATACCGAAAAATTTACACATTTATCTTGAAGGTGGTCTTGCCTTTTTATATATTTATGTATTTTGTTTTGTTAAGATTGATGGAGGTCTAGCGAGGTTGCTATACAATAAATAAATAAATAAATATACCAAAATATAAAACCTACCCCCTTAACGCTCAAAGAGCGGGTGGTGGAGTATATTTCACTGTGCCGCTCAGCGGTTTTTTTTATTACCATAAATGGGGTTGTTTCCGTGCTCATTTTCATGCATAAACAAGACCCAGAGCGTAATACAAGTATGTATGCCAGAAAGGGCATAAATTGAGCTTTCCATTGACACCCGAACCATTCTTCTACGATCACTGGTTGTCTTGCAACGATCGTGCAACCGAAGGGCAAAATCGCTAATATACGGCAATTTCTTTATATAATTACGTATGTAGCTATGTAGCGAGGGAGTGAGGGTAGATGTAAGTGGAGTACATCTCAGTTGGTCCATGGTGGCCGTGGCGAGCGGTCATGAGGTAACCCATGCTTCTCCCGTCACTCGTCTCTCTCTCAGAGCCAATATTGCGCCAAAATTGCACTCGGACTTAAGTCGGGCCCCGCCACATAGTCCAAATTTTTCGATACGGACTTAAGTCGGGCCCCGATAGACAAGGGTTAATGAAGGCAAGATGGATGAACATGGAGAGAGAAGCGCGGAACGTGCTGTGTACTGTGAAATAGGACGTGATAGGAGAATGCTTACCAGATTACAAGAATTACTCAATGCCTTATAATCATATAGAATGCTAACAATGACTGCTGTAAGAGGACGATATTAGTGTTACTTGCGTTAACATTTGTTTAAGTTAGTGTTGTTAATGTTAGTGTTGTTTATGTTAATGTTCGTTATGTTAGTGTTGTTAATGTTAACGTTTGTTACGTTAGTGTTGTTAATGTTAGTGTTTATGTTGGGTTCGTTAAGTTAGTGTTGTTAATGTTAACGTTTGTTACGTTAGTGTTAGGAGGGAGAAGAAGAGAAGTAGTGGAGGAGGAGGTGGGGATCAGGAGGTCAGAAGTGTGGGAAGCCATGAAAAGAGTGAAGTTGGGGAAAGCACCAGGAACAGATGGAGTGTGTGGGGAAATGTTGAGGTATGGTGGTGAGATAGTGATAGAATGGGTATGGAAAATGTGCAAACTAGCATGGGAGAAGGGGAGTGCACCCGATGACTGGAAGACTGGCATAATAGTCCCCCTATATAAGGGCAAAGGGGAAAGAGGAGTGTGTGGTAACCTCCGAGGAATATGTCTTCTAAGCGTAGTAGGGAAGGTATACAGTAGGGTAGTTATTGAGAGAGTGAGAGTGAGAACGGAGAAATGGATAGGCGACGAGCAGGGAGGTTTTAGGAAGGGAAGAGGATGTGTAGATCAGATTTTTACCCTGAATTGTGTTGTGGAGAAGTATCTGGAGAAGAAACAAAAGGTGTATGTTGCCTTTATGGACTTGGAGAAGGCCTATGACAGAGTGGATAGAGAAGGTTTGTGGAAAGTACTTAGAATATACGGAGTAGAGGGCAAGTTGCTGAAAGCAGTGAAGAGCATGTATGAGGGTGCAAAGGCGGCAGTACGTGTGGAGAGTGAGCAGAGCGAGTTCTTTGACCTGAATGTTGGTTTGAAACAGGGGTGTGTGATGTCCCCGTGGTTGTTTACTGTATATATGGATGGAGTTATGAAAGAAATACTATCAAGAGCAGTGGATGTTGGTGTATTGCTGAAAAGGGAGGGAATTGAGTGGAAGCTACCTATACTGCTGTTTGCGGATGATACAGTTCTGATAAGTGATAATGAATGGGAGTTGCAGGGTCTGGTAAATGAGTTTGGAACAGTGTGCGAAAAACGGAATTTGAAGGTAAATACGGGGAAGAGCAAGGTTATGGTCTTCGAAAGGGGTGAAGTCACAGAGTGTGAGGTGAAGCTGAACGGTCAGGCTATGGAGATCGTCAACTCTTTTAAGTATCTGGGCAGTGTGTTGAGTAAAGATGGGACTATGGATGAAGAGGTGCGGGAGAGGGTACAACAGGGGAAGAGGGTTGTAGGAACGCTAAAAGCAGTAACAAGAAATAGGGTGGTCAGTATGGAAGTGAAGAAGTCCTTGCATGACAGTGTGGTAATCCCGACACTGACTTACGGAAGCGAAGCATGGACGTTGGTTGAGAGACTCAGACCAAGAGTGAGAGCAGTGGAAATGAATTACTTAAGGAGTGCGTGCGGAGTTACATGGAGGGATAGACAGACTAATGAGGAAGTAAGAAGGAGGTGTGGTGTGGAGGTAGATGTGCTGGAAAGTGTGAAAAGGAACAACTTGAGATGGTTCGGCCATATGGAACGTATGGAAAGCTAGAGAATGACTAAGAGGGTGTATGAGAGCGAGGTGGAGGGACAGAGGGGGAGAGGTAGACCGAATATGAGGTGGAAGGATGGAGTGAGGAAGTACATGAACGAAGGTGGTGCTGGTTGGGGGGAGGGGCGTCGACTGACTGGGGACAGAGGTGCATGGGGGCGGTTCGTTCGTGGCCACCCCTTCGGGGATCACGGCGTCAGGCAATAGATAGATAGATAGACGTTAGTGTTAATAATGTTAGTGTTTATGTTAGTTTTGGTAAATTAGCATTGTTAACGTTAGAGTTGTTTATGTTAATGTTTGTTGAGTTAGCGTTGTTTATGTTAGGTCAGCATATGTTAAATTATTATTGTTAATGACAGTGTTGTCTACATTAGTGTTGCTCATAAGTGTTGCTTACTTGATTGTTGCGTGTGTGTATGCTGCTAATAATTGTGAAGGGGAGAGAGGAAATGCTGATGGACGGAAGAAATGTCTTAGATACTATTTAAGGAATATAACAATTGCGTTATCGATAATGTGGTAGACTGAGTAAACATTAAAAAGGGTTGTTGATCATTCAAAGGTACTGCTGTAAAAAGTGCTTCCGTCTTCTGTTCTGTGAAATTGAATATCAAAACAATTATAACTTAATTATTGGAATTTAGGTTCATGCTGTACTGTCTTAAGTCATGGATCTGGGTCAAACTATTCGGAAAGATGTTTGTATTTAAGCACCATAGCAGGTAAAGTAATAACGAGCATATATGGCCTTACCCATTTCAAGCAACATTATTACAAAAAGGTACATTCGTAAACTAACCTTCTAACTATATGTCAAAAAGTATCTGACAGCATACTGATCACTCGTTCACAGCACTTGTTCCAGGTTCATGTTTTAGCAACTATACTGTACATAACTGATATAATAGTATTCAATATATTGATGTCAGAGTGAAGGTATATTTATGATGTATAATGTTGGACAGTAGTAAATGTTAGGGGTTTAACCCTAGCTGACTGAAGTTAGTTTTTTTGGTTCCACTTCCCTCCTGTTTACCCCCATTATTTTAACGATGTTAAGACGTTTTTCGTCAATATTTTAGCCATTACTCACGTGGTGAGTGCTTCCTGGCGCAGCAAGCCTTTTATTTACCGGACATTATACGGAACGGATTTGTTTTAAGGTGACTTGGAGAGGTGTTTTGTAGCTTGAAGTTGGTCTTGGAAGGTAAACGAAAAGAAAACTATGCTACACATTTCAACGAACAATCAACACCAAAGTAACCCCTTAAAACGTTTAATTGGCTATTGCTTACATGTCATAATATCAGGTATAATAGTATGATATAATACAAATGAGTGCACTAGATTAGGAAGGTGTTTTCCATTAAAGTATGAATTATAATTTATTCACGATCGGTATTGTTTTTATTATATAAGCTCTGGAGCTAAGGCATTGGAGAAAAGCACCCTTTTTGTTCTTCTCACTATAGGAACTTAAGTTAACAATTGTTATTTGGTAATTATTTCGAATGTCTATACATTTGCTAAAATGTTTATAAATACACAAGATAAATAGTAAATAGTATTAAATACACAAGTAACGAGAATGGATTAGGCACTTTGTAGACTTATAAGTGTTTTAAGTCCCCTAAATTATAATGTTAGCTCTCTTTAATTACAATAATAGCTCCCCTTGATGAAAATGGTAGCTCCCCTTAATTAAAATGCCGTATCCCATGTGTACCAGGCTGGTTATCACATCCACTACGGGTTCGTAAGTACAGTTGAGCACCGCGGCAATGCGCCGCCAATTGTAAGCCTTCTAAATTTACCTTTGAGCTATGTTCTATTTTCACTTATTATGAAGTAAATAAAGGAAATACAAGAAGAACAAAAAAATACAAGGTATTTATTGGGGGCAGGGTGATAGGAATCCTTCTCCCCTTGTAAAATTTACCTACAGGACGAGACAGAGTAAAGGGCGAGAGAACTCAAAAGTGGTCCCGGACCCTAAGAACTGGAACTTTAAATGTTGATTCTGTTCGGGCTCTGTCTCGAGTAAACCACCCCCAGCTATGGGAAATGTGCTTGAGTATATTCATACATACATATACATTATACATACATATGCAAAATATATATTGGTGATATTTATTCCTGTAAGACCTAGATGGATGCAACAACATTAAATTTTCACCTCGAAAGGTCTGATCGAGGCTGAGGCTGGGGCTCAGCTTCACACTTCAAATTTGTATACGACTGCACAAGTCACTGGCCAACCCATCAATAGTGTTGATCGCCCACACACCTCACAAGGTATATTTCTTCCTTTCAATCTGGTTACGAGAATCTTGTTTCAATACCTTAACCATTTGAAAATTGCAATTGATTCCAAAACACTAACTTTGCAAATAATTGATCATAGACTTGCATGTTTTGCAACCAACGCAGAGACCTTGAAGGAAAGCTTGGCAAGTAACAATAACAATAATTGACATAACAAAGTGAATTTATGGATCACTGAGTTAATGTTCTCGCAGAGTACAGGGGCACGGTGCGTACATGTATTAAGTATTGTTTGCAAGTGTGGGGAGGATCCTCTCACACAACATTACTAGACAAAGTAGAAAAGAAAGCCTTTCGTCTTATTAACTCACGTCCGCTCACCGATTCTCTGCAAGCTCTCTCTCTCTCTCTTTACCGCAAATTTGCATCTTTCTCGCTATTCTACAGTTATTACAATAATCAGTGTTCTTCAGAGCACTCTCAGTGTATACCACCCCTTCTCTGTGCAACTCTCCAACCCAAGAGTGAAACGATATTCCGAATCTTTCTTCTATTAAACAGCTGAGCCCTGGAGCTCTCTCCCTGAATTATTTTTTCCCACATCCTATGACTTAAATTGCTTCAAACGCCGTGTGTCCATGCATTTTCGCTTGTACATTCCTTGATTTTGACCTTGCCGCACTTTAAACTCTGGAGGAGGCGCTTGTCACAGACAGTTTTGCCTTTTGCCTCCCTCATCCACATTAAAAATATATAAAAATTATGTATATATATATATTTATACATATAAAGAGAGAAATATATATATATATATATATATATATATATATATATATATAATATATATATATATATATATATATATATTATATATATATATATATACTGTATATATATATATATATATATATATATATATATATATATATATATATATATATATATACGGTATATATATATATATATTATATATATATATATATATATATATATATATATATATTTATATATATATATATATATATATAATTATATATACTGTATATATATTTATAAAAAAAAATCAATGTGAGTGAGGGAGATAAAAGGCAGAACTGCCTGTAGCGAGTGCCTCCCCTAGAGTTGAAAGAGTGACAGGGCCAAAATCAAGGGAAGTTCGAGCCAAAAACGCCTGGACACACAGAGTTTGAAGAAATTTAAGTCATAGGAAGAGGGAAAGACTGATTCTTGGAGAGAGTTCCAGAGCTGAGCTGTTGAATAGAAGAAAGTTTGAGAGTAATGTTTCACTCTTGGGTTGAAGAGTTGCACAGAGTAGCGGTGGGATTGTGTTGCAAGACAGGTATCACGTGCCCTACGTAGAGGAGGTGGTATACACTGGGAAAGCTCTGAGGAATACTAATTATTATAGTAGCGGTAGAATAGTGAGAGAGATGCAACATTGTGGCGGAGAGAGAGAGATTGCAGAAAATTGGTGAGTGGACGGTAGTTAATGATACGAAAGGCCTTCCTTTCAACATTGTCTAGGAGAGCGGTGTGAGAGGAACCTCCCTACATATGTGAACAACACTCAATACAAGGATGCACCGTGCCCCTGTACAGAGCCAGAAGCTGTGCAGGGGTAAAGAACTCCTTGAGTCGGTTGAGCACATCCAGCTTCAGGGAGGCTGCCTTAGCAAGATTGGTAATATGGTCCTTCCAAGTAAGAGTAGAAGAAAACGAGACACCAAGAATATTGAGAGAAGGTGAAGAATTGATTTTTGTATTGTTGAAGTATAAGGGAAAGTCCTTTGGGAGTTCTGGACGGGTAGTAAAATGGAGAAATTGGGTTTTGGAAGCATTAAAGGTAACAAGCTTTTCTCTGCCCCAATTGGAAACAGTAGTTAGATCAGACAATAAGTTTTCTATGCTTCATTATGTTTGTCTTTGAGGGATTGCTGGCTGGGGCATTCTGGAAATCTAGTTGAGTAGTGTAAGGTAGAGTCGTCTGCGTATGAATGGATGGGACTGGAGGTACAGTTGAGAAGATCATTTATGAAAATTAGAAATAGAATTGGAGATAGGACAGAACCCTGAGGAACACCAGAATTGATAGGATGAGGAAGTGAACGACGGCCGTCCACAACCGCAGCTATGGAATGACCGGAAAGGAAGTTAGAGACAAATGCACAGATGGTGGGATAGAAACCGAAGGAGGGTAGTTTGCAAATTAACGATTTGTGCCAGACTCTATCGAAGGCCTTCGATAATTATGTCTAGCGCAATAGAAGAGGTTTCACCAAAGAAATTTATAAGTAAGAACAGTTTCAGAAACTTTAGAGATACAAGAGATGAGAGCAATTGGATGATAGTTGGAGGGTTGAGAGCAGTTACCCTTTTTTGGGACAGGTTGAATGAGAGCAAGCTTCCAGCAAGAAGGGAAGACGTTAGAGGAGAGACAAAGGCGAAAGACTGAGCCTAGGCAGGGAGTCAGCACGGAAGCACAGTTTTTGAGTACAACTGGAGGAACACCGTCCGGACCGTACGCCTTCTTAGTATTAAGCCAAGAGAGGGTAGAAAGTACATCTTTAGAAGAGATTAGGATATTGGGCATAAGTAGGAGTGAAGAGGTGGAGAGGAGGTAATAGCAACGGAATCATCCAAGGTGGAGTTTCTATCAAAAGTTTGAGTGAAGAGTTCAGCTTTGTCAGAGGAAGAAATTATGGTTGAGCCATCAGAGTGAGAAAGGGGAGGGAAAGACGAGGAAGAATTTTTTTTGGAGAGGTTTTTGGCTAGATGCCAGAAAGCTTGGGAAGAGCTAGAGTTGGATAGTTTAGTGCATTTATTATTGATGAAAGAGTGCTCTGCAAGTCGAAGAACAGATTTGGCATGATTCCGGGCAGAAACATAGCAAGAATGAGATTCTTTAATATGAAGGCCTCGGTGCTGTTTGAATGCTTCCTCCTTGTTGTGGACAGCAGTAGAACAAGCGTGAGTAAACCAAGATTTGTTTGCATTAGTCTGAGAGAAAGAGAATGGAATGTATGCTTCCATGCCCAATAGGATTACCTCGGTAATGCGTTCAGCACTCTCCGCGGTTCCTCGGCCACAGAAGCAGACATTATTTCATGGGAAATCAAAGAAGTACTGTCGGAGAGCCTCCCAGTCAGCAGCGCCAAAGTGCCACAAGCGCCGCTGGCTAGGAGGATCGGGTGGCCGTTTTGGAGAGATAGGACAGGTGGCAGAGATAAATTTATGGTCGGAGGAGCCCAAAGGGGCGAAAAGATCCACAGTAAAAGAAGAAGGGTTAGAAGTTAGAAACAAGTCAAGAATGTTGGGCCGATCTTCTGCGACATGGGATACGGGTGGGTTTCTGAACTAACTGCTCTAGGTCATTTAGGATAGAAAAGACATAGGCTTGTTCACCAGGTTGGTCAGTAGTGTGAGAGGAGAGCCATTGGCTCTCCTAAGATGGAGATTTCTGAGAAAGGAAAAACGGATAGAATGTATTCCACTGTGGAGTTTAGATAGTCAAAGAATTTGGGAAAATTGGTAGAGTTAGGGGAAAGATAGACAGCTAAGAAATATTTAGTAAGAGAATGACAGGAAAGTTTGAGCTTTAAAGTTGAGTCAAAATCGGGAACACGAGAGCAAGTGAGTTTGTTGTGCACGTATGCACAACATCCGCCTTTGGCTCTGAAGCTAGGATAGAGAAAGTAGGATACACAGAAAGGGTTGCTGGCAGTTGCTTCAGACACCTGAGTTACGGTGAGGAAAAGAAGATCAGCTTTGTAGGAGGAGAGATGGTGTTCAACAGAGGGAAAATAAGAGGAAAGTCTGCGAATGTTGCAAACGTTAATGGAAAGAGTAACAGGCCGAAGTCCAGGTAATTTTGAGGGGTCATCAGGGGAAGGTCGGGCGGGTGTGGGGGCATTAATGTATATATATATATTATACACCTGAGTTACGGTGAGGAAAAGAAGATCAGCTTTGTAGGAGGAGAGATGGTGTTCAACAGAGGGAAAATAAGAGGAAAGTCTGCGAATGTTGCAAACGTTAATGGAAAGAGTAACAGGCCGAAGTCCAGGTAATTTTGAGGGGTCATCAGGGGAAGGTCGGGCGGGTGTGGGGGCATTAATGGTCCCCCCTCCCGGGGGGACTCCGAGGCTGGGCTAGAGTTCATCATCTGTCTTTGTTAAAATGTTTTGGTGTGGAAGAAGGAAGTGTGGTGTGCATATTTAGCGTAGTGAAGTGGATAAGAGGAGGAGGTGTTTGTGAGAGCTAGCTGGATTACTCTCTGTGTAAGTGAGGCACAAGCAGAATCAGTAAGACAGGCCAAGCAAATAAAACAGGAGTTCCAGTGACTCCTTATCAAATGCCTACAGCCTCTCCTGGGTATAGCTCTGTTTGATTGGTGCCTACAATCTATCCCCATTCCCCCTATTAGTCGCCTTGTATGACGTGCAGTAGGATGCGTGGGGCATATTCTTTGTTTCCTCCACCAAAAGATGAAGGCCCCCTTACTACCTGGGGGTATATATATATATATATATATATATATATATATATATATATATATATATATACGGGGAGGTGTGGTGGAGTGGTCATGCCACTGGATTGGTAATCCAGTGGACCCGGGTTCAAATCCCGATATGTCAATGGGAAGATATTATTGGGATTGAATTTGTGCTGTACCTAGTATCAGTGCATTACCACAAAGCACACCGAAATGCCAAAAAAAATACCCTCATTGTTCCCTGATTAAATAACACTGTATGAATATTCCCATATTCAAAATATGTTACAATGCCTAGTGAGTTCACTGCTCAATAGGTGGCGTTCTGAGAGTGAGGGTCTGAGTCTGGAGGGTGAGACAGTGAAGCACTTGAGCGAAGCAACCAGCCGCTTCAGAAATGGAGCTGCTTCGAGCCATGATGGATGCTTCGCATGTCTCACTCTCCAGACTGGAACAAGACCTCACGGGCTTCACCGTGTTGAACGGTGGAATGTACAGGCTCTCAGCCTATGCCCGAGAAGGAGTAGTTGGAATATAGAAAAAAAAAAAAAAAAATTTTTTTTATATATATATATATATTATATATATATATAGTTTTTATATATATATATACAGTATATATATATATATATACTGTATATATATATATATATATATTATTCACCTATATTATGATCAAATTTACGTAATGGCCTTCAGTAGAATAACATTGTTTAAAACTTATTATGTTCATTATTAGATTTGGTTTAGAGCAAACCGGTTATACAAGTTTACAACGATCGACAGTGAAAAACATACGTGTTTTCTAATGTTAAGAACACAATTAAACAGATTTTGTAGCGACATATGATGTAAATTATAAACAGTTTTATTGATGTGATAGAGAGACATAGTAATCAAATATTTGTTTTTCAATATGCATCGAATATCAGCTGCTAATGGTTATAATTTTCCGCCAGGTGAAAACAATAAATAATAAATAATCCTACGAGAAAAATGAAGATTGACCACACACTCACACAGTAAAGAGTTTAAATATTTATATGTACTACATACTTATTACAATATTTACCCCTTTAGTAAAATGGTGCCTTGTTTTATTTATATTGATTATTATTAGACAATTATATTCAGCTTCAAATATGACGCTTCATATTCAAGGGGTCAAACACTATCTCAAGTAACTCTTTCAAAACTAACTTTTACAATCATATCTTGTGTTATATTATTCTAGCAAACAGTAGATGAATTAATAAGATCAGGAAAGGGTTAATTATCTTACATTTGCCTATGCAGCTACTTACAGAGGAGGCCCAAAATGTGGCGCGTTGTCCAAGCCTTGTTTACTGAAAAGTCCCTGGCTCCGTGGAACCTGACAGGCTAGGCAACCAGTCACTTCGTCCACAAGTATTTTCGCTCAAACGATAGGTCGTTTAATGTATTATACTCTGAAGGTTGTGTTAGTAACGGTATGATACGCTACGTTAGGGTATGATTGTTGAAGTTCGGACATGATAATTCAATGGTAGATTGCATTAGGTTAGGTAATGTTAGGAGAGGTTAGGTTGTCGTTAAGGTTAGGTTTGGTTAGATTTCCTATGCTATGCTT
Organism: Paralithodes platypus; assembly: GCA_032716605.1. Taxonomy (NCBI): domain Eukaryota; kingdom Metazoa; phylum Arthropoda; class Malacostraca; order Decapoda; family Lithodidae; genus Paralithodes; species Paralithodes platypus. The sequence continues at coordinate 12,367,872 of CM064540.1, forward strand.
TATTATTACAAACGAGGTTAAGATAAGCTTTGCTTAAGATTAGGTTTGATTAGGTGTAGGTGAACAAGTTGAAAATATAGGCAAAGTGACTGTGGGCAAAGGGACCGTGAATCTAGTGTCTGGTTATGTTGTGAATTGGTCGCACCGGGAGAGCAAACACATCCATGAGTCATAATTCATTAATCATGAATTAAAGGGTTGAGGTCAAATAATCGTGCATGTTATTTAATATGATTCAAGTAAATAATGTGTTTATCCCTCGGCTGAATATCAATTAGTACATTTGAGCAGTTATGTATTTATAGTACATATGGGAGAGTCCTTGTTTGTGATGAGGTTGCTAAATCTAATTGTTGGCTTAGTTCGGTACATTTATCCAAATTAGCTCAATAGGTCCATAGCAACTCAACAAATACTATTTTAATGGTATTATGGTTTATGTGAATACTTTATAATTGGAGAAACATATTAAGGCTACGAAATTATAGATGCAACAATTTCATCATTAAGCTAAAGGGGTATGGGTGCGTACTAATTTCTTAAAACATATTTTTGTTTTCATGGTGTATTGAAGCTTTAACTGTTCTACTCGAGAACTATTTAAATTAAAGAACCCCAGATATAAAACCATATTGCTGATCCATGAATGTATTTTAGTGTGTGTTTATGATCCTGTTATATCTTTTAAATGAGGAATGATTAAGCAAGATTATTGACACCTAAGAACATTCAAAAGTGGCAAAGTAACTTATAACAATACAAACACGATTTGCTAGCTAACGGTCACCTATGTACAAGCACATTTAGAGAATTCAAGCAGCGATTCTGGAAAATGGCCTTATTTAAAGAGATACCCTCCTGTAGAACAAAATAAATGTACATTTTGTCTAAGAGCATTGTATAAGAAACTGTAAATGGTTGGTTGTGGTGATTTATTTTGGTGGCAGGGCTATCCTACATGCAATTATATCAACTTACCGTACACAATTAATACTCGCAACAATGTTCGAGACGAGTAATACTTGATAGTCTTTATTGTGTCAAAATCACCTGAAAATCCCAACAGAATTGACCACACAAGGGCACAGTATAAACAGAAATACGTATACTCAAAATTAAATTGACCACACAAGGGCACAGTGTAAACAAAAATACATATACTCAAAATTAAATGCACTATATCAAACAAACATACAAATAACAGTGTTTAGTAGGCGGAAAAGTTGTCTTACAATGTACTTAATGCCAACATGTTCCAATTGTTTATTATGTTACCTCCACCAACCGACTTTACTCCTAAACTCAATTAATGAAATCATCAAATACATGTGGCAGTCCAGGGATTCGAACCTAGGATGCTCACACCGAAATTCAGTGCATTTATCCATTGCGCTACGAAGACAGTTCATGTTACATTTTTTTTTTTTTTTTTTTTTTTGTCTATGTGAGTGAGGGAGGCAACAGGCAGAACTGATTATAGCGAGTGCCTCCCCCATAGTTGAAAGAGTGACAGGGCCAAAATCAAGGGACGTTCGAGTCAAAATGCCTGGACACACGGAGTTTGAAACAATTTAAGTCATAGGAAGAGGGAAAGACTGTGTCATGTTTACACTTAATAAACAAAAGTTAATGTTTTGTGCACATTCAGTAGACAGATAAGTATCATGTCTTTCAGTTTTAGTAAGCTGCAAGTCAATCATACTTTACAAGTATTGAAATAGTAGTGAAACAATAACACAAATGTACAGTATTTACGGTATATGCTTATCATATAGTAGTACACTACATTGTGTGCTGCCAAGTCATTTCTTCACAATCTCAGAACTATATTTGCAACTCTGTATCAGTCTTCACGTTCAGAGCTCTGTTCAACTGGTTTGTTTGAGCAATTGGTGCAGGAACAATGCTTAATACGCACCAGACCCGCAAGATGACAAGGACAATTCCTGGATGTTTTACAACACCGGTCACTTCAGAAGAGATGGGGAACATATCTAACCTCTATAGGAGGACATGCTGTTAAAACGCATTTTCAGTTGGTGTTAGCGTACTTGCTTCCTTGTCTGTTTTTGATGCTAAGGTATACCTCAGTTCATCTAGATCACTGCACTCATTTCCATTTTGTCCATATAGTGACAACACAAACTGGCAAGCTAACTGCTGGCAGGTACTGGCCGACAAGGACAAGCCAAACTGGGAAAGCTGACCAAGCTGCACAATGTTTTCCGACAGCTTGGTAAATGCTGTTCGTTTTACAATCATGTAGAGTGCACAGGGGCTGTCACAACCTGAAAGTGCAAGCATAGATGGCAAGGTGAAACATATGTTGTCGCCCAACTTTCCTGCAATTGCATGGACAGGAATGTAATGTTCATTAATAGTGAATCTTCCAGAAAGACCAGCATGCATGTAGACCTGAGTGGTTAGGCTTTCTTTGCTGTAGAAGTACAACAGATTGACCAGCACATCTGTGTCATCATAACGAATACAAATTCTTGAGTGTGTTTGTGTGAGACATACAGCATGCAAGACCATTCTGGTGTCTTCTTCCTCTTGCATGGAGAATAATTGAGGGAGCAGAGTGACGCCTGTTTTCTTTACAAGTTTAACGATCTCTCCATTGGTGAAGCTTCCTGCTAGAACAATCGACTCGTCATCTCTCAATCGTGCAGGTGCCTTTGCAGCCAGAGTCTCACTCACAAATGCAGCAAGTGCAGCTTTGTTTGCGGTCCCTTTTAAGAAGAGCCGGTAGTTTGTCACTTCACGTGGACCATTGACTTGATGACTTGGGTTAATCTGACTAGCACCACGCCGCTCTCGCTCCATTTGTTTGATTGACTTTTCTTTGTATTATCTGTCGAACACTATAGCTATGACATCAGTGTTGAGATCTGCATTTTCCAACAGTCGCAAAATCCTTTTCAGAATTTGCTCAAAAAGATCATCAAATGTCTTGAAGAAAGACTCATTCACAGAATGGAGCATTGCCATTCCATTAATGACATAAGCTGTTCTCATGACTTCCTTGGATGATGGTAAGCTGTAAACCTCCTCACACACAGCTTTAAGTTTCTTTGACAGTTCAGCCTTGGTTGTCTTGTGCATCGATCCATCATCAATAAACAATGCTGGGTGGCACTGCAGCAAGCTCATATCGCAGCACGGTCTTGAGATCGATGTCGCGTGTTTGGGAAACTGAAAGCAAACGCCAGAAGATAACCTCTGAGGAGCACATCAGTCTCCTCTGCTTGTCTGACGGAAGTGTTTACTGCGTGTCAGTAAATGTAGCTGTTTGCACCCTCGTTTGGGCATCCCAGAAGCTCCTGTGTGTTCGTTACTTTTTACAAGTCGCTGCTCCGCAAAAGTTGTCATCTTTGGCCTGCCAGTATCCTGCAGTGTTGTTAGAAATTTGTCTACAATCTTTGAAGCCATCTGACCAGTGACAATGTTGACCAGGGAACTTGGTGCAGTATAAAGATTAAATGGATTATGATACCGAGTTGTAATTGCATTGCATATCTTCTCAACATCAACTACGTCCGTAGCAAGTCTGGCTGTACCTAGCTCTTGGTGACCCTCTGCTCCTTTCGCAACTGTACACATCAGTTTCACTGCCTCAGAGTATGAGCCTGTGATGTGCCTAGTAAGAAGCCACCTTAGGAGTGCTGCTTTGGGCAAGGTAAAGCCAATAATTTCTCCTTGAGTCTTAGCTTCTCTGTTGACTGTCTGTTCCAATGTCTGGTCTGTTGAGACACTATTGAATAACTGCTTGGATGATCTGTGCAATACAAAGCCTTCCTTTTCTAGGTGTTTGTAAGGTTATGGGGGATCCACTTCAAGTTGCTTAATTTCAGCATCATTATCGTGTAATACAATAGAGATAGGCAATTTATGTGCTAACGTACGTCTCTGTGATGGTGTTTGGTTAGATAAAGTAGTATAACGGTAAATTCCGCGGTGTACGGCGTAGGAAGTTGGATCGTGAATAATAAGATTGCAAGCTATAAGTAAGTTAAGATTATAAAAGGCCTAATATGCTATTAACCAATATTGACACGGTCTTATGTAGTATATATGAATTTATCGTATATATTAAATTATCGTATTAAGCAACCTAGACGCGGTATGATAGTTTTCCCGCCTGGCGTTCGCTAAGGCAGCAAGGTCCGAGGGACCTTAGAGCTTTCGCAGACACCACCCTATCAACATATTCCGTCTCATTTGATTGTGCTATTGTGCCTATATTCACAGTATACAGCCAGCAATAACCACATATACACATCGATGACGCTCTCATCGACGCCATGACTGACAGCTAAGCATTTCTACTCATGTCCATTACCATATCATAATAATTTATCATTTATTTCTTCCTTGAGCCGAGCTATCGTGCCGGCATGTCCTCGCCGCCATCCGCCATCTTGACCGGCATTTTCCCTTGTCTCATTGTCACATGGAGATATTGGTGAGTTAAATCCTGGTGTATAAGTAACCCTTTGAACATTATTTAAATATAAACATATGTGAGTGACCTTTGGATGTAAATTATCTTAGATTCAGATTAATTTCAATTTAGACTTAGAGTAATTTGCCTTGGATTGATTTGTTTGGATTATAGCCTATATATATAATTAACTTGCACTATAATTCTACCACAGTCATACACTGGTGTGTATTTGGCATACTTGTTTCTTCCCCCAACAATGAAATATGGTACTGTCTCACACACAGTATTCAGGTGAAGATCAAAGTTGGCTTCTCGCTCTGCCCTCAACAGTCTGAGCATAATGTGTGATGCATCCATGAAAGTGTACCAGAAAGTAAAATTTGCTGTCTGAGACCTGCCCACAGCCTGGAACCTGTGTAGGATACCTGCCACATGGGACACATCTTTGTGATCCACAATGATTCTTGACGAATGAGTGTCTTTTGCACTGAAGGAGTGATGCAGATTTGTAAAGCCTCTCTCTGTGTCATCATCCACCCATTGCACTCCATTGTTTTTGGCCCAGGCCTCTGCTGAAGATAGGTACATTTGGGACATTGCTTCTAAGACCAGCTTTATCCCTCGGGCAGCCCTGGCTAACTGTTTACCTTGAAGCATTTGACAAGCAATGGCACTGGCATACACACCAGTAGCAGTGTGCTCAATCAACCAATCATCCAGATCAAGTCTTTCCTACAGGCAGTTTGGTGGGAATCGCTCTGAGTATCAGCAGTTAGGATTCCAACACTTGACACTGGTGCAGGCTCTGGCCTCTTGTGTGGTTTGTTATAGTAGCAAAAATGTTCCTCTTCAAATTCAGTAACATCTAGTGCTTTGTTTTGTGTGCGAGGAATGTGGACTTCTGCTTCAGGTGCTGAGGATCTTTGAAATACCACCATGGCCAGTGCATGTGTCTTGCACTTCCCATCAAGTGTATCTTCATTTTGATCAAAGTTGTCTATGGCCACATCAATGAATGACTCATTTGTGACCTTCTGCACTTCATGTGCTATGTTATACCCTTCTGACTGTACCAGCTGGTCCTCTGCCACAGAGGTGAGAAACCGTCGCACTTCATCATATGGTGCAACATATCCGATACTATGCAGCACATCAATCAGCTTCCTGCTACCGACATCATGATACACTTGCAGTGCAAGTCAAAGAGTCAATGTTGTGTGGATATTCTGGCTCTGAGCTATTATATGGTGACATGCAGCTACAACACGAAAGTCTGTCTCTGCAGCTGAAGGTCCTTCACCAGTGCTTGTCCTTACAGTTTTATATAATATTATGCATTATCATTTGTTGTCCAGTGGATAAAGTCATACAGGACATTGGGCAAAAACTTTATGCAGTGCTCAATTTCAAACCCTGCTGTAAATACATAAGAATTAGCTGATACCTCTATGTCGGTCATGGCTTTCCTCAGTATTCCAGCTGCTCTGTGTAAGATCAACATCTCATCCATCGTATCCATGTCTATTCCACAGACTCTGCTGCTTCCAGATCTTCATCTCGCTGTAACACTTCAGCCTGCAGGTCGGACACTTTATTCAGGGCATCATGAACAGTAAGTTTGCTTGAGCAAATCAAATCTGATAGACCTGGACGATGTAGAAAAGAAAGCTTGTAATAAAAGTGCTTCTGGAGCCGTTGTTACAGCTTCCATGATGAGTAGCTCTGTGCATCTTCATTTGAAACCACATTTTCTTTGAGAAGACTGATGAATCTTGTTTGCGTGTTTGCCAGTGTTGTGACTCGTTTTGCGCTGGAAAATTCTTGCTGCATTTCATTAGCAAGAACCATGAATGCCTTGTCAAAACCTGTTGACTGAATGGTCTCACCCTTGGCAGATGCTGCTCGAATGTTTCTGTCTGAAATGTAGTGTGAGTAGCATGAGCGGTGGTACTTTCCATCAAAGGCAAACAAATCTGGATAAGACAGCATCCGGAGATGCACCAATTCATCTTTTCTTTTCTCGGCTGCATCAATGACTTTCGTACGGGTGGACTGACCTGTGTCAGTGCACACTGATGTTAATTTTTCTCTGCGTTTATCAGCTAGGCATTTCTCAGCTGAGCCACATATGAAGCAGTGTTCTCTGATATTGAAACTGGAAGTGTCCTGTCAGTTCAGTCTTCTTAGTTCATCTGTTCTGGATATGAAGCTACTACAAGATGGCAGTGGGTCTGCTGCCGCATATTGTAGATTTGTTTGACTTGTGTATTTAGCCTGGCAGCTTTTGTGGTACAACACCTTATATTGGAGGTTAAGAATTGCATCTCTCAATGGTGTCAGTAACTGATGCACTTCATCATTCCTCAAGCTTGTTACATCCAGTACATCACATAGTCCAGCTGATGTTGGATTCTTGACAGCTAGTCCCTTTGAAGTTCCTTCAAGTGGTTCAAAGCAGATGATACAGTGTTCTTCATCGACAGATCGACTTATCTTACATGCAGGCTCAAGATCCATGATGTAATTTACTGTAAGCCACAAGTTGCACTACTGATCTGAAACAGAGAAAATAATCTCACTTAGTACAATATAGTAATAGGAAAAAGTGTTACTTAGCCTAAGTTGTTGTTGTTGTTGTTGTTCCCCAGGCTGTCTGGCCGAACAGCCCCAAGGTCTCGAGCAAGGCCAAGGCCATAAACGAGCGCCCCCACAAAATCCTCCCTGCTTACCACTAACAAAGCCCGGGTGACCGAAGCCACTCCAAGGCAGGGAGCTGAGGAGGGTGCGGAAACGCCCGGGAAACCAAAGCCCCACCCAAGGCCCTGTGCCTCTCAGCAATTATGAAGGGAAAGTTGAGGGGCAAGGGAAAAATGTGACGCTTTGGCTCCCAATCTGCCAACTTCTAGGTTGGCAGTAGGGAGGTCAATCCACGGAAAAGACGCCGCCACTTGAGATCTAGAAGATATATAAGTAAAAGGAACAGTCAGAGTAAGCTAATGGGTATGGCAGAGATCGCTCAGTTCTCACTCGGATAGACCAGCCCATCACCACATGACTAGAACCCAATCTTCTCAGCATCAGCTAGGAAAGGCCCTAGAAAGCCGCCTTTGGCGGGGGGATAGCTCCCCTATTTCAACTCCTTTCGGGGTTGGGCACCCGCCCACTTAGCCTAAGTTGTACTGAGTAGTCCATCGGCTACTTCTCCCATCACCAAAAAAATTCACAAAAATCTCTATTAATATTGATAATGTGATATTAAAGATGAACTTGTTACATAGTAAACTAACATTACAGAGACTGATGTACAGATGTCTCCTCACAGCAGTAGCTGCAAATGATAAAAACAATGTATATATCAGTGTAACAATGATCCACGGTAGCGTTAAACAAATCTGCACAATAATACCTTTTTAAAATATATGGTAAAAACGTTGACATTGCTCTTCAGATCATGTTGCACAATGCCAGACAAAATATTATCCATAAATTTGGCACAATACATAGCTTTCCTAGGCAGAAAAAATTACCATAAAACTGATGCATGCATTCTCATCAGCTCATATGATAGTCATCAAAATTGGCCCACAGAGTACCCCTGCCACCAAAACAAACCACCACAACCATGTCACCCACACACTTGCAAGTGTGGTGCGGTGATGGATGCTCAAGGTGACCTTGCTCTGTCATGTAGTCACAGTGCAGGCCGCCTGCTAAGACACTCAGTACTAAATGATGTCATAAAACGGGCCCTGCAGAGTGCTAACCGTGCATCAATCCTTAAACCACATGGACTTCTCAGAGAAGATGGCAAACGGCCAGATGGGATGACCACTTTCCCATACAAGAATGGCCGGTGCCTCGTGTGGGATGCCACATGTGTTGACACTTTCTCAATAACCAACATCACCAGAAGCGCCAACGAAGCAGGTGAAGCCGCCCAGATAGCAGAAAGTAGAAAGCGAGAAAAATATCAAGTAATCGCCAGAAGTCATCAGTTCGAGCCTCTGGCGTTCGAAACTTCAGGAGTCTTTAGCCCTACCACCCTCAATATGGTGAATGAAATAGGCCGTAAAATCAGAGAAGTTTCAGGAGAACCCCTGGAAACCCTCTGGCTCAAGCAAAGAGTAGGGATGGCTATCCTCCGGGGCAATGCCACCAGCGTCATGAGCTCAGTACGACTGGGCCATGCCACTGTGTGAGGCCCGGGCAGGAGTGGTGTATCCTTAGTTTTTGCACGGTAGGGTGTAAAAATAAAAAAAATTTGTATTATTATGTTCCCTCCACCAACCGACTTTACTCCTACTGTAAACTCAATTAATGAAATCAACAAATACATGTGACAGTCCAGGGATTCGAACTTAGGATGCTCACACCGAAATTCAGTGCATTTATCCATTGTGCTACAGTTAATTTAACATGTTTGATGTACATACATAAAAGGAGATGTGTTGAATGGTTGAAATCCACAGTTGCTCGCACGTTTGGGGCTAGCAACACATATTATGAAAATTATGTATCCATCATACAATTCACTTTCTCTCACTCAACCCCGCAATTTGCCGGAGGATAACATGTTTTTCACAATACGTAGACGGAGGTCTTTTATTTCAATGATTGTAATTTCCTACCTCTTAAACATTAATCTTTCCAAAACAGTGCATTTAATTTTGTTCTACCGGGGGGAGGGGTACCCGACCACTTTTCAGCTTTCGCCGCTAGTCTCCTACCACACCCACACACCCGGTAAATTTGGCCCTACCATGTTTGTTGATACTGATGTCTAAATTTGTAGATTTTGCCAGCTCTGAGAGAAGATTGCGGATGAATTGAATGCAGCTCACCGCAAGATCGATGCCCCGACTACGAAGCTTGAATCCCTTCAAGAATTTGCCACACTCAACGTAGGAGTGCCCTCGGCCCAAGAAACCACTACGATGTCAACCGCCATTCCAGTGCATACAGTACCGGTACCGGTACCCACACCAGCAGCTACCTTAGATGTTGCAGAAAATAATAATGACTCTACTCTCTCTCCCCCCCAGGACAACTTTCAGTTAGTGAGAAACAATGTGCATCCCAGTACCAGTACCAGGAAGGTCATCCCGACAACATGCCAAAACCGCTTCAAAATTCTTGCTATTGACGAGGAAGAGGAAACAGAAGAAGTTCGGCTTGTGGGCGACTCCATGGCCCGTGGCCAATTAACCGAGTTCTGCGCCAGGGCACCCAGGACCAGAAAGCGATTCTGTATCCCAGGTGGCGGCGTGGACGACATTGTTGCGGCTGTGGAAGAGGTTTCCAGGCTCGCCCCCGCAAGCACTACGTACGTCATCCACGTTGGATCTAACGATGTCCAACGGACACGGTCAGAGGAACTACTTTGCAAGTACCGGCGGCTGATCAGGTCCTTCAAGGAAAAATCGAATAGAATCTTAATTTCAGGAATTGTTCCCCGGATTGATGTAGAAAACCGATTCTACAACATAGCTACCAGTACAAATCGCCGACTAGCCAAACTCTGCAGGGAGGAGGACATCGGCTTTGTCGACACGTGGGATCATTTTTACTATGATAAATCTTTGTTTTCAGGAGATGGTGTACATCTCAATGAAGTAGGAGCTGCACGTCTTGGTCATCTGCTGAACGATGCAGTCAAGGATTTCCGTTCAAAAAACGGGGTCAACCGGGGGTAGCCAGACAGGGTAGTGTAAGTCAAATACGAACTGAAAATTCAGACAATGCACAATCAGTAACATCCAACTCTAATACTCTTAAGGTGTTTTATGTAAATGCTCGTAGCATATGCAATAAATGTTCAGATCTAGAGGAAATCGTGTTTGCAGAACATTATGATATAATCGGCATTACAGAATCTTGGTTAAATACGGAAGACAGAGACTTTTTAGCCGAATATACGCTTCCTGGTTATACAATGTTTGAGAAAAGTCGGATCAATAGAAATGGAGGAGTTCTGTTTTTTTATAAAGGAAAGTCCCGTCTTAATGCCAAAACCTCAAATTGCGAATATAGACACATCTTACGTACTATTAAATAATAAACGAGGAACTAAAATAACAATAGCTTTATTATACAGACCCCCAGCTCAATCAGTGCAAACTGACAGTGAAATTTATGAACAAATTGCAGAAATAACTAACATACAAGATACCGTAATTCTTGGCGATTTCAACTTACCCGTGACTAAATGGGGCGATATTCTTACTTCACACTCTGGACACGACCTCTATGCTAACTTGCAAGAGAGTTCACTTTTTCAATTTGTACAATCTCCGACCCATGGTAATAATGTGCTTGACCTTGTACTCGCAACAAAAGAAGAATTAATAGAGAATTTGAATGTTGGTGATGAATTCAGTAACAGCGACCATCGTACGATAAATTTCACTTTAAAGTTTACTAGTAACAAATCAAATAGCAGCATTGAGAAAGTCCCTAATTTCAAGAAAGCAAATTTTCATAAACTTAAATCAAAGCTTAAAGAAACGACTGGAGCTTTCTGACTAACAATAACGACATAAATACATATTGGGAGTGTTTCACAACCACTTACCTTAAGGCAGTGCAAGACTGCATACCATCGAAAATACGTCGTCCAGGCCATAATGATAAGCCCAAATGGTGGAATAAAGATATTTCAGACTGTCTGCTTGCTAAAAAAATTGCTAATGATAGATTAAAATCCTCACAAAATGACGAAGAACGGGTGAAATTTGTAGAGCTACGACGCAAAGCCGAAAAGTTAATTAAGCAAAGTAAAAAGACCCTAGAGTTACATGTTACGAATCAAAGTAAAACAAACCCGAAAGAATTCTATAGTTATATCAGAAAGAAAAAAGTAGTTACTTCAACTGTTGGACCGTTAGTCGATGAAAATGGAGAATTCACCAAAGATGAAGAACAAATGAGTAATGCCCTCAATACCTTCTTTGCATCAGTTTTTACAACCGAAGACCTCGGTGATATCCCTACACCATCGCCGATTCAGATAGATAATTCAGATGTTCTAAGCAATATCACCGTTACAGAGAGAGAAGTATTGAATTGTTTAGATAAACTCAAGGTAAATAAAACGCCTGGACCTGATACAATCTCGCCTAGAGTTCTAAAGGAAGCTAAGGATGAGCTCTCCAAACCACTGACATTGCTATTCAATGAATCCTTGCAGTCTGGGACTATGCCTGATCAGTGGAAACTAGCCAACGTAACACCGATATTCTAAAAAGGCAGCAAATCCCTACCCAGTAACTATCGTCCAATTTGCTTAACCTCAATTGTATGTAAAATGCTAGAAACGGTCATAAGAGACAGTCTCGTAAATCACTTAGAGGCAAATAACTTACTTAAAGATACTCAACACGGCTTTCGTAAAAAACGTTCCTGTTTAACAAACCACTTAGACTTCTTCCACGATATCCTCAACCTCTACGATGAGAGTAAAGCTGTAGATATTATATACCTTGATTTTCAAAAGGCCTTTGACAAAGTTCCCCACAAACGTTTACTGCTAAAACTAAAAGCGCATGGAATACAAGACGGTGTGTTGAAATGGATAGAAAATTGGCTCCGCGACAGAAAGCAAAGAGTAGTCATAAACGGTAAGGCATCTAAATGGACCAATGTAAGTAGCGGGGTACCCCAGGGATCGGTACTAGGACCAATTCTCTTTCTAATTTACATCAACGACATAGATGAGGGTCTCACCTGCACAATCTAAAAATTTGCTGACGATACAATAATTGCAAATAGCGTACTCTCAAAAGAACAAATTGACGATATGCAACACAATCTAGATAAATTGTCATGTTGGGCCCAAATTTGGCAAATGAGTTTCAATTCGGATAAATGTAAAGTACTACATATCGGATACCTAAATGATAAAGCAAACTATTCGATGAATGGCACTCAGCTTAAGAATGTAAACAGAGAAACCGATCTGGGAGTAACAATATCGTAACCTAAAACCGAGTCAACAATGTTCAGAAGTTGTTAAGAAGGCAAACAAAATAATTGGCTTTATAGGCAGGTCATTTGAGCATAAATCCAAAGAAGTTATCCTAACCCTTTACAATTCCTTAGTCCGCCCTCTTCTGGAATACTGCGTTCAATCCTGGTGCCCTTATTACCAAAAAGATATAAACAAGCTAGAACGAGTTCAACGTAGAGTTACCAAAATGATACCTAGCCTAAAGAACAAACCATACGAAGAGCATCTTAGAGAATTAAATCTATTTCCTTTAACCCAGCTCAGATTAAGAGGTGACTTAATTCAAGTGTTCAAAATCATCAAAGGCATCGACAATATGAACTGTAGTAAGTACTTCACTATCGACCAATCTAATTACACGCGGGGAAACGGTTGCAAAATTATTGGTAAATCTTTTAACTCACACGAATCTAAGAATTTCTTCTTCAATCGAGTTGTCAACTTGTGGAATGGGCTTCCCTGACGTTATAGACTTCAGCACCGTTGATTCATTTAAACTCCGCTTAGACAAATATCTCGCATCAAACCCGCGACTGACTGCGTTTGTAAATGAATAACTTTATTTTATCCCCACCTCAGTTACTAACCCATCTGTCCCCTACTAACTTCCTAATCCTGCCACGGACATTAGTTCCAGGGCAGTAGTTTCCTTTCCAAGGTTCCCTTACCCACTCTAAACCACTGTTTGGATCCTCAGTGTTTTGGAGGACAAGCAGCCTAGAAGGGTCACTAGACCTGTTGTTGCATGATTTCCTTTGTACTCCTTTGTACTCTTGTGTACATCTATCTGCAATTATTTCACCATGTTACTATGAAGATATTATAGTTATGTAGCCGCAAAATTATTATAGGCATAATAGCGCACTTTGAACCTAGTGGAAATTATTTGACATGGAAGAGTCCATTATAGCGATGCAGGGCAGAACACTAAATGATGCCTGCAATACCTCTTATAAACGGTTGAGATTTAGATTTTTGTATAGAATATTATATACTTAGAATCATCTGTATATTCATATCCTGAAGTTTGGCATGTTTATTTTGGGATGCCCTATGTGTATATATACAGCATATATATATATATATATATATATATATATATATATATATATATATATATATATATACATATATATATATATATATATATATATATATATATATATATAGAGAATATATATATATATATATATATATATATATATATATATATATATATATATATATATATATATATATATATATATATATATATATATATATATATATATATATATATATATATATATTTATATATATTATATATATATATATATATATATATATATATATATATATAATTATATGTTCCCAGCCGGGATCGAATATCCGACATTCAGAACGAGTGTCAAAGTTTTTGGTCCGCTACACCACGGTGTGATAATATAATTTTAACCTTTTCCTAGATATATTAAGGAGAAGGTAAATCCTACTTGGAATATGTGACTCTCGTGTTTGCCTGGGCGAGAATTAAAATTAAATCTCTATAACCCGAGTTGCGAGTTGCGTGGGTAGCCTAATCTTGTAAACATTCGTGTATGTTATCCTGGAATATGGAACTTGTGCATGAATTGAAATACAATCTACAAGTAGGATTTCCCTTCTCCTTAAAACACCCTAGGAGCGGGGCCGTTTGTAACATCTACTACCTGCCAAGCGGGCAGATTTACCCTAAACGAGTTTCATTCCATGCTCTTTTTCCTGCAATAAAGAAGAGCCAGAGCATAATACAATTATGTATCCGTGAAAGGGCGATAATTTAGCTTTCCAATGACACCTGAACCATCCTTGTACGACCGCGGGTTCTCTTGCAACTATGTTGCAACACGAGTGAAAAAAACCTAAAATACGGTAATTTCCTCAGTTTTTTCCCTGTATCGCGGGACCAGGGAAGTGGAGACATGTGGTGGTGGTGTCAGAGGTGGGACTGTGTCCACGCTGAACGGTCAGAGCCCGGCTGCGCTCCTCCCACCGCTCGGACTCTCTCTCAGAGCCGATTATGTGCTCAACATCGCATGCTACTAAAGCCGGGACCCGCAGGGATGGCCATGGTTCTCTATCCGACTAAAGCCGGGACCCGCCAAACAAGGGTTAATATATATATAGGAATATGTTAAGATTAATTTATCACGCCGTGGTGTAGTGGACACTCATTCTGAATGTCTGAGGTTCGATCCCGGTTGGGAATATTTAAACATTTATTAACTCAGGTGTATTTGTGATATATTATTATGTTCTATCCAACAACCAACTCTACTCCTAAAATCGATCAATGAAATATTACAAACACATGTGGCAGTCCGTAGATTCGAACCCAGGACGCTCACACCGAATATCATTCCTTATACATTACACTACACTACACTACTTGATATACTGTATATATATATATATATATATATATATATATATATATATAATTATATATATATATATATATATATATATATATATATATATATATATATATATATATATATATATACGGAATATGTGTGTGTGTGTGTGTGCGCGTGTGTTTCTAAACATATTTTATTTGTATACGAACTCTTATTCTTTATTTCATAAAAAAATAAAAATAAACAATATTTATCATACCAAGACCTTCTCTGCGAGTTTATCCTTTCGCCTTGTTGGAAAACAAACTCTTTTAATTAATTCCTCTAAATGTGCTTGTATATCCTGTAGATATTCGCTAGCTAGGCCAGTAAGGCATATCTTATTCCAAATAGTAAACGTGGCCATATTCAGTATTACTAAATAAATACTATTAACAGAACTACACGCGGACCATTCTCAGACCCTCCAACTAGTCTCTCACAAAACAACGCACTCGCGTTCTTCCAAAAGAATCGTGGCGGAATTGTATACATAGTTGATGAATTCCAAATGTAAAGTGATTTCGCCCACGTGTCTCAAAATGCCTCACCTCCCGCTTGCAAGACTCACTGGTCCTTGGTGTGCGGGGCTTGGTATGACAATACACTTTTCGTCCCTGTATTTAGCCGGAGCCAATTACTGGTGCCCGACAAAGAACACCCAATGATGTTAGTTGTGCTGTCCGCGAGGCCTCACACAGACAGACAGCCTCCCACGGAAAAGTTATGTAATTGTAGCAAAACGTAGTCTACACAGAAGTGCAACAATGAATTTGTATATTCAGACAGGCACATATACCCTGATTATATCGTGGTAATGTATATCAAATTTAACATTATGGTACAACTAATATTTTGTCGTGTAGTTTCAGGTAATTTGCAATATGGACAACTTTCAAGTTAATGCCTTGATAGAGACTAACATAATGAATACTGTATTGCATGTAGGAATTGTGATGACCAGAGAATTGCTAGTATAGTATATAATTATGATCATTACTGGTTAGCAGAGTGGTGTAAGTGAATGAACTGGTAGACACATAACACTGGCTTACACTGGCAAATACACAATACGTTGGCTGCAGTTCAGTCTCTATTTACTGTAAGGTCACTATATACCCTATAGCCAGTTCAATATTTATAGGCGAAGCCTTTGCTTTGATCCATCCAGAATGCTGAGCTGTGGACAAATATAGCTAGAACTGATATTGAAAGGAGAATATTTATGGTATTTTGGATATAACGTCACTCTTAATTATCAATATATTTACTACAGACGCAGATTAAATCTTCTCGTACTTATATTGAACAGAGTATTGGTGCTGACTGATGGTTGGCCAATGAAACGTCATGGCCATAGTCGTGATCGAGGCACCTTAACAATTTCTAATAGCTTAAGTTTTGTTTATTCTAGCTTTAGCAGCATAAATTAATGCATATACAGTATATTAGGCTTAGGGATGTGGCGATTCCACCGCCCGTCACTTTCTGGCGGAGATTACCCCTGGGGGTTGGGACCGGGAATCCCACCCCAAAAATTGTTAGGAGGAGGTTGTAGGCACCAGCCGAACAGGGCGGTACTCCCGGGGAGTGATAGGTGGTTGATAAGGACGGCTGGAACTCCTTTTTCATCACCTGACCTCGCTAGCTGATCCTTTCTTTGCCTCATCAATATCGAGGGCAACCCCAGCCTGCCCTCCAAAACACCCTCTCCTCCTATCAATACATTATACTACAAACACCGTACATACTACACTACCTTTCTTACCCGAAAATTACGATTATACGACCAGCCTTGGAGTCCCCGGGGGCGGGAGGGGGGGGGGGGGGGGGCAGAAATGCCCCCATCTGACTGACCCCTGGCAACGACTCCTCAAAATGCCCTGGACCACTATCTTCTACTCTTACTAATAACTTCTGCAACATTCGTGGCCTCTCCACTAACTTCCACTCTGTAGAACACCACCTCTCCTCTGCAACCCTGACCTTCTCTTTCTCACCGAAACTCAGGTGTCTGGGACTACTGACAGCAAATCCTTCTCTGTATCCTCCTACTATCTCTATCCTCAGTTTCAAGCCAAAGGTGGATGTTGTGTATATGTGCGCAACAATCTTGCTTTCTCTCGTCTTCCCAACTTTGACTCTTCTGAATTCTCAACTCTCTGGCTAAAGCTTTCTTGTCACTCTCAAACTAAATATTTTTGCGCTGTTTATCTGTCCTCTAATTCTACTGACTATAAAAATTCTATGACTATCTAACTTCTAAAGTGGAACACATTTTATCCATCTCTCCCTTCGCAGAAATCTCCATCTTAGGAGATTTCAACGTTCACCACTGCCAATGGCTCTCCTCTCATACTTCTGACTAACCTGGTGAACAAGCATACGTCTTTTCTATCCTACATGACCTAGCGCAGTAAGCACAGCAACCATCCCATATCCCGGATCACGTCAGAGATCGGCCCGACATTCTTGACTTGTTTCTAACTTCTAACCTTTCTTCTTATACTGTAAATCTTATCTCTCCTTTGGGCTCCTCTGACCATACACTTATCTCTGTCACCTTTCCTATCTCTCCATTACGGCCACGCGATCCTCCTAACCGGCGGCGCTTGCGGCACTTTGGTGCTGCCAAATGGGAGGCTCTTCAGCAGTACTTCTTTGATTTCCCATGGAATGACTTTTGCTTCCATGGCCAGTGACCCTCGGAGAGCGCTGAACGCATTACCGAGGTAATCCTCTCGGGCATGGAAGAATACATTCCATTTTCTTTCACTCAGACTAATGCCAAAGAATCTTGGTTTACTCACACTTATTCTACTGCTATCCGCAACAAGAAGGAAGCATTCAAACAGTACCGACGCCTTAAAACTCAAGAATCTCATTCTTCCTATGTTTCTGCCCAGAATCAAGCCAAATCTATTCATCTACTTGCCAAGCACTCTTTCATCAATAATTAATGCACTGAACTATCCAACTCTACCTCTTTCCAAGCTTTCTGACATCTAGCCAAAAACCTCTCTAACAATATTTCTTCCACGTCTTTCCCTCCCCTTTTCCACTCTGATGGCACAACTATCACTTCTTCCTCTGACAAAGCTGAACTCATCGCTCAAACTTTTGCTAGAAACTCCACCTTGGATGATTCCGGTGCTATTCCTCCCTCTCCACCCCCCCCCCCCCTTTCCTACTTATGCCTAATATCATAATCTCTTCTAAAGATGTACTTTCTACCTTCTCTAGGCTTAATACTAAAAAACTGTGCTTACCTACTGACTCTCTCCCTAGGCAAACTCTTCCGTCTCTGTCTCTCCTCTAACGTCTTCCCTTCTTGTTGGAAATTTGCTCTCATTCAACCGGTCCCAAAGAAGGGTGACCGCTCTCAACCCTCCAACTATCGTCCAATTGCTCTCATCTCTTATATCTCTAAAGTTTTTGAAACTATTCTTGCTTCCAAATTTCTTAAGCATTTCTCTTAGATCACCAGTATGGCTTCCTTAAGGGTCGCTCTACTGGTGATCTTCTTTCATATCTTACTAACTCTTGGTCATCCTCCTTTCGGGACTTTGGTGAGACCTTTTCTATTGCGCTAGACATATCGAAGGCCTTCGATAAAGTCTGGCACAAATCATTAATTTCTATACTACCCTCCTTCGGTTTCTATCCCTCCATCTGTGCCTTTGTCTCTAATTTCTTTTCCGGCCATTCAATAGCTGCGGTTGAGGACGTCCATCGCTTACTTCTTCATCCAATCAACTCCGGTGTGCCTCAGGGCTCCTATCTCTCATTCTCTTTCTAATTTTCATAAATTATCTTCTCAACTGTACCTCCAGTCCCATTCATTCATACGCAAACGTCTCTACCTTACACTACTCAAATAGTTTTCCAGAACGCCCCAGTCAGCAATCCCTCAAAAACAAACGTAATGAAGCCATACAACTCTCATCTTCTGATCTAACTACTATTTCCAATTAGAGCAGACAAAACTTTGTTGCCTTTAATGCTTCCAAAACCCAATTTCTCCATCTATCTACTCGTCCTGAACTCCCAGAGGAATATCCCTTTTCTTTCAACAATGCAAAAATCAATCCTTCATCTTCTCTCAATATTATTGGTGTCTCTTTTTCTTCTGCTCCCACTTGGAAGGACCATATTACCAGTCATGCTAAGGCAGCCTCCCAGAAGCTGGGTGTGGTCAATCACCTCAAGGTTTTGTTTACCCCTGCACAGCTTCTTGCTCTGTACAGGGGCACAGTGCGTCCTTGTATTAAGTATTGTTCACATGTGTTGGGTGCATCCTCTCACACCGCACTCCTAGACAAAGTAGAAAGGAAGGCCTTTTGTATCATTCCCGTCCTCTCACCAACTCTCTGCAATCTCTCTCTCTTCGCCGCAATGTTGCATCTCTCTCGCTATTCTATCGCTACTACAATAATCAGTGTTCCTCGGACATCTTCCAGTGTATACCACCTGTAGGTGAGATACAATCTGAAACAGTGAGTGAAGCCAGACAAATGAAACAAAAGTTCCAGCAACTCCTTATCACACATCCCTTTGAGGCCTCCCTTAAGGGAAGATTTCCACCTGGAGGATTTTTTCTGAACCTCTTTCTCCCTTATGTTTAGCCCCATTGCATGTGAGATTTAAAGACGCTTGCCCAATTAGTTTGGCGATTTTTAGAACCCTCGCCCCATTTCTGTCAATTTTAAGACCATTCGTGCCATTTAGGTGTCGATTTTTTCCTGGCGAGCGATAGCGAGCCTGCAATTTAAGGGGAACCGGTCTTCGGCCGGGACATTCTTCTACCGAAAAATTTACAAATTTGTCTTTAAAGGGGGTCAAGGGTAATTTTAAGCTTGATGGAAGTCTAGGGAATCCACTAAAAACCTCCCCTTAAATTGCCCTGCTGGATTGGTGTCTACAATCTTGCCAATGTAATATACAGTATAATATAGTATAATATATATATATATATATATATATATATATATATATATATATATATATATATATTTTCTTTAATACATACGAGGTTGAAAGAAATGGCAATTTCTGCGTTGGAAATTTTATTATTCAAAGTTTCCAGGTCTCTGATGAGTTTTCGCTGGGTGGCAGGAAGTAGATGAAGGAGATGAGCAAAAGTCATGGTGGTACAGGGTTACATTAATGTACATGATGATACAGGATATACGACGCGTTTCACTGGACAACCAGCATTATCAAGTAAGGAAGGAATGATATAAAAGGTAAACAGGGAGGGTATATATAGAGGGTGGAGGATCAGAGGAGGCGGAAAACAGGGGGCAAAAGTCTGCTATTGGTGGAAGGGTAAACTAGGAGAGAGAAAGGGGGTAACCGCTTCACGCATGCGCACTGGATGCGGGATGATGGTCAGTAGGTGGGGTCGAAGCTGATTGGCTGCGTGTCGAGGGGCGTGGCCTAAGTTGTGTGGCGCCTGCAGAAGACGAAGCTGAAGGAGGTAGCGCGGGGGGCTGCGTCAAGGGCACCGGGGGGCGAGGAGGGGTGTTAGGTCCTGTAGGGTAGTGCCTTTTGGCAGAAGGAAGGATCTGAAGGTCCAGAGTTTGGTTGTTGATGTTGGGATGTAAGGCTTGGATATATAAAGCTTCGAGTATAGGTAATCTCCTTGGGTCACTTTCTTTATCGAGTATGGTGGTGTGTTTCTCTAACTCGTTGCGTGTGAGGTGAGGGTGGTTAGGGGTGAGATAGTGGTCTTTGATGGCTCCAGCCTGAAGGTGAAGAGTTAACCGACGTGAAAGACGAGTCTGCGTCATACCAATATAGGAATGAGGTCCACAGTCCTCATAATTACAGGTATGTTGGTAAATGACGTGATCGTCGGTCATCGGGCTCTTTATCTTGGTGGAGGCTGGTTTGTTGCGGAGAACGAGGTTGGAGGTCTTGGGGGATTTGTAATAAATTATTAATTTGATTTTGTTTTCCGGGTTGGTTGGGTGGACATGCTTGGAGATTATTTCTTTTAAGACGGCCTCGTCATTTTTGTGTTCAGAGGACATGTAATTGCGGTAGAAGATCTTAATTTCATTGGGGGGATCAATGTTGGGAGGGCTTTGGGTGTACCATTTTTCAAGATGGTGGTTGATGGTGCTGGAGATGTCGGAGTTGGAGTATCCGTTATTTACTAAAACTTGGGATAGTCTTTCTAGTTCCTGGTGGGTGTCGGCCCAGGTAGAGCAGTGCGTGAGGGCTCTCCTAACATAGGCGGAGATGGAGGATAGAAGATAACGGCGGGGGCATTCACTATCGCCGTTGAGGCATTGTCCTGTGTTAGTTGGTTTAATGTAGACGGTGGTTTTGAACCCATGGTCATTCAGAGCTACGAGGATGTCGAGGAAGGGGAGTTGTCCATTGTTAGATTTTTCAAAGGTGAAGTTAAGTCCGGAGGAGGTCATGAAGCGACGCTGGAGTTCCTGTAGTTCGTGGAGGTCCTTGATTTGCACGAAGATGTCATCCACGTATCTACAGTAGACGGTGGGTCGTTGGGCAGCTAGGAGCTCTTCGTCGATGGTACCCATGAAAAAGTTCGCAAAAAGAACTCCTAGGGGGCTGCCCATCGCCACACCGTCTATCTGCTTGTACATGTTGCCCCGGGGGCAAAGGAAGGGGGCCTCCTTGGTACATAGCTCCAGTAGTGTTTTCAGGGCCTCCTCCGGGATGTCCAGTGTAGGTGTATCAGGGCAATGATAAATTCGACGTAGAATCATGTCAATGGTCCTATCCACTGGCACGTTGGTGAACAGGCTTTCTACGTCGAGAGAGGCGATTGTGTGGTTGTTGTTACGGTGGGCGTCTCGTAAAATTTCCAAGAAATCGTGGGCTGAGTTAAGGTTGAATTGGCTGGGCACGTAGGGGGAACCCTAGGAGTTCTTTTTGCGAACTTTTTCATGGGTACCATCGAGGAAGACCTCCTAGCTGCCCAACGACCCGCCGTCTACTGTAGATACGTGGATGACATCTTCGTGCAAATCAAGGACCTCCACGAACTACAGGAACTCCAGCATCGCTTCATGACCTCCTCCGGACTTAACTTCACCTTTGAAAAATCTAACAATGGACAACTCCCCTTCCTCAACATCCTCGTAGCTCTGAACGACCATGGGTTCAAAACCACCATCTACATTAAACCAACTAACACAGGACAATGCCTCAACGGCGATAGTGAATGCCCCCGCCGTTATCTTCTATCCTCCATCTCCGCCTATGTTAGGAGAGCCCTCACGCACTGCTCTACCTGGGCCGACACCCACCAGGAACTAGAAAGACTATCCCAAGTTTTAGTAAATAACGGATACTCCAACTCCGACATCTCCAGCACCATCAACCACCATCTTGAAAAATGGTACACCCCAAGCCCTCCCAACATTGATCCCCCCCAATGAAATTAAGATCTTCTACCGCAATTACATGTCCTCTGAACACAAAAATGACGAGGCCGTCTTAAAAGAAATAATCTCCAAGCATGTCCACCCAACCAACCCGGAAAACAAAATCAAATTAATAATTTATTACAAATCCCCCAAGACCTCCAACCTCGTTCTCCGCAACAAACCAGCCTCCACCAAGATAAAGAGCCCGATGACCGACGATCACGTCATTTACCAACATACCTGTAATTATGAGGACTGTGGACCTCATTCCTATATTGGTATGACGCAGACTCGTCTTTCACGTCGGTTAACTCTTCACCTTCAGGCTGGAGCCATCAAAGACCACTATCTCACCCCTAACCACCCTCACCTCACACGCAACGAGTTAGAGAAACACACCACCATACTCGATAAAGAAAGTGACCCAAGGAGATTACCTATACTCGAAGCTTTATATATCCAAGCCTTACATCCCAACATCAACAACCAAACTCTGGACCTTCAGATCCTTCCTTCTGCCAAAAGGCACTACCCTACAGAACCTAACACCCCTCCTCGCCCCCCGGTGCCCTTGACGCAGCCCCCCGCGCTACCTCCTTCAGCTTCGTCTTCTGCAGGCGCCACACAACTTAGGCCACGCCCCTCGACACGCAGCCAATCAGCTTCGACCCTACCTACTGACCACCATCCCGCATCCAGTGCGCATGCGTGAAGCGGTTACCCCCTTTCTCTCTCCTAGTTTACCCTCCCACCAATAGCAGACTTTTGCCCCCTGTTTTCCGCCTCCTCTGATCCTCCACCCTCTATATATACCCTCCCTGTTTACCTTTTATATCGTTCCTTCCTTACTTGATAATGCTGCTTGTCCAGTGAAACACGTAGTATATCCTGTATCTTCATGTACTTTAATGTAACCCTGTACCACCATGAATTTTGCTCCTCTCCTTCATCTACTTCCTGCCACCCAGCGAAAACTCATCAGAGACCTGGAAACTTTGAATAATAAAATATCCAACGCAGAAATTGCCATTTCTTTCAACCTCGTATGTATTAAAGAAAATTTGTTACCTGGCTTTACCAATATATATATATATATCGAGAGAGAGAGAGTTCCAAGAAGTAACGATAAACAGTTTGTATCTCAAAGACCCTGAGGTCCATTTCCGGGAAATACTCAAAGTGAATTGTGTAGTATACACAATATGCAATTGCACAGTAATTGCAAAGTGTGCAAAATACTATCTACACTCTTCTTGAACTGCTCTACTGAAGAACTGTTTACAGCTTCTGAGGGAAGTTGGTTCCAAGTAGAACAAGTCTTATATGTGAAAAAGTTTCCACAAATACTAGGTAGGAACGTTTTCAATTCTAAAGGGGGTATCCCACTGTGCGATTTTGCGATGACGAATGCCCAGCGACATAGGGCGACAGGATTTTTTTGTCTATGTTCCCAAAATCTCCATATTCGATCGAACATTCTCCTGTTGACGCCAAAATCGCAGAATGGTCGCCGTAGAGTCGCCCATGTGAGCCCATATCCCTCCAGATTCGCCGTAGATTTTGAGCATACCCAAAAAACGGTTGCGAATTTAAAATGTGGGCGAATGTTGTGCGACATTCGCCCTTTGCCTCACATCCTTCGCCATTGGTCTTACTACATTCTCACAATTCGCACCCTTGTCTCCCTAATCGCCAGTACCGTCGAATGTGTGCGAATGTTGAGAATGTTGGGCGAAAAAAACGAATGTTGTGAGAACTAAGAGCGAATATTGGGCGAACATGGCGATTGTTGGGGGATTACCGCCTACGTTTGGACCGAATATGGCGATTTTCCATTATTGGCAACGCTGCTAGTAGGCGAATATGGTCGATTAGGGCGAGTACTCTGCGGCGAATGTGTGATTGCAGTGAGTTTTTCGACGAATATCAGCTAATGCAACATGAAAAATGGGCGAAATTGGTCGACTGTGGGCGAATGTAGGCCGAATGTAGGTTCAGAAATCATGTTGTTGACGCTGCGACACGTCCGATAACACTATCTATGGTCACTCCAATTTCACACCCATATGTAAACAACAGTCCGCTCGTGAGATCATTCACACAGTATTCTTCAAGGCGATCGCATGGATTTTTGTACACTCATCCACACTCTCGTTTTCAAAGCATTCATCATGCCAAAACCTAAAACCAAAGGTACAAAGACAGTGAAAAAAGTCCCAAAGATACCGACAAACAAGGGAAGGAAAAATGACCCACCACAAGGCACGACACCCCCAGAGCCAATAGCAAGCACCAGCAGGGAAGGAAATCTTTCATTCACTTCTTCGTCCCTGACATCGGCCCGTGCCTCACCAGTGAGGGAAGTGGAGGATGACACCCAAGGGGAGCGAGGAGCGGCTGGTGACGACAAGGAAGAAGATCATCACACCACATATTCTACGCCTCCTCCTCCAGTCAAGAGAAACTACATTGCCTTTACTGACGAACAGGAGCAAGATCTGGTGGAATGGTTTAAGGAAAAACCATTCCTTTATGATAAGGGCCTGAGGGAATTCAGAAATAATGACAAAAAGGAGGCCACTTACGAGGAGAAGGCAAAATCTCTTGAGTTTAAAACGTCAAAGTGAGTGTTTGTGTGGAACTGTGCAATAATGTTTGAGATTTTTTTTGTTTTTCCATATCAAATAAAATTGAGATTGTGTGTGAAGCAATGTTGGTTTATGATAACGTGATTAATGGGGTGCCAAGGTGTCTCAAGCATGTTGTTAGTTAAGTATTTTCTTTATTGCACAGATCATGCAAACACGCGCGAATTGTGTAAACATTGTTTATTTGTAATATTTTGTGATTTTACAAGGGTAGTATCTCCTACCCTGTTATTTGTGATTTTTTCTGAAATATTTCGTTATTTTACGTACACATGAACAGTTTAGAGTGACATCGAATAATTGCTGTTGTAATCGCCAGCATTTTTTTTACGTGTCATAGAATTCCAATACATTTCATTGTAGGCTACACGTTTTTTAACTCTGGTTTTCTTCTTCTTCAACAGCCCCTCAACTGTGGCTATGGGTGAAGGGGATGAAGACTCGCTACGGGAAGTTGAGTAACGTCAAGTCAGGCCAGAAAACCAAGTACCACACCGAGAGGGAAAAATTTATTCTGGGCCACTTTAGCTTCCTGTTTCGTCATATAGCCAGGGTCAAGGGACGTACGAATGAGGAGGTAATTAATCTTAATTTTTTAATAGATGTAAACCTTTTAAGATATTTAATACATTCGTCATTAAATGTTTAACAAATATTGTTTCTTACAAAGTAATACATATCTGGGCATCAAGAAAAACAAAATTGTGTACATAATTGTGTATGTTTTATTGAAACTATTTTGCTTATTTGTTGAGGCTCAGTGAATATTGAAAATATATTATTCTATGATTATTACTTAAACGTTTGTATAATGTAGTTACATAAAATAGGTACCGAGCAAGCTATAAATTGAATGTCATCTATATATATAATTTAAATATTCGTAATCGATCCATTGCCAAGTTCACCTTCCACCACTTACTCAGCGAAATACCATATCTGTAAAAGAAATAAGGTTCAATGTTATTACTTTATATAAATCATGGACAGGTTGATATACAGGTACCATGCATAAGTTTTGAACATACTGACGACAGGTATATTTGGTAAAACTGGCCTTTTTCATCACTGTGAAAAGTGGTGAAGTTTCCCAGATTTCCGTAACAATATACGTGGGGCCAGTAGGTTTGAAACCTGGACATAAATACCTCTCTGTCAACACGTTCAATATTTGTATTCATGTGCATAAGTAATATATTTTTGTGCAGTTTCTCGATCGCTCACGGCAGAGGGGTGGCGACAGCGACCTTGACGTGGAAGTAGTTGATTACTCGGACAAGGACATGACCCCTGCCGGGGACCCCCTGCCACAACCCGAAGGGAAGCTGAAAGGGAAAGGGAAGAGAGGTGTTAAACGCACCAAACCTTCCTATGCATCTGACGACGATGTTTTTTATCTTTTGTGTACCATATTATATATATTATATGTATATATATATATATATATATATATATATATATATATATATATATATATATATATATATATATATATAATATATATATAATATATATATATTATAATTTGTAATGTCAGTTGTTGTTGTTGTTGTTGTTCCCCAAGCTGCCTGGCCGAACAGCCCCAAGGCCCCGAGCAAGGCCAAGACCATAACCGAGCGCCCCCACAGAACCCTCCCTGCCCACCACAGTAAAGCCTGGGCGACCGAAGCCACTCCATGGCGGGGAGCTGAGGAGGGTGCGGAAACGCCCGGGAAACCAAAGCCCCACCCAGGGCCCTGTGCCCCTCACCAATTATGAAGAGAAAGTTGAGGGGCAAAGGAAAAATGTGACGCTTTGGCTTCCAATCTTGGTAGATTGGTAGGTCAATCCACGGAAGAGACGCCGTCACTTGAGATCTAGAAAATATATAAGTAAAAGGAACAGTCAGAGTAAGCTATGGGTATGGCACAGATCGCTCAGTTCTCACTCTGATAGACCAGCCCATCACCAATGTCAGTAGAACAACACCGTTGCCCAAATATTATCAGTGGTCGTGCCTGTAGGCAATGACCGCGAGATTAAGAGGAACTCCCACATATGAGAGAATCATAAACAAACATATAACGGAATATATATATATATATATATATATATATATATATATATATATATATAGAGAGAGAGAGAGAGAGACATACTGTACATATTCCACTATAGGTTTCTGGTTTCCTCAAGTGTGGGAGTGTTCATCCTAATCTCGCGGTCATCGCCTATACAGGCCTGAGAACTGTTAATATTTGGGCAAGGGTGTTGTTCTACTGGCAAGTATATAGGCGAAGAAATATGTTATGTAGTTCGTAATCGTGTTTGTCATTTTACCCATACGTATAATTATTAATGTTCTATTATAATTTAACAATAATTGATAAATTACACTTGACACAGTGATATATTTTTTTTTAATTTTCATAAAAAAAAAAAAAAAATAGAAGGTCCCACCCCTTTCCCATTCTTAAGTAAGCCATTTTAGATTTACAGAAGAGTGACCATTACTTGCATTACTGCATGTCCACAAACATTTCAGTAATGTAAGCATGTTTCCTTCTTTTTCTTTTTTTTCTTTTGTTATTAAGGTGACAGTTACAAAGTGGTGTACAATCTATCTTATTCTAGTTACATTGTAGTTTATCTTATTGTACCAGTACCTCCCTACAATCAACCTAGTTGTTCCCCAATTCGTCCCTCCGCCACGACCATTTCAAAGTCCAAGTCTCTCACTCTTGTCCTCTGTAGCGGGGAGGACCTTGTACCCCTGAGACATAGGAGTGCAGACCTGAGAAGAGAGAAAGAGAGCCGGCATCTCATCCAAGTTATGACTTGGCTTCTATGCTGGCGCTTTTTCTCCGATATTTGTTCAGCTAATCTGGCATAGAATACACTTGCAGAAGGTCCCATACCTCCCGACGATGAGAAGACCAGAGGAGTAAAGCTTCCTTGATCCCTGTTCAAAATTCTTTCTTCATAAGCGCGTTTTTTCTCACTTTCGTTTCTCAAGTATGCCGCCTTGTGTCCTCGCTTACGATATGTTTGTGCTCTTGGGTTGAAGATTCTGATGTCGAAAAAAAGCCTGTTGTCCCCTCGTCCAAAAACCTCGAGCACTTACGTCCACTCTTGCTTCATTTGAAGTATTTGCAGTATTGTGGGCCAAGCGCTGTCCGTCCATAGGCAGAAGTTCCGGTTCGATTCTGACATCATGGCACACCTCGTCCAGCATTTGTGCAGTGATGTCTCATACTTCATCATGCCGGATACAGATGAATCCTCCTTTCTTACAAGTCATACAGTGGTCTGAGTTGTTTATTTCACCACATGCACATTTCAGCGGCAGGTTCGAAACTGGCCACCCATACCTCAAGGCTACGGCATCATTGAATTCTTGTTTATTTAAGCTGAAGCCTTTCTCCTTTATTGGTAATGATGTGAGCCAATTTGAAGCCCCCGTGTCTTGTGCCATCTCAACTCTCATTTTCAGTTCTTCCCTACATCTGGTCTTAATTTGTTCTAGGCTATGTTTCTGTCTCTCTTCTCTGCTCTTTGTAATTTCCTGTCTTGCATTTCGTTGTTCCTCTTCGTCCACCTCATCATTTTCATTTTGCTCCCGTATTTTTTCTGTCAGAGACGTAGTAAGTTTAAGGGAATTTTGGTACTCATGTAGTGCCGCCTCCACTGGGTTTATGATCCCCATACCTCCGAACCTTGGCGGAAGAGCTAATAGATCTCTTAGCTCTTGCGTGACGCCTTCCATCTCTGTTAAGGCCGGTATGAATGTTCCTCTGATTGCTTCTTCAAGCGGTTGGAGCATCTGTCTAATGCCAGGCACTGTTCTCATAAGAAAGGTCCATCTGTGCTTAACACCATATGTGAAGGCAGTATATGCAGCATGTGGTTCAGATTTCGCAATGTCTGCCAGCGTTTTCACTTCCTTTACCCACTCCGCTACCTTTTTTCGCACATAGTCTCTCTTGCATTCTTCTGTGCCTATTACTGCTCCCAAATGGCGTTGACCCTCCTTTGTAATCTTCACTCCTGTCCCATCAAAAGTCCGCACCGCTTCTTCATACTTGTTTTCTTTCACTATTAGTACAGATTTACTAGCATTCGGATGGTACCCAATGACTTCGCCTACCGATTGTACTCTCCGCCACCATTCTTTGAGATCCCCTATTTTTCCTGCACCTGTGAGGTCATCTGCATACGCCACTTGTTTCACTCGGGTTACCTCATGTTTTATTTTCTGCTGCAGAATTGATAGTGCCAGTGCGTACATTGCCATTGCCACTGGATCTCCTTGCGTTGTTCCTTCATTTGATTTGAGAATTTTCATTTCTTCCTTCTTTGTGCTTCCAACTATATACAGGTTAGCTGGCTCCTTATAAGTATTTTCTATGTACTTTGCGATGCTCGGGCATTTGATCTTGATGTTGTGAATAGCTGCCTCCCTATTAATGGTGTTAAAGGCATTTGTTGCATCCACTAGCAGTACCGCTTCACAATCTTCCTCATGATACACCTTCCCCATTGCATGTATTGCTGCTTCTCCTCCGGCTTGCTGTCCTGCACATACTTGTAAGTTGCCCACTGCTCTTTGTACATCTTTTCCAAATACAGACATGATTGCTTTTCCTATAATCCTTCTAAGAACTTCCCCAACGCCTACTGGTCTAACTCCTGGATTATTATTTAAAGGTATCAGGCGACATGCTGTCAGAGCTTCTATGTTCACGCATGGTGATGATGCAAGTTTCTTTGCCAGCATTGCTATTGCTTCACAAAGGTCACCCGTGGCTGAACCAAACTTGTTTTGACTTATGAAGATCCTCCAAGTCTTAGCATCTACTCCTGATGGACCTGCTCCTCCCTGTGTTTTCAGCGCCTTTCTCCATATGAGGTCTCCAGTTATATTCTCATATATCACCGGGTCTGGAGGAACATATTCCCCGTCTAGTTTGGCCTCATCACTTGCTGGTTTTGCTTCTGGGTGTTTCTCCTTCAGCTGGTCCAAGATGCGTCGATTCACTTTGTGCACCCCACTTGAGGCTTCCCCAGTGACCATTCTGACTGCCTGTGCCACTTTACCAATCCTCATGCTATTTCCCACTGATCGTGCCATATCATCTGGCTTCCTCTTTCTTCGTTGTTTTGTTTTCAGTCTTTGCTGGATTGCTCGTACTTGGCTAAGAATTTTGTCTAACTCCCTATTTTTCCACCACTCCATTCTCTGTTTCAGCATTTTAATGTTCTCATTCAGTTTTCCCTTTGGTCTTTTTCTTTGAAGGAACAACTGAGGAATGAAAGAAGCTATCTTGATTGCCACGTGCGCCAAAGGGGCATCCTGAACATACTTTAGGATCGTACGTCTGAGTTCCCCCAGCATGTCTTTTGCGGCTTCACAAATCGGTAGTTCAAACTTATTATGTTGCCATTGTATCACTTCTGTATAGATTTCATTCACTAATGTTGTGAGTCCATCACCAGAATGTCCCATCCATTCTCCACCATTCATGTTTACGTTACGAGGTCGTTCGTTCTGTTCACGATTTTCGATTATTTCTCTCTCATTATCTTCGTTTAGGCCTACACTATTTTCATTATTTTGTTCCACACCTCTGTTGTCTTGCGAATTATTGATTCCTGCGTTTTCTTCTGCGGGCTGCAGTTGTTGATTGTTATTTTCTGCATTTTCTCTAACAGGGTTTGCTTGTACATCTCCATTAACTTCATTGTCTGTTTCACGGTTCATTTGTACTGCATCTCTCACTGCGTTTTGTCTGTCATCAGGATTATTCCTCGACTGGGACCGAGTTACTATCATCTTGTCTTATTATCATAATTTCCTACCTATTCCCTAATACTGAGTCTATCTATCATTTCTTCCTAAGGGGCGAGCCTCTGCCCGATAAAGGTGAAAACGTAAACATCCTATGAGTAGCGTTAGAGATAGAAAGAGTAAGATAAGTTATTTAACTCACCTAGTATGATGCAAGGCTACAGAAGATCAGGCTATATTACAAGACAGTGGCTGCAAAAGAAAATAGAAAAATAAAGTAAAAATAAAAGTAGTGTTTAAAAATACGCACAAAGAATAAATAGGGGGGGGAAAAAAAAATAAAAATAAAATATATATATGTATATATATATATATATATATATATATATATATATATATATATATATAATACAAAACGATTATTGTAGTGAGAAAGGAAATACACTAATTAAGAGAGTAAAATGATTAAAATCCCCTCTGCTGCAGTCGTCCTCTCAGCATTAGCGCCATGCAGAATATTTCGGTCCACTTTCACACGACCAGCTTCTCCATGCACTGGCGCGATGACAGATGGGATGTGGGTGGGGAAGGGGGGGGGGGGGGGGGGGGGGCACACCCTAGGGTGAGTGGTGTTGGCTGGAGACAGTCAAGGGTGGAGGGTATTTTGCCTGGCATCGGCTTGCCCCTCGTCGTCCGTACGCCTCCCTCGCTGCCTGGCACAGCACTCTTCAATATCCGTCTCTTCTTTCACATGTTGTTTGATTTTGGTTAGATAGAACTCCAGAGTTTCACCCAATATCAAATCACTGTTATTTCCCACTCACCCTGTTGTATATTTCACAATTCCATCACCACCCCTTCCCTCACTAACTTGCTGTTCACCACGGAGAGAAAAATCCATACGTCCTCTCCCTTCAAAGGCTCGTCACACACACACCATAATTGTGATAATTGTGACTTTGTATTCACGAAATACATTCATATATAGCCGTTCTCCCTTTTCGTTCATATTCGTTCATTCAGTCCATTGCTACATTCTGGGTACTGTGAAGGAGAGGATGGTGTCAAATTATATTCCGATAAGATAACATGCCGCGGGGGAAATTTGAGACTACATAGGGCTCACGGCCATAGTTGACTGTCGTCAAACAATGTTTGATATTATTTGTTAAAGAAATATTGTATTGTTTAGTTTATAAATTATTTATGTACGAAAATATTATTACTTTATGATAATTGTGACTTTGTATTCACGAAATACATTCATATATAGCTGTTCTCCCTATTCGTTCATATTCGTTCATTCACTCCATAGCTACATTCTGGGTACTGTGAAGGAGAGGATGGTGTCAAATTAAATTCCGATAAGATAACATGCCGCGGGGTAAATTTGAGACCACACAGGCCATAGTTGACTGTCGTCAAACAATGTTTGATATTATTTGTTAAAGAAATATTTTATTGTGTAGTTTATAAAATATTTATGTACGAAAATATTATTACTTTGGTTTATATTGACATTCCTTTTTTCCACACAGCTTCTCAGGGATCGTTGGCTCAAGGTGGCAGAGCTTCAAGATGAGATTAGCAAACTCCGGCAGAAGAAGACGCCACTGGACGAAGAGATAGAATTTTTTGGTGTCTTATATGTGCAAACACACTTAAGTTGCTGGACAAAAATATATCACAAAAATTTATCAGCAATGCGCTAGATCTCCTCGGGGAAGCCCGAAAGGAGAATTTAAGACTCGAGAGCGGGAGCCACAAGCACTTGTGAAAGTGCGGGATATAGCCCCAGTCCATTATCAGGTCAATATTCCTCCTCCAGTGGCAACAAGCGTAGCCACCCCTCACCCGACACAAACCAACGCACCTGTCCAGCATCTACCAACCACCGCACCTGTCCCACCTCCACAAGCAAGCCCTGGGTTAATAAGCCTAATATACAACCAGGGGCCGCACTCGTCTACCCCGCGACCAGCAGCGTGCAGCCTCAACCCCGCACCCCAGCAACTTCCACAACAACTCACTCCCACAACGCCACAACAACTACAACAACAACAACAAATACCACCACAACAATCACCACCACCACCAGCACCACAACAAACTCACAGGTTGACCCACAACCCGAGTTTTCGTGGTCCAACACCTGGTCAGTGGCCTATCCCATTCCACCCACATACAACTACACGGCAGCTGCTCAAAATATGGCGCCGTATCAGACAATGACCACGGTCAATCCTGAAACCTCGCCCATGTCCGCACCGCCAACCCCAGGATCACAACTTCAACACATTATGAACGAAGCAAATTTAGCTTAACCCCCTCCCCCACAAGACAACACACCGACGTTAATCCTCAACAAAAACGCCAGTATCCAAACTCCCACAAGTGGAAAGGAGGTCGAATAAACACAGGGAAACATGAGCATGTTTCCCTATATTTTCTCATATATCTGAATCATTTATCCACATAAATATGTATCATTCACTAATCATTTCCATCCAAACTCCCACAAGTGGGAAGGAGGTATATCTGAATCATTTATCCACATAAATATGTATCATTCACTATTTCACCATCATTTAATTAAGTCTATCCAAACTCCCACAAGTGGGAAGGAGGTACAATAAACACAGGGAAACATGAACATGTTTCCCTCTATTTTCATAATTTAATTAAGTCCCTAATTTTAAGTTATACCAATGTCGTTAGTACTCATCCATATCATTATCATTATCATCAGGTCATAAGTTCACCATCATTAATTTTAAAAGTGCCTATTTTTTAGTTTTCTACAGATACATTATATTTCTTGTTAATTTTTCGAATAAAATAATAAAAATTGTATTATCGTATTCAATACCTATTTCTAATTATTTTCTACTAACCTTATTAGATCATTCCATCTTGCCAAGAGACACGACCTGCTCCTTGGTAATAGTCCTTGAGGTACAACTTCACTCTCTTCCCTGCTACCGAGGAGGTATTGCGTGAGAGGGGTTCTAGCCCTTTATTGGCGGCGCGCAACTTATGTCGTGTGAAAGAAATTTGGACTAAGTGGCAGTTCACAACTTATGTCGTGTGCCATTTTCAGCACGCAATGTTGTAGAGAGAGAGAGCTGAGCGGTGTGAGGAGCGTAGTAAGGCAATGACCGTCGCACACCAACGCGGTGGGCCAACTGAAGTGAAAACCACCCTTCCTTCCCCCCTCACACTCGCTACACAGGGAATTATGTAGGGAAAGTACCTAATTACATG
Source organism: Paralithodes platypus (assembly GCA_032716605.1). Classification (NCBI taxonomy): domain Eukaryota; kingdom Metazoa; phylum Arthropoda; class Malacostraca; order Decapoda; family Lithodidae; genus Paralithodes; species Paralithodes platypus. Next base: position 12,401,826 of record CM064540.1, read on the forward strand.
GTTTTTGCACTCGTGTTGCGCGATAGTTGCAAGAAAACTAGCGGTCGTACAAGGATGGTTGGGGTGTCATTGGAAAGCTCTGTTTATGCCCTTTCAGGGATAGATACTTGTTTTATGCTCTGGGTCTTATTTAGGCATGAAAATGATCACGTAAACAACCCTATTTAGGGTAAAAACACCATGCTGGGCGGTACATATAAATTACCGCCTAGGCCGCTCGTTAGGTGCTAGAGAGAGTAGCTCACCCTCTTGCCTCCACGTACAAGGGTTGACACGCCGATTCGCGTGGTCCTCCTCGTCTACCCACGCGATGTTGGAGTGAGGTAGCGAGTCCGGAGCAGGTTGTGCAGACAACTGATTGCCAATACTGCTGACTTAACATTCTTTGGCTCAAGGAGAATCATTGTCATTAGTAGGCGGAACCTAGGGAAAAAAGGAGAAGAACATATTATTATAAAGTATTTAAATTTGATAAACAAATATAATTGTTAAAAATAAACCGAGGGAAAAGGGAATAAATAATGTTTATTGTAAACAATATATATTTGACTAGCAAATACAATGGTTAAATATTAACTGACGAAAAATGGAATAAATAATGCTTGTTATGAAGATTAGGAATGTAACACAAAAGTGAAATGGTTATTAGATACCTAGAAACTGAAATATAAATAAAAAAAGATAAATTATGAGTACGTAATAGTAGTCGTAGACATATTAAAAACAAAAATAATAGAAAGAATCACATCGTCAGGTGACAAGGAAAATTGTATATGAGTGTTTACTATAATAATATTTTTTCGTGGAGACATTCAGACACATACATCAATACTAAACACTTGACTTATTTACCTGTTCGCCATAATCCCGAAGGCATTCTCAACCACTCGGCGAGCTCTTGAGAGGCGGTAGTTGAAGATTCGCTCTTTGTTGGTCATTTTTCTGTGAGGGAACGGTTTCATGAGCCATGTCCTCAGCCCAAAAGCGTCGTCCCCGACGATGAAGTAGGGGACAGGCTCATCCCCACCAGGTAGAGGTTCAGCTTCTGGCAGTCCCGCACGGCCCTCCTCGAGTGCAGTATGAAGTGGGGTGTCCATGAACACACCACCATCAGATGAAGACCCGTGGGCTCCAACATCAAAATAGAGAGATCGATAGTTGGCATCAGACAAGGCCATCAGAACTATCGAATGGAACTTCTTGTAGTTGTAGAATTTGGAGCCCCCCTTGGGAGGACATTTGATGGCAATGTGTTTGCCATCCAGGGAACCACAGGTGTGTTGGAAGTCCCAGGTGAGAGCAAATTGGTCTGCCACAACCTTCCACTGAGCAGGTGTCCTTGGGCAGACCATTACCTCACCCATGTACTCATCAATGATTGCATTGCACACCTCAGGGACAATTTTGGAGATGGTGTTTAGTGCAACTCTGAAGGAATAATAGAGGTCTGTGTACGTGTTCCCTGAGGCCAGGAATCGCAGCGTTATAGCCAACCGCAAACCTGGTTCGATACTTGCACGAAAGGTAGTGTCCTGCTTGGCAATCCTTGGCTCGACACGACTTAGCAGCTCCTGAACATAACGACGGGCATCCTCATAAAGATTTTGAACTTAGCACTATCCTCCTCTGCCAACACGACCATCATTTTGTGATACACACCATAATCTTCACGGCGTAAAAGCATAGGTCGGACATTCCACTTCCTCCTCCGTTCTAATTTCCTCTTCTGCTTCCTTGCTCGTCTTCTTCTGATGAGGGCCGCAAACCAATCGATCTCTGCATGTTCACGCTCCAGTGCCAGAGCCAAACGTAGGGGAACATTGGAGCGTGTAGGTAGTAAATCCATGGCACTGTAGTTCGCTTGTGTGGTGCGGTAGAACTGCTGATAAACACTGTTGGAGGGCAGAGCTCCGCCACCCTATTTATACCAACCCTTATCATCCTCTCCACTGACATTACATAATCATTCCGGTCGCAGGTGGGATCCCTGGAAAATGTACCTTCGATGGTCGTCGGTCATTCGCCATAAATCGCACAACCTCTGCGGTTTATCTCATCCCATCGTCCAACATTCGAAGGTCAATCTCTGTGCATCCGCCATTTTCGCCCATTGTCTCACTTCATCCGCCCTTAATCGCCCTCAATTGTCGCACAACATTCGTCAGTTTCACCAAAAATTTCGCCATAATCGTCCTTTGGTCTTACTTCCGTCGCACTTCATTCGAGGAAATTCGTCTTTTTCGCTTTCATTCGATTTCATTCACTTCTGAAAAACCCATATTCATCGCGATTTTTGGGACATAGGAAAAAAACACGGTCGCACGGCGGTCGCCATCGCAAAATCGCACAGTGTGATACCCCCTTAACTTCCAGCTGTGGTTGCCTGTTGTATTCGTATCGAGGTTAAGCATATTGCTATAATCCACGTACTTAAATCTATTAAGTATTTTAAAACTTCAATAAGCTGACCTCGTAGTCTGCATGTTTCCAACGAAAAGAGATCAATAGCTTTCAACTGGTCCTCAATGAGGGAATACGCTTTGTAGCCCTAGTTGTACTCTTTGCAGTCGTTCTATATCTCTCCTGAGTGCTGGAGACCAGAATTGGACAGCATACTCCAGGAGAGGCCGTAGCAGAGCGTTGTATAGTGTGAGGATTGTTTATACTTAAATTGCCTCTTAATATAGCCCCATTATTTCTGAGTTTCAACTCTACTTCAATGCACTCCTTGGATAACTTTAGGTCACTGATAATCAGCAAACCCAAATCGAGGGAGAGAGAGAGAGTGATCTAACAAGCCTCTCCCTCTCAAATACGCCATCACCCAACACAACAGTCAACGGCAACTCCAGTTGACCATCACTCAACACAACAAGTAGGCCACAACCACCCAGTGTATTGAGCAAGCCTCCACCACCCATAAATAAATATAAATATTCAATGTCAAAGTTAGACCAATAGCAGTCAACAACATTACTCAAGAAAAACAACATCCTCCTAATGTCTCTTCCCACCCATAACACCTGCAAGACCGTAACGTTTCACCAATTTTGCAACTGATCAGATAAACAACACATTACAAAGACAGAAGCATTCCTGCACCCCACCTGTCACATTATCAGAGATCACAACAGAGCAATACAGATCTCATAAGACACCCTGCATGCCAACGAAAGACAAGGCCTACTGTAGACTCAACAGGAGGGGTGGCCACTCTGAGGAAACCTGTTATAGGCGTGTCAAGTGCGATATCTACCAACATCATATGATTGAAGAGTGTTGCATATGGCTTGAACAAGAGAGACTGGAAAGATTTTTCCAAACATTAGCAGGAAATCAGGCATAAAGCAATGTAAATCTCATCCAGTCTCTATTCAGGTACCTATTACCTGTACCTGAAGCAAGATTTCCGGTAGCTCCCCCTCTGTTGAAGGCTAGAGTGTGCCACAGGCCAATTAACCAGCACAGTATATACAGTATATCCCCTTACCTTGTGCAAGGATCCTGGAATCATGCCGACCATCATTTCTGCCAATGTCAGGGGATTACAAACCAAAATTGGTGACTTAACACACACTCATGTAATTCTACACAACCCAGATATCATAGCCACTGTGGAGACATTCCTGAATCAAACTGTTCCTGAAAACTTTGACCAGATAAAAGGGTTCTCAAGGTGGTAAAGGCGAGATCGAGTAAGTGGTACTATTGGTGGTATCGCTGTCTGCTTCCACAGAAGTCTTCCAGTACAAGTCTTAAATGTATACATGCCTTAACATCTGTTGCTCATGTTTTTTTTAAATATGGACTCGCAGCCATGACTCAATTCTACTATGTGTGTGAAATCGACCATAATGGCACGGCAGTGAACCCATACAGTACATTTAAGCCAACTTGGACATTTTGCTGATTCAACACTCTTGCAAATGCCTCATCATAGTGGGTGACATGAATCGGTATTTGATAGCAAGAAAACTTGAAGAGTTTTTGGCGGTATTTGGGTTATTTAATCACATGGATTTCCCAACTCATATCTCAGGCTCCTCTCTGGACCCAGTCATAAGTGGTCTACCCAAGAGTGCAATCAATTGCCAAACCCTGACAACTGTAGGATCATCAGACCACCATTCTGTCCTCACGACCGTCAAGGTTGCAGCTGACAGGGACGAGGCTGTGATGCGCACTAACTGGCTATGTTAGTGCTATGTTGGATGGCCTTCAGGATAAGCTGAATGTGATTATATAGTGAGATGTACTTCTTGGTGACATTAAAACATAAGTGGAAAGCTTCATAAACCTCTTGGTGTCCCTCCAAGTCAGGTTCATACCCATCCAAATGAATAAATCCAAACCTCGGGATCAGACATGGTTGGGTTATCACTGCAGGGTAGTAGGTGATCCCAAGAGCAAAACCTGGCAGCGCTACAAAGCACACCAAACAACTCACAATAAACTTCTCTACAACAAACAATCCTGCAGAAACATGGACCTTGTACAGAAAAGGCTATCCAACGATGAAAGCAAAAATTCCTAACCAATCTAACTGACCAATCTGTGGACAGTAAAGCATGGTGAGACAGCATCAATCAACATCAAGGTTTTGCTTCTGATTATTGCATCCCACCAATTATCAAGTCAGATGGATCTGTCGCCACTTGTAGCAAGGATAAAGACCAGCTATGTACGGTCCATTTCTCCTTCAAGATGACTGCAGGCCCTGACCCTGAGCATTTACCTCCAACCATACCCTCCTAGCAAAATTGGGAATAATCACTATGACCACAGACAATGTGAGAAAGAAACTTCTCCAGGTAGACAATAAAAAAAGAGTTTGGTCATGATAACATTAGCTCACAACTTCTTAAAAGATGTGCCAATCAACTTGCTGCATCCCTCACCATTACATACCATATATACTATATATATATATATATATATATATATATATAATATGTCTGTTATCACAGATGTGACCATCCTTGTGGAAAAGTGCGAGAGTTGTGGCAATCCTTTAAAAGGAAAAATAAATGTGAACCCAGAATTATAGACCAATATCCCTTCTCTCAGTTCTTGGTAAAATATTTGAGTCCCTTATTGTTGAGATTAAGTTGACGCCATTCCTGGACACTCACTACCTTCTCAGTTCAAAGCAATTTGGTTTCAGTCAGGGAAGATCTGCTGCAGTCTGCTCTACAGCAATCCACAAAATGGAACAGCTCACTAGACACCTGGGAAGGACACCTTCATCATTGCTCTGGATATCGCCGGCGCCTTCAACAGAGTTTGGTACCAGGGCATCACTGTTAAGAAGTCTAGGGGTGTGTGGCAACCTACTTCAACTCGTCAAAGACTTTCTCCAGGGCAGAAATCTGTAAGTTGTAGTAAATGGTCATACATCTCTGGAGTACCCAGTTCATGCCAGTGTCCCACAGGGAAGTGTTCTCAGCCCTCAACTGTGGAGTATATACTTTAGCGACATCTTACAGCTCATTCCTGAAGTCTATACGTATGCAGATGATTGAACTCTCACATTAACCTGTGACAGGCGTCATCGAAGAGCTACCATCATCCGCATAAATGAGGCCCTGCAGAGTATCATTTCCTGGGGAAACCGTTGGCAAGTGATTCTTGCCGCTGAGAAAACCCAGGCCATGCTATTTTATTGTAGGAGTGACCCAATGATTGTCCCCATCTTATACATATCTTTAGGGAAGAACACTACCACTTCAAGAATCCATCATAATCCTTGGTGTGGAGTTTGATAGGCCCCTATCTTTTACAAGTCATGTCAAACATATTGCTAAAAATGTAGCTTGGAAACTGGTCGGTGTCAGACTTGTAGCACACCTTTTAGATGCCAGAGGGGTGGCCTTGCTGTACAATGCCCTGGTCCGCACCTTAATGGAGTTCTTCCCTCTTGTCTGAACATCCTACACTCCTTCATACTTGTACCTATTCGACAAGGTTCAGAACAGAGCCAAACGGTTGGTACAGCTGAAGGATCAATATTTTGCTGAAAATATTTTCCAGCCATTACAGCAACATAGAGATGTTGCAGGGCAATGTGTTATGTACAAGGTACACAAGCTTCACACTCCCTACTTGGCAGGACTACGACTGCACCCACCACCACCATCTGTCAGTGTCACACACACAACTTATGCTAGAGACCATCATTGACAGACCCTTTGAAAGGACGGAGCAATACTTACAATCTTGTTTGCCCCGCTACAGCTCTCTGGAACCACATGGTGTGCCAACCAGACCTACACTTTGCCACATCAATGTACATATTTAAGTCTCAAGTTAATGTATGGCTACGAGCTTGATTGTGTGTGTAAGTGTGAATGTGTGTTGAGTGTTGCAATATGTATATCATGTAAATATGTTCTATTAGCATAGGCCTATAATGTTGAGCTACAGATAATGCCAAGTATCATAACTGGGATTTTTAGCTATAACTGCTTCCAAATGTACTGACTAGTTAAAGAGAGAGAGAGAGAGAGAGAGAGAGAGAGAGAGAGAGAGAGAGAGAGAGAGAGAGAGAGAGAGAGAGAGAGAGAGAGAGACAAAATTTAATGAAGCAATTATGGTAATTTAGTCAACACATTGAAATATGTATGCTAAAAGTGTTAAATATTATAAACACCTGTGAGATGGAAATACATTTTTATATTTTTCTCCTGATTTCGTTCCACCGACCTACTGCTGTATGTTGTTCTATTTGTACCATGTAGCATTCACAAAGCTGTATAATCTAAAAACTCGATTACGCATTACCAGGATAATAATCTCGGTCACTGCTCAGACTCACGCTCACACATACATACACACACTCACGCTCAAACAGATTCACAAACACATATGCATGTAAATACTCACACACACTCGAAAATGGTATATGACTCGATATACAGTACTACACTGCTTTAAGGCTTAGCTCATTTTGGGAATTTTATTTATCGCGTTTGTCTTATGAAACAATTCCCAACAGTATGTTGTTCAAATACGCAACCACAAATATTATAAACATGTTACATCAATATATTATAATGTTAAAGGATAATTTAGAAACACAAAGGATATCAGGCAACAACATACCAGTTAACATCTGACAACAAACATTCAAAGGGGTCACTATGCTACAAGGATAGCTGGCATGGAGTAAATACGAAAGTTGTAGAGTGGAGTTAACTTTATATATTATTAAAAAATGATTAATTAACCCTTAATTAGCGGCTCACCACATAAGTCGAGTTAAATAAAGCTGGACTATGTGGCGGCGCTCGACATAGGTCGAGTGGCAATTTCAGCACGTAATGTTGCTGAGAGAGAGAGACAAGTGGTGGCAGGAGACTAGCGAGCGTATGACTGCTCCAGACCACCGCGGCGAACCTACTGACACGAATCTCAGCTCCCTCCTCCCTCTCTCACTCGCTACATACTGAATTATATGGGGAAAGTACCGAATTACATGCTTTTTGCACTCGCGTTGCACGGTTATTGCAAGAAAACTAGCCATCATAAAAGGATCGTTATGGTGTCATTCGAAAGCTCTGTTTATGCCCTTTCAGGGATAGGTACTTGTTTTACGTTCTGGGTCTTATTTAGGCATGAAAATGATCACGTAAACAGCCCTATTTTGGCTAAAAACACCCCGCTGGGCGGTACATATAAATAAACCGCATAGGCCGCTCGTAAGGTGTTAATCAATCAATGCAGGCCTACGCCGAGATGGCGCGTAGCTTAATTCACTCTCCGACTCCAATGCTAGGGGGTCTCTCGGCACGAGGTTCCATGCAGTGACTCGATCCATCCCAAGCAATTCCCAACATGAATGGTCGATTTTACTCAGCCATGAGTCATGTGTTATTCACCGTGGCCTCCTCCAGTTTTTGTATCCCTGGTGGTGGTGTGGACGACGTAGATGCTGCAGTTGACAAAGTATCAAAGCTGGCCCCTGCTAATACAATGTACTTCATCCACGTCGGATCCAACGATGTACAGCGAACCCGGTCAGAACATTTGCTTCTAAAGTACCAGCAGCTGATCAAGTCGTCAAGGATCATCGTCTCAGGAATCATCCCCCGGCTCGGTGTAGAGAGCCGATTTTAGAACATAGCCACCAGCACAAATCGTTGTCTAGCCAACCTCTGCAGGAAGGAGAATGTGAGATTCATCAACACCTGGGACAATTTTTACTAAGATGACTATTTGTTTTCGGATGATGGAGTTCATCTGAACCAGGTGGGAGCAGCACGTTTTGGGCGTCTTCTCAACGATGCAGTGAAGGATTTTCGGAAAAGAAATCGACTCGGCACAGGACAACCAGGAAGGAGGACCGAAGACAGTGAGGACAGAGACCTGCGAAGGAATTAAATGTTAATCCGTCAAGAACCACGAATTGGGATAAAGATCCATCAACAAGACCCAAATCCAAAACTGCCAGGGATAACGACCTAGGACCGAGAACAGCCAAAAATGTAAATGTAGATCCAACCAGAACCTAAAATTTGATTAAAGAGCGTTCCGTGAGTTCTAAAACCACAACTTTAAAGGTTTCCTATGCAAACGCTCATAGCATACGCAGTACATTTTCAGATTTAGAGGAACTAGTGTTTACAGAAAATGATGACGTGATTGGCCTAACAGAATCTTGCTTCAATCCAGAAGACAGAGACTTTTTAGCAGAGTATTCACTTCCCAGTTATGTAATGTTTGAGAAAAGCAAAATATATAGAAATGGAGGGGGCATTTTACTTTTTATCAAAGAAACTCTTAACCCGACCCTCGTGTTAAAACCTCAAATTGTGAACGTAGACACATCCTTTGTGATTATAAAGAATAATAAAGGTACAAAATTAATACTTGCATTAATATACAGACCTTCAGCTCAATCAGTGCAAACTGACCGAAAAATTTACGAACAAATTGCAGATGTAAGTAACTGTGAGGTTCTTTAGACGATGACACCGTGTTGATGTGGATCTTTAGTAGGTCTCTCTGTGATGAATAATGTTTGTAGAAAACTGCCACCACTAATAGTTTATAGACATATTAGGAGTCTGGAATCAATCAGCCCATGCGATCAGCCTTTCCTGTATTTGTTGTATAAGTATGCAGGAACACAGTCAGGAATCAAATCAGGTGTGAAGTGATGAAATGGTGAGGATGGTGAAATGGGTGTGTCAGAGAGCGTGGTGAGTGGACCTCTGCCCTCGACTCGTGTCTGTCGAGTTCTCTCGTGTGATCGCCGTCATGCCTAGGTTCAACCGCACCTCGCCTTCCGAGAATGCATAACCAATGATGAAAGCGTGAATAATCCTGAATGACGAGTGAATAATAATACATGACGAGTGAATAATCGTGCATAACTCCAGTCCAGGGGTCTCCTGTTGTTTAGGTTAGCAAGTCGTTAATATAGGAACGAAATGATTAATCAGCATGTTTACCTTAGTTATTGATAAGGACACCTGTGGTCTTGCCTCTGGACCATAGCTAACAGCTCCTTGTACAGGCATATACAAAAGTCGCTTCACAAGTATGAATTGAGTTATGAGTTGTCTAAATATGAGTGAAAGGATCGTATAACACGCCCCCACTACGGGAGTTTTGCTCCCACTGCAAAACAAAACTGCAAATGGAGCCCTAAAATTATAATAAAAAGTGAAATAAGTGAAAGAGAAATAAAAACAAAATAAATGCTTAAGTCTAACAAAAGATTATAAAGGCTGAGGTTTTGTAGATTTTCTATAATAAAATAGATGAGATGTGATGAAAATGGTACATACATAAAGATAATTATATATACATATAAAATTGTAAAAGTAAGAGTAATTATTATATTAAAAAAAATCAATAATATAAACAATTACATAGTCCTATATAATACAACACTAAGTAATTGGAAATTTAGAAAGTACCAAATATATAAAGTTCAATCTTCAGATTAGGAAACTTTCCACATTAACAAATCAATGTTTATAGTGTGTATTTTCTAGGATAGTGCAATGTCCTTCTTTTCTAAAATATAAACTATATTTTCTAAGTCTGATTGTGTTGAATATATAGACTATATTTTCTAAGTCTAATTGTGCTAAATATATAGACTATATTTTCTAAGCCTGATTGTGCTAAATATATAGACTATATTTTCTAAGTCTGATTGTGTTGAATATATAGACTATATTTTCTAAGTCTGATTGTGCTAAATATATAGACTATATTTTCTAAGTCTGATTATGTCAACATTACATTTTCTTGTGCATATGTAACTAGTTTTCCACATTTATCATGTTAGTGCTTTCACGAAATGTTCAAGTTCACTAATACGTGATGCTAGGCGAGAGTTTGAGCAATAACATAAGATAATAGCAATAATCAAAAGAATCATGAGTAGACCAATGGGAGGGTATACATAGTAAGGCTTGACAAAGTGAGTGAAAGACAGAGAGTCCAAAGATGAGTTAATTAGATTGAAAGTGTTGATGGTATGTGAAACAACCTTAGGAAACGAAACATTTCCAGAAATGTTAACAGAGGGAGGAATTTCAGCAAAAAGGCGACTGTCAATAGAAATTGAACTCAGGTGAAATGTGGAAGGGTAAATAGTGAGGAAAGGACAGACAATCATGCATGAATCCTTTATGTAAATCAAACCTACTGCGTGTTTGTGGAAAGGTGAGCGATCGGGACAAGTCACAAGGAGATTAGTTGCTTTCACAAAATAAAGAAAATTAGTATCCAAAATGTGTGCATGGAAGATATTTTTCTGAGGAGCGGGAGTGAATTGACAATAATCTAGCATATGTTCATTTTTCTTAATAGCACGACTACAATCATCATAATTCAGGGGGAGTAATTGGATTAATTGAGCAGGACAGGTAGTAATGACGTCTAAGATAGTGTGACAATGTTTCTCAAAGACCGAAGTGTCTACTAAAGCTAGATATTCATCAGGGTATTTACCTGTAGAAAATAACAAATTGTCTGAAGGGAAATTAATCTCAAGAAGTTCGTCTTGGATAATGGTGGGGAGAGGGATAATTAGTCAAAATCATATCAGATCCTGGGGGATGTAATGAGAGTAAGAAAAAAAAATGTATGTACTACTAAAAATAGAGTATATAAATAAATTATTAATTAGGTGAAGTTAAATTCTAGAAGCTCTGATTGGTCAAGAGTGATAGAGAGACTGAACTGTGGACGAGCCGGCATGATCTACCGCTCCATCAATCGTGAGAATCAGAGTTTATTTACATGTAGAACGTGTCTACCTTAATATCTAGATTGTCTAACCACCACTGGGCTACAAAATCACCCTGCAAAGATGACACGGCAGCAATGGCGCGTGACCGAAGGTCATATCTGTCATTAGGGGGGGTTTTCTGTTCGTTTTTCTTTGTCTTTATCTTTTTCGGTTTCATTAGTGTTTCCTCGAAATTCGTGTTTTCGTATCCGGGTAGAGTACGCCGAATTTTCTTCAAATGATCAACATGTGCTCGTTTCTCATTACCTACATCTAAATGTTTAATTGTTGTTCTATTTCCTTCAACTGTCAAAACTTTGTAGGGACCATCAAAGACTGGTTGCAATTTATCTTTAGCGTAAACATCTCGCAAAAAAACAATATCTCCAATATTGATATTCGGATTAGATTTATGTTTGTTAGCTATGGTGGTCATTTCTTCCTTAGAGTGAGTGAGATTATTTCGAAGATTCTTGTAAATAGTACGAAAATTATTCAAATGATATAACAAATAATCATCCGAATTATACACAGGAGTATTGGCTTTCTGTAAATTAGTAAAAGGTAGTTTCTTATCTCTGCCAAAAACAATGAAATGTGGAGAATCAGCAATGGAAGTATTAATAGATGAATTAAGTGTGGCTTCTGCGTAATGAATAAAGTTATCCCAAGTACCGGTATCGCGTTCGTGTAATAAACAGCGTAGGGCACTAATTAAGGACTGATTAGCACGTTCAACTAAGCCATTACTGTGTGGTGAATGGGGGCAAATTGTCTCGTGATTAATATTATATTCTCTACAAATGTCTTCCATATCAGAATTACAAAATTCTGTGCCATTATCACTAATTATAGTGTTTGGGCAGTCAAGTTTCCAAATTAAATCTCGTAAGAGTGCGTGTGTAATAGATTTCGCTTCTTTATCTTGCAAAACTGAAAGAATCACATATCTCGAAAAGTGATCAACTATAACCAGTACATATTGATTACCAGTATTTGTGAGGAGTAACTTGAGTAGATCTATTCCAACTACATCAAAGGGGTAATTAAGTATCGGATAAGTACCGATCTTAGCAGATGCATTTAACCTGGGTTTAACTTTCGCGCAAGTAATACATTCATCTATGTGAGTGAATAAATCACGTTTCATTGTACGCCGGTAAAATTACCTTTGAGCTTGAGAGAAGGCTCTATCCTTACCAGGGTGTCCAACTAATTTGTGACCATGAATAAAGTGTAGCGTCGCATCTACGCGTGAAGAGGGAATAACTAATTGCAACACCTCTCTATTAGGTGATTTCCTGCCAGATAACTGCGTTCTCTTGTACAAACAATTATCGTGTATTTCGAAGTCTTGTAATTTCAAAGCTATTAAATCGTCAGTGCTCGAGCTAACAGTATCACCTGATTCTATACTAAGAATTACTTTACTCCAAAACGTGTCGGATCTCTGCTCCGCAGCAATACCATCAGCGTTCAGAATCGCATTGGCTGAAACTGAAGCTACTGGATTACGAGATAAGGCATCAGCTGCAACATTGTGTTTACCTTCCACGTACATTAATTGGGATTATAAGATGCCAAGATTAATTTCCATCGAGCATGTCTGCCAGACAAAAAATTATCATCGAACAACTTACGTAAGGGTTTGTGATCTGTCCATACAGTCATTTTATAGCCATAACTTATTTCTTTGTACGTCTGAAGAGCCCATATTAATGCAGCGCCTGCTAAGTCAGTCTAAGACAACTCTATATTCGCCCTTATTTTTCTTAGGAACCAAAAATAGGGGATTACGCTATAAAGACAGAGATGGCTGTATTACATCTTGTTCCAATAATTTTTTCACATGCGTATTAGTTAATTCTCATTGTGAATGAGAGAGACGGTACATTGGCAGATAAACAGGTGTTTGATTAACATATTTCAAAATTATACGGTGATCCAGGATATCTGTAAATCCCATAGAGTCAGTTTTAAGGTGTACAGTGGAGTGAAATTCATTTAACAATTCGTGTAAAGGAGCGTTTGCCTCGGGATAATCTTATGGGTTAAGTTGACTTAATATTTCTTTCCTTCGTTCATCAGAAAATGGTAGTGTGAAGGCTTTCATATTAACATTACTTATGGATATAGGACTCATTTCCTCAAATATTCCGGGGATAACTTCAGCTTCACAAATAACTGTACCCGCAAATATTTTTATCATGCCATTAGTAAAATTAGTTAACAGTGTCATAAAACAATTAGTATGTTTAACTTCATGTAAACTTTGGGAGACGTGTATGCCTTTAATCATTCTAGTGTCTGGAAGTAAAACTAGTGAGTTAACATCTTCACATAAATCATCAGCATATACAACAGGGACTTTAGCGGAGTGTGGCTCAATTACAATATCCTTGTCCATAAGAATATTTGCAATAGAGGACTTTAATCCGACATAATCACTTATCGTGACAGAAGGGGTTGGAGGTTGAGAATAAGATAAGGGGGGGGGGGTTTCCGTGTATGGGTAAAACCTTGTTTCCCACGGCGCTCGTAAGACGGCGGGTGTGTTAGTGTGTAGCGGCGGGGGGCGGTGAATGTATGTGGTGCCATGGAGGTGGTTTGACCTTGAAACGCGACTGCCTTACATCTTGCCTCCACTATGCTTGCACTAGACGGGGGAATACTTAATGTGATACCTTCAATAAAGCACTTTGCTATTTCCACTCCGTTCATGTGAGGGAAGAGCAAAAAATTTCTGATTCTCATAGTACCATACCCTAACAATATGTCAGCTCCCACATTAAGTGTATGTAAGACATAACATTTCTCATTATAAGGATTTAGATCTGAATGCAAAGTCAGGGGCAAGTACGTCACTCCAATAATTCCCAAATGATCACCAGAAACACTTTCTAATATTACATCTGGAGGGTATATTTTCAAAGACTTGTCAGAATTTAGTCTCTCAAAAATATTTTCAGGAATGAGGTTAACAGGAGAACCCGTGTCTAACAAAACTGTCATTGATATACTAGAGTAGTGGGGTTTCTGAAAAATGTGAATGTTAGGAGCATTTTTAGGTAAAAGTTGGGAACCAGACTTTTTAGCATATTTCAGGTATGCTGAATTCGATAAACCCGGTTCCCAAGCGAAATTTTGAGTTTTTGACCATCTAATTTGCATAAACAAAATGGCCGCCAAATTGGAAATTGTTGACACTTCATGAACCATTTTCTCCAATATCTCTCTAACTAGGCAAGCAAAAATGACAAATAAAGTGTCTATACTTATGTTTTAAGGGTCAGAGAATGTGATTAAGGCATCTTTAAAGTTATTAGTGATAAGCCTTCACGTAAATGTGCAAATTAGTGGCTGCAATTATAGAAAAATCAATTTCTCCAATATCTAATGCTAATACTAATACTAATTGTTTCTTTTATTTGCAGACTACAATGGATCCAGTAGTTACTTTGAAGAGGCCTTCACCTGTAGATTACAGCTTGTGCATCTTCTGCCAAACTCACACAGCCAGTGTTATTCCTAGTAATGCAAGTGACCATGGACTCTGAGTGTAGCACAGGATCTAGTTTACTGTATGAGCGGCTGCAGAAAATGGACTCCCAAACATATTGGTCTTGCCAATACACTACATCAAGCCACACGATCAAAATATCTGGTGGAGTTGTTCCACAAGGCAGGCCACTGTTTGAGCTATGAACAGGTGTTGCAAGTAGACACTTCCTTAGCTGAGAGCACCCTGAAATCTATGGACCAAGCAACCGGGGCCATTATTCCACCAAACATTGTAGCCAATGAATTTATCCACTACACTGCAGATAACATTGACATTCTTGATGAGACACTTGATGGAAAAAATACTTTCCATGCAACTCAAATGGCAACATGGCAGCGGGGACAGAAAGCCGATGCTGAACTTCGGATGTTAGAGCCATCTGCTAGACATACGCTGGTCGTGCCAGATGTCCTAGAGAACCTGTATCCTGTCAATATAAATCCTGCCACAAGTGAGCCAGTATTCACAGCCCCTGTTGACAAGGTATGGTTCATGAAACCTGAAGGAGACAGTGATTGTGTAAAACAAGCACAAGCAACGGACATGACTTTTTTCCTGCGACGTCAAGATTCTGCCACAAAACCTTCTTGGACAGTATTCAATCAGTCAGTCTCAACAGAGGAACCAGAGCAGACAGCAGTAGGGTATTTGCCCATAATTCTTGCTCCTGCTCACGAGTTAGATACGCTAAATACAGTTGTGCAGAGGTGCATGGCGATATCTTCACATTTCTGACAGGAGCATACAGTCCTTACAGTGGACCAAGCCTTATACTGCAAACTCATGGAACTGAAGTGGTCTGTGGAAGAATATCGGGATAAATTAATCCCTCGCCTTGGTGGACTTCATACCGCGATGAACTTCCTGAAGGCTATAGGAGATCACATGGCTGGATCTGGTTTAGCTGAAGTGTGGCTAGAGAGTGGACTGCTTGGGGAGGGTGCTGTGCAGCTTGTCCTGTCAGGAAAAGCGTACAATAAGGCTATGAGAGCTCACAAACTTACTTTGCAAGCTCTTTGGCGGCTTTTGTTGCCAACATTTCTCCTGTTTGCTGCAGAGTCAGACAAGGAATACCATGATGAAGTTTCTGCGATAGCTGCTGATGACAATCCCGAAAGAATTCCAGAGCTGATAAGATGTCTGAAGCAGGAACGGTTTCACAATCTTCTGAAAGGTTTCATAGCAAGTAAATCTGATGATGTGAACTTTGTCTTCTGGTGGAACTATATGGACATGGTCTCAATACTGTTGCAGTTCACTCGAGCTCAGCGTGATGGAATCTGGGACCTTCATCTCCACTCCTTCAGTCTGATGTTGCCATACTTCATGCGGTATGACCACCTGAACTATGCAAGATGGGGTACAGTGTATATAGCCGAGATGAACCAACTACCAGAATCCGTGTTATCAGAGTTTCAAAGGGGCAACTTTGTTGTAAAACGTTCTGTTCAAAAGTTCAACCAAGTAGATCCAGACCAAGCCATGGAGTGGATAAATGGTACAGGAAAGAAAGCAGGTGGAATCATTGGCATCACAAAGACAACATCAGCGCTTTGTAGATGGACCCTTTCGTATAATATGAGGTCTCACATTGCAGCTGAAACGCATGCAATGTACAACAACTGTCCTGGTAGTGCACGTGTTCACAATGAAGCTACCAAATCACGGCAAAAGCGGGACAACGATGACGAGATGGCATTGCTCTCGGCCTTCCAGGGATTCAAGGTTTTTGCATCGGTTTCACCAGCGTCATTGCAGAATCTGGCCACAAAAGACCTAGCAACAGAGGCAATCCAAAACTCATTACTTTGTGCCAAAGAACTCGGACAAGAAAAAGTGAATACATTCGTTGAGGAGAGGATGATTGTACCTGAGCAAGGTGACAAGCCAGATGTCAGAATCCATGCACCCCTACACAGGAGTAATGCCAAAACGTTTGCATCTCTGTATGAAGTGGTCAAAGACAATAAAGAGAAAGACAAGAGAACTATCCTGAAGGCAGATAGAAACGTGCTTCAACGCCTTCTTACTGCCTATGAGGCAGGTCGTCCAGTTGACTTGCCAGCTGTCCTAAAGCACGAGCTTCTGCCAGTTCCTGTATCACTCGCTGAAATGAATGGTACACTCCGCACTGGAAATAAGTCCATACTGGCAGATAAGTTAACGGAAGACATAATCTGCCCTGAAGCTATTGAACTTCACGACTCATCATCCTGCCTAATCATTGATGGACAAGCACTGGTGGTTGCTCTGGGAAAGCCTGACAATGCAATGACCTTTGGGGATTTGGCCGACGCATACGTAAGAGCAGTATTAAAGGCAGGTTCTAACTATCAACGGGTAGACATTGTGTTCGACAGATATAGAGAAGAGACAATCAAGGGTGGTACGAGGACACGACGCACGAAAGCAGATCGACCAATCAGACGAATTGTTGAGGGACGTGATGTGCCTCTTCCAAAAAAATGGACTAACTTTGTGTCGCTCCCTGCTAATAAAGCTGATCTTGCAAATTTCCTGTCTGAGGAACTGTGTTCTCAGGCACCTGATGATAAGGAGATTGTAGTTGCCGGGGGATTCAGAGAAGAAATTGAGGTTAGGTCATCAAAGACAATCACTGATATGACTCAACTGAGAGCCACACATGAAGAAGCTGACACTAGGTTGGTGATACATGCTGTGCACAGCCAGTTCAATACAGTTGTTGTGTCATCAAGGGACACTGATGTTCTCGTGCTTTTGGTTTCCCACTTCCCACGGGTACAATGTGAACACCTCTGGATGATGTCTGGTACCACCAAGAAAAGGCGATATATACCCATTGATGCAGTTTTCAACAACCTACCCAGAGATTCAACAACAACTCTTTTACCATTTCATGCATTAACCGGGTGCGACACCACCTCCTACATCGCAAATCACACCAAAAGGTCATCATGGAAAGTCTTCAAACAGCACCATCAATTGCTCATAAACTTGGGAATCGGTGAACTCACAGAGGAGACCATTCGATCTTCAGAAACGTTTGTCTGCAGAATATATGATGTGCACAAAACAGACTCTGTTGATGCAGCAAGGCATATACTGTTCTCAAAGACTGCCAAACCAGAAGCAATGCCACCAACACGTGATGCTCTCCGCTTCCATTTGATGCGAGTACACTATCAAGCAATGATTTGGAGAAATGCTCACTCTGCTGTACCTGAGCTTCCTGCACCCACAGACATGGGATGGAAACATGGCGATTCAGGACTACAACCCATTCTGATGTCATTGAGTCCGATCCCACAAAGTTGCCTGGAAATTATTTCATGTGCCTGCCAGAAACAATGCAGGACGCGTCGGTGCAAATGCCGCAAATCCAGGTTACGATGCACAGCAATGTGTGCATGTCAGCCACAGAGTGGGGAGATTGTAGGCACCAATCGATCAGGGCTAGACCCAGGTGAGGTTATAGGCATGTGATAAAGAGTCGCTGGAACTCCTGTTTCACTTGCTTGGCCTCTCTTACTGATTTTCTTTGTGCCTCATTTACACTGAGAGCAATCCAGCTAGCTCTCACAAACACCTCCTCCTCCTATCCACTTCACTACACTAAACATGCACACCACACTTCATTCTTCCACACCAAAATTAAAAAAAAAAAAAATGATGAATTGTAGCCCAGCCTCGGAGTCCCCAGGGGGGGGGACCATAAATGCCCCCTCACCCGACCGACCATCCCTGACGACCCCACACAATTACCTGGACCTCGGCCTGTTACTCTTTCTATTAATTTCTGCAACATTCGCGGACTTTCCTCTAACTTTCACTCTGTTGAGCACCATCTCTCCTCCTACAAACCTGATCTTCTCTTCCTCACCGAAACTCAGGTGTCTGTAGCAACATCCAGCAACCCCTTCTCTGTATCCTCCTACTTTCTCTATCCTAGTTTCAAAGCCAAAGGCGGATGTTGTGCATATGTGCACAACAAACTCACTTGCTCTCGTGTTCCCGATTTCGACTCCTCTGAATTCTCAACTTTATGGCTCAAACTTTCCTGTCATTCTCTTACTAAATATTTCTGTGCTGTCTATCTTTCCCCTAACTCTACCAACTTTCCCAAATTCTTTGACTATCTAAACTCTACAGTGGAACACATTCTATCCATTTCTCCTTTCTCAGAAATCTCCATCTTAGGAGATTTCAACGTTCACCACCGCCATTGGCTCTCCTCTCACACTACTGATCCACCTGGTGAACAAGCCTACGTCTTTTCTATCCTAAATGACCTAGAGCAGTTAGTTCAGCAACCCACCCGTATCCCGGATCGCATCGGAGATCGGCCCAACATTCTTGACCTGTTTCTAACTTCTAACCCTTCTTCTTATACTGTCGATCTTTTCTCTCCTTTGGGCTCCTCCGACCATAAACTTATCTCTGTCACCTGTCCTATCTCTCCAGTACAGCCACCCGATCCTCCTAGCCGGCGGCGCTTGTGGCACTTTGGCGCTGCCGACTGGGAGGCTCTTCGGCAGTACTTCTTTGATTTCCCATGGAATGATTTCTGCTTCCATGGCCGAGGACCCTCGGAGAGTGCTGAACGCATTACCGAGGTAATCCTATCGGGCATGGAAGCATACATTCCATTCTCTTTCTCTCAGACTAATGCTAAAAAATCTTGGTTTACTCACGCCTGTTCTACTGCTGTCCGCAATAAGGAGGAAGCATTCAAACGGTACCGACGCCTTAAAACTCAAGACTCTCATTCTTCCTATGTTTCTGCCCGGAATCAAGCCAAATCTGTTCTTCGACTTGCCAAACACTCTTTCATCAATAATAAATGCACTGAACTATCCAACTCTAGCTCTTCCCAAGCTTTCTGGCATCTAGCCAAAAACCTCTCCAACAATTTCTCTTCCTCGTCTTTCCCTCCCCTTTCCCACTCTGATGGCACAACCATCACTTCTTCCTCTGACAAAGCTAAACTCTTCGCTCAAACTTTTGCTAGAAACTCCACCTTGGATGATTCCGGTGCTATTCCTCCCTCTCCGCCCTTCTCTCTCTTACTTATGCCTAATATCCTAATCTCTTCTAAAGATGTACTTTCTACCCTCTCTGGGCTTAACACTAATAAGGCGTACGGTCCGGACGGTGTTCCTCCTGTTGTTCTCAAAAACTGTGCTTCCGTGCTGACTCCCTGCCTAGGCAAACTCTTTCGTCTCTGTCTATCCTCTAACGTCTTCCCTTCATGCTGGAAGTTTACTCACATTCAACCTGTCCCAAAGAAGGGTGACCGCTCTCAACCCTCCAACTATCGTCCAATTGCTCTTATCTCTTGTCTTTCTAAAGTTTTTGAAACTATTCTTGCTTCCAAATTTCTTAAGCATTTCTCTTCTCATAATCTGCTCTCAGATCGCCAGTATGGCTTCCTTAAGGGTCGCTCTACTGGTGATCTTCTTTCATATCTTACTAACTCTTGGTCATCCTCCTTTCGGGACTTCGGTGAGACTTTTTCTATTGCACTAGACATATCGAAAGCCTTCGATAGAGTCTGGCATAAATCTTTAATTTCTAAACTACCCTCCTTCGGTTTCTATCCCTCCATCTGTGCCTTTGTCTCTAATTTCCTTTCCGGCCGTTCCATAGCCGGTTGTGGACGGCCATTGTTCACTTCCTCACTCTATAAACTCCGGTGTTCCTCAGGGCTCTGTCCTATCTCCTATCTCTTTCTAATTTTTATAAATGATCTCCTTAACTGTACCTTAATTCCCATCCATTCATACGCAGACGACTCAACCTTGCACTACTCCATTAGTTTTTCAGAACGCCCCAGCCAGCAATCCCTCAACGACAAACGTAATGAAGCCATAGAACTCTTAAATTCTGATCTAAATACTATTTCCAATTGGGGCAGAGAAAACCTTGTTAACTTTAATGCTTCCAAAAACCCAATTTCTCCATCTATCTACCCGTCAGGATCTCCCAGCGGACTATCCCTTATTCTTCAACAATACAAAAATCAACCCTTCATCTTCTCTCAATATTCTTGGTGTCTCTTTTTCTTCTGCTCTCATTTGGAAGGACCATATTACCAGTCTTGCTAAGGCAGCCTCCCAGAAGCTGGGTGTGCTCAACCGCCTTAGGGGGTTCTTTTCCCCTGTACAGCTTCTTGCTCTGTACAGGGGCATAGTGCGCCCTTGTATTGAGTATTGTTCACATGTGTGGGGAGGTTCCTCTCACACTGCTCTCCTAGACAAAGTTGAAAGGAAGGCCTTTCGTATCATTAACTCCCGTCCACTCACCAACTCTCTGCAATCTCTCTCTCTCCGCCGCAATGTTGCATCTCTCTCGCTATTCTATCGCTACTATAATAATCAGTGTTCCTCAGAGCTATCCCAGTGCATACCACCTCCTTTACGTAGGGCACGTGGTACCCGTCTTGCAACTCAATCCCACCCCTACTCTGTGCAACTCTCCAATCCAAGAGTGAAACGTTACTCTCAAACTTTCTTCTACTCAACAGCTGAGCTCTGGAACTCTCTCCCAGAATCAGTCTTTCCCTCTTCCTATGACTTAAATTGCTTCAAACTCCGTGTGTCCAGGCATTTTGGCTCGAACGTCCCTTGATTTTGGCCCTGTCACTCTTTCAACTATGGGGGAGGCACTCGCTATAGGCAGTTATGCCTTTTGCCTCCCTCAATCACATAGAAAAAAAAAAAAAAAAAGAGTGATGATCAAACTCCTTGTATTGCATGAATATGGTCTACTCCAATAAATAGTTCAGGTGAGTGACAGATATTGCCCTGTTTTGCCTGCATAAGCATCAAGGAGTATCTTGGGGTAAAGTTGGGAACCATTGATTTTTCTCTAATGACAGCCGCTAATATGTATATTAAAGTCTAGGTTTATTACTGATTCCTTTAAAAATGCCTCAGTGACATTCCCTGACCCTCAAAACATAGGTATAGATACTTCACTTGTGATATTTGCTTGCCTAGTTAGAGAGATATTGGAGAAAATGGTTCAAGAAGTGTCAAAAATTTCCAATTTGGCGGCCATTTTGTTTATGCAAATTAGACGGTCAAAACTCAAAATTTCGCTTGGAAACCGGGTTTATCGAATTCGGCATGCCTGAATTATGCTAAAAAGTCTGGTTCCCAACTTTTACCCAAAAATACTCCTTGATTCTTATAGAGGGTTTTTTTTAGGAAATCCCACTATACTATACCCTTAAATTGAAAATTAAGAACACATAACTCTGGAGATTGCATTAGGGCACCAACACGTAATTTTCTGAGGGATTTGGGTTTCACTACTGGCGGGAGGGGAGGTGGAACACTTATATTTATGTTATAGCGAGTTGAGAGCCGCGCGCCATGTTTCCCGAGTGTTTAGCAGTGTGTCTGAATGATTTGTGGTTCGCTACGACTGCCGCGACTACCTCACATTGGCTGGTCCAATGTGTCCTTTCTTTGCACTTCCGACAGTATGGCGAACGTCCTGTCGAAAATTCATGACTTTCCTTCTGTTTGATATGGCAATTAGAGACCTTATGGCCTGCATAACCACAGTAGTAACACAAGTCAGTGTTCCCAGTTTGAGAATTAGGTCTGGCCTGAAAATGAGTGGGAGAATGTGGAATGTTTCCATGAACGTAAGAACGTGACACATAAGCGTAATTTCCATGACGGGAGCCAGAGGGATACTGAGAAACGGGAGGTGTGTGAGGGTGGTGTGAGAGATTTGCCGGGGCGTATTGTTTAGATCTAGGGAGCTGGGTTGTCTGTGGGGAGGATTTGGAGAACTGAGCTGTTTGTGGGGAAGGTTTGGGAACCTGAGCATTTTTAGCATTAGTGGGTTTTATTTGAGCAACAGTGAATTGTATTTGATTTGTAGTGATGCCGCCATTGTCACAAGCTTGTTGCAGAGACTTCGTGAATTTAGTCAGACTGTCAGTTGGAGCAAATTCAACTCTACGAGCAATAGGCTGTACATTTTCTGGCAACGCTGAAACCAACAGGGTATATGAGAGGAGTTTACTAAACTGTTTCAACAAAATCTTCTCATCTGTAAACCAAGAGTTACCTTTTAAACCGTTGCTCATTGTGTTCGCCATTACGGAACAATCTGCCAATAGAGTATCAACAGATTTGCCCTTATTTATATGTTGGATTGAGTTAGCAAAATCATGAATCAGAGCAAAGCCATCTCTTGAGTTTCGTGCAAATTTCTCCAAAAACTTGTCTTTGAAGGTTTGATAAGTCGTGCATTCTAGCAACTCGTCACAAGCTAATAAATTACCGGCTGGAGTTCTACCCTTATCAAATTTAGAGCGAAATATATCGATTTTACCTCTGTCATCAGTGACCTTTCGAGTGGCGATCTCAGACTCGATATCACTAAATACCGCAAAAATCGATCTATTATCATCTAGGCCTGTAAATACCTTTTGCGCCTGACCGTGAACAACATGTAAATTTAAGTTTTGTGCCATGTTTGAAGTTAGGTCAATGGGGTTGGCGGGAGTGAAATGGGAAAACGCAAGTGTGGGGTTGGAAAGCACAGTTGTGGGGTCTGGCAATGTAAGGTGACGGTAACCAGAACGAAGTTCTCTGTGATGAATATAATTTTAAAAAGGTGGCTGTGTTGACATAACATGATCGGAAGGTATCGAAACATCGTCACAATTAGCATTAACAACAGGGGGAACATTTGAAGTACTGGAAACTGAATTATTTATTTCTGTATCGCCTGAGTTATCGTCCTGAGCTGTAAGATCGGCCTCAAAATAAGGTAGGGGAGAAGTAGTGAAGATATTTCGCAAATTGTTCATGAGTTAGAAAAAACACAATGAAATATAAATGAGAGGCACCTCGCATAATAAACACATCATATATTAGTGAATTTCGATATGCACATCAATGTAACACATAATTAGCACTTGCACATATACTGTATATTGGCTTCTTATAATTCACTGGGTAGGTCTCGAACAAAAGTTTGCAAAATTAGTAATAGGGAGTTTACAGAAAGTAGACCTCCTTTCAAAGTATAGAAAAGGAAAGTCATAGAGATTATGAAAAGAAACTGCAGTGTTGTGTCTCACCCGATGTTGTTATGACTGAAGGTGAAGGGGTGATGACAACACACCTCTGGTACAGGAACGGGTGGGTGCGGGAGCGGGTGTGGAGTTGCGGGTGTGGTTTGTGGGTCGGGTGTGGCGCCGATGAACGGGGTGTGGCGCGCTCACAAGGCCGCCGGTTGATTGAAGGTCGATCGTCCGGTTGATTGAAGAGTCGATTTTGGTTGATTGGTAGAAGTGGAGAGTGAGAAGGAAGCGTGGTGTAGGCGCTCTTGTCTAATCAGTTGTTGTAGAAAGAGACCATCCGCTGCCAGACATGTGAGCACCGCTGCCACCATGTGAGGTTCTTTACTCCGATGACACGGTGTTGATATGGATCTTCAGTAGGCCTTTCTGTGATGAATAATGTTTGTAGAAAACGGCCACCACTAATAGTTTATAGACATATTAGGAGTCTGGAATCAATCAACCCATGCGATCAGCCTTTCCTTTATTTTTTGTATAAGTATGCAGAAACACAGTCAGGAATCAAATCAGGTGTGAAGTGATGAAATGGTGAGGATGGTGAAAGGGGTGTGTCAGAGAGCGTGGTGAGTGGACCTCCGCCCTCGACTCGTGTCTGTCGAGTACTCTCGTGTGATCGCCGTCATGCCTAGGTTCAACCACACCTCGCCTTCCGAGAATGCATAACCAATGATGAAAGCGTGAATAAACCTGAATGACGAGTGAATAATAATACATGACGAGTGAATAATCGTGCATAACTCCAGTCCAGGGGTCTCCTGGTGTTTAGGTTAGCAAGTCGTTAATATAGGAACGAAATTATTAATCAGCATGTTTACCTTAGCTATTGATAAGGACACCTGTGCTCTTACCTCTGGACCACAGCTAACAGCTCCTTGTACAGGCATATACAAAAGTTGTGTCATAAGTGTGAATTGAGTTATGAGTTGTCTAAATATGAGTGAAAGGATCGTATAACATAACTCACAAGATACCGTAATTTTTGGCGACTTTAATTTGCCTGTGACCAAGTGGGGCGATACTCTTACTTCACACTCCGGACATGACTTGTATGCAAACTTGCAAGAGAGTTTGCTTTATCCATTTGTTCGTTCGCCGACCCGTGGTAATTACGTTCTTGACCTTGTACTTGCAACAAAAGAAGAATTAATAGAGAATTTGAATGTTGGTGATCAATTCGGTAACAGCGACCATCGTACGATAACATTCAGTTTAAAGTGTACTAGTAACGAACTAAATAGCAGCATCGAGAAAGTCCCTAATTTCAAGAAAGCAAACTTTCATAAACTTAGAGGTATGTTTAAAGAAACTGACTGGAGCTTTCTAATTAACAATAACGACATAAATATATCTTGGGAATTTATTTGCAACCACTTACCTAATAGCAGTTCAAGACTGCATACCATCGAAAATACGGAGTAAAAGCCATAATGATAAATGGTGGAATAAAGATATTTCAGACTGTCTGCTTGCTAAAAAGTTAGCTAATAATAGATTAAAATCCTCACAAAATGACAAACAACGGGTGAGATTTGTAGAACTACTACGCAAAGCCAAAACGTTAATTAAGCAAAGTAAAAAGACCCTGGAGTTACATGTTGCGAATCAAAGTAAAACAAACCCGATAGAATTCTATAGTTATATCAGAAAGAAAAAAGTGGTTGCTTGAACTGTTGGACCGTTAGTCGATGAAAATGGAGAATACACCAAGGATGAAGTACAAATGAGTAATGCCCTCAATACCTTCTTTGCATCAGTTTTTTACAACAGAAGACCTCAGTGATATCCCTACAGCATCGCCGATTCAGATTGATAATTCTGATGTTCTAAGCAATATCACCATTACAGAGAGAGAAGTACTGAAATGTTTAGATAAACTCAAGGTAAATAAAATGCCCGGACCTGATACAATCTCACCTACTGTAGAGTTCTAAAGGAAGCTAAGGATGAGTTCTCCAAACCACTGACATTGCTATTCAATACATCCTATTAGTCTGGAACTATGCCTGATCAGTGGAAGCTAACCAACGTAACACCGATATTCAAAAAAGGTAGTAAATCCCTATCCAGTAACTATCTTCCAATTAGCTTAACCTCAGTTGTATGTAAAATGCTAGAAAGACTCATAGGAGACAGACTTGTAAATCACTTAGAGTAAAATAACATACTTAAAGATACTCAACACGGCTTTCGTAACAAACGTTTCTGCTTAACAAATATCTTAGACTTCTTCCACGATATCCTCAACCTCTATGATAAGAGTAAAGCTGTAGATATATATACCTTGATTTTAACCCTTAATTAGCGGCGCGCAACATAAGTCGAGTTAAAAAAAGCTGGACTATGTGGCGGCGCTCGACATAACTCGAGTGGCAATTTCAGCACGTAATGTGGCTGAGAGAGAGAGACAAGTGGTGGCAGGAGACTAGCGAGCGTATGACTGCTCCAGACCACCGCGGCGAACCTACTGACACAAATCTCAGCTCCCTCCTCCCTCTCTCACTCGCTACATACTCAATTATGTACTGAAAGTACCGAATTACCTGCTTTTTGCACTCGCGTTGCACGGTTATTGCAAGAAAACTATCCATCATACAAGGATCGTTATGGTGTCATTCGAAAGCTCTGTTTATGCCCTTTCAGGGATAGGTACTTGTTTTACGTTCTGGGTCTTATTTAGGCATGAAAATGATCACGTAAACAGCCCTATTTTGGCTAAAAACACCCCGCTGTGCGGTACACATAAATAAACCGCATAGGCCGCTCGTAAGGTGTTAAAAAGGCCTTTGGCAAAGTTTCCCACAAACGTTTACTGCTAAAACTAAAAGCGCATGGAATAGAAGATGGTGTGTTGGAATGGATAGAAAATTGGTTCAGTGACAGAAAGCAAAGAGTAGTCATAAACGGTAAGGCATTTAAATGGACCAATATAAGTAGTGGGGTACCCAAGGGATCGGTAGTAGGACCAATTCTCTTTCTAATTTACATCAATTACATAGATGAGAGTCTCACTTGTACAATCTCAAAGGTTGCAGATGATACAAAAATTGCAAATAGCGTACTCTCAAAAGAACAAGTTGACGATATGCAACACAATCTAGATAAATTGTCATGTTGGGCCCAAATTTGGCAAACGAGTTTCAATGCGGATAAATGTAAAGTACTACATATCGGATACCGAAATGAGAAAGCAAACTATTCGATGAATGGCACTCAGCTTAAGAGTGTAGACAGAGAAACCGATCTGGGAGTAACAATATCGAGTAACTTAAAACCGAGTCAACAATGTTCAGAAGTTGTTAAGAAGGCAAACAAAACATTTGAGCATAAAACCAAAGAAGTTATCCTAACTCTTTACAATTCCTTAGCCCGCCCTCTTCTGGAATACTGCGTTCAATCCTGGTCCCCTTATTACCAAAAAGATATTGACAAATTAGAACGAGTTCAACATAGAATTACCAAAATGATACCTAGCCAAAAGAACAAACCATACGAGGAGCGTCTGAGAGAATTAACCCACTGAGCCCCAGCTAGTTTATAATAAATGTACCACCAGGGACCAGCATGATTTGACATATTTTTTCCAGAAACAATAGCGAATGGGTTAGGAATGATGGAAAAACCACAAAAAAACGATCAAAAAGGTCAAAAATTGGTCCTACGGAGCCCCCGAAAGACGATTTTACAAGAGTAAAAAATTGAAGGCAAATACACCCAAAATACCGGTTTTTGCGCGCTCATGCGCACGCGGTTGGACTTTGAGAGTTTTCAACATCGGCATGGTGGCGTGGGATACTTACACAGTTCCTATACAAATCTGAGCCCTCTAGGTGCCATAGGACCGGAGTAATTGGGACCGGAGTAACATGGATGCAACGTTTGAGTCGCTGGGGTTTAGCGTTACATACATTGCGGACGCAAACGCTGCATTGCTGGGGCTCAGTGGGTTAAATATATTCCTTTAACCCAGCGCAGATTAAGAAGCGACTTAATTGAAGCGTTCAAAATCATCAAAGGCATCGACAATATGAACTGTAGTATGTACTTCACTATCGACCAATCTAAATACACGCGGGGAAACAGTTGCAAAATTATTGGTAAATCTTTTAACTCACACGAATCTAAGAATTTCTTCCTCAATCGAGTTATTAACTTGTGGGCTTCCCCGAGATGTTATAGACTGCAGCACCGTTGATTGTTTTAAACTTCGCCTAGACAAATATCTTGCATCAGATCTGCGACTGACAGCGTTTGTAAATGAATAACTTTAATTTATTCTTTCATCAGATTCATCAAGGATTATTGCGTATATAATTATATTACTAAGACGTTACTCTCTTTTTCCCAGATATACGAAAGATCACTTATAGCTGTGTTATGTTACTAACCCATCTGTCCCCTACTAACTTCCTAATTCTGCAACGAACATTAGTTTCAGGGCAGTAGTTCACTTTCCAATTTTCCCTTACCCCCTCTAAACCACTGTTTGGACACTTGACCCTCACTGTTTTGGAGGACAAGCAGCCTAGATGGGTCACTAGACATGTTGCTGCTTGATTTCCTTTGTACTCCTTGTACTCAGGGTCATCACCCATATAAAACCATTGCATGAGCAGGATCAATTTCAGGGAGGCGAACCAATAAAGCTGAAGCTGGGGCTCACAAGTTATGCACTCAATATGTCTTGCATTAGTTTTGGATGGTAAGTGCTGGTTTGATAGGTCATCAAATCAATGGTTCCACATGATAATGTGAAGACACCTGCCATCAAAGCAGTTGTGCAGTTGATATGTCTCTCCAAAACACTGTTAATGTTTATTTCTTGCCAAGAATCACTCACATCTTGAAAATCCGTATTTTGATTCTTTTGCATAGATATCCACATTGCAATATCCTTTTTATGAGAGTCCACAACCCCATATGGTAGGCCAAGGCAACAAAGAACATTTTTACCTGATTGCTATGGATTTTACAATAATATTAAGATATGTGATTGTATCCAATATAGTTATGTTCTCGTCACATGCATGTACAGACTGCACTAGCAAGCCACCAATTGCTTAGCCTTTAGTCTTAATCAACGAGACTTTCAATCTCTGGGGCTCCGACTCCTCATGAGCAAGTGTGAGAATCTCCATTGACTCCATTAGGATCACTGCATGATCTGCATATTCGAGATCAGTGATCTTGAAATTGTTGACTAAAATCAGTAAATGCTCTGTAGAGGACCAGTCCATACAAGTGTTAAAAAGTAAGGGTGCCAGCACACACCTCTGTCTCACTCCTGAGTAAACACAACAGAAATGGGAAGACTTGACACAATACTTAACAGGTACAGAGGTACCTGTGTAAAGTACGGACACAAGATCAATAATTGGTGCAGGGGACCCACGGAGTGGAGTAGTTCCCTCAATAATTTGCAATGCAGTGAGTTAAAAAACACCTTTTTGAGATCGAGAAAAATTGCAAGTAACCGCTCTCGAAACTTAGACCGGTGTTTCATAAGGAACCGTAGTGCAGTGACGTGCACAGGGGGGGTCTCTCGGTGCTTGAGCCCCTGCCCTTTTCCTTCCTCATATATAAAGCGCCCTTTTAGTCAAAATTAATCAATACATTATATAATATTGTTGCATTAACCCTTGTGGAGCAGGCATACTGCCCCGAAATTACCTTAATTCCCTGCTGCATGAAAATTGTCATGCATAAGCAAGAGACAGAGAGTAATACAAATAAATATCCTTCAAGGTAGAATGTTAGAGCTTTCCAATGACACCTGAATCATCTCTGTACGACGCATGGTTATCTTGCAACGATCTTGCAAACGAAGGCCAAAATTGGTAAAAAGTGAGGAATTGTTTGCTGTTTTTGCTATGTGTGAGGCTGCACATGAGTGAGCAAGCTCTCTCAGTCTCAGACCTCACTGTGTCCCCGCGGACTGTAGGCTGTGGTTGACGCTGCCTGCAACAGCTGGCCTCGATCTCAGGTCTCAAAATGGTGCTCGTCATGTGACGGGCCCCGTACAGAAGGGATTAATGTGCCTTCTAGGTACTTGTTTTTTGTAATTCACAGGGGCTGAAGGGAGGGTAGAGGCCCCCTGGCACGAGGGGGGAAATGTCGCTTGTATAAATTATATTATATCACCAGCTTATCTTTTTTAGTTTTTCCATATTGTTTAAATGAGCTGATGTTTGTGAAGATAAAACCGAGTATATTTTGCATAGATTCGCTTTGCAACTCTATGAACAAATGGGGTTTAATTTTTTCTCTGGGGTTGCTTGGGTTGTACTGTCCACTGCACCAGCCAGCTGGCTGCACATTGTAACTGGTTTCAGTTCAGATCCATCTGCCTTTTATCCTGTTGATATGATTATTAATTACTTTATGAGAATGTGATGTGTTATAAAAGTAATTATATTGCTTTAATCATTCAATGCAGAAACAAATACAGAATATAGGCCTAAGCCTAATTTTTACTGATAGGCCGATTATTTGTTTTTAAATGTAACGCATTCTTGAGGGGTTAGGTAAAATGTCTATAGGCTAATTATACAAACATAGTAGCCTAGTAAACTAACTATTTGCCTAGCGCTGCGAGTTCGTTGTTGATTTATTCTCTTCCTAATGGCTAATGCAATACGTTATATGTACAGCTGCAATTCATAGCTATAAAGCTCAGAATAAGTGAAAAGACCGAAATGAAGTGAACCGATTTTGGTAGGCCACACACGTCTTGTATTAATGTAAATATTGACCATTAATAGAACAATAATTATTTAATTTTAAAGAATTAAGGAAGTGCCCTTTTTTCAACTGAGCCCCTGCCCTTTTCAATGTCTGTGCAAGTCACTGCCGGAGCGCTATTATTCGGTCAATTGTCGACTACTTGGGTGTAGCAAAGTTTTTCAGATCTCTGACCTATTAACAGGGTCTCAGCCTAACATAATTATTCATAGCAAAAATCTAACATAAGCTCGAGCTTTCATGCAAAATTTAATGAGAAACAAAATGCACATATGTTGTTATCATAGTCGGGTTTTAGAGATATTTATTAAGTCGAAGCTCTTCCAGTGCAGTAGTGTACTGCATGGCTTCGTTATCGAGCCTGGCCCACAAGTTTACTCTTTGGTTGAAAAATACACTTTTGCCTCCTGTTAATGAGCGTACCGTAATATTAGGCTCACATGAGACTATTCATGAATATTTACTAGAGTTATTACAGAGGATTAATCACTTAAAATAGTTTAGTATACAATCAGACTCGCTTTATCACCCAGTGTCATGTGTACAACTAGACTGCTCTAATTATGTAATACAGATTTCTTCCTTCTCATGTCTTTCTCTGTCTCTCATTCTGTTGCCTCCTCATCCAGTGGCTGTTTATACATTCACCAGCAAAAGCAAAAACAAAAAAACACCTTCCACACTGAGGCACAAATGAAACTTAATGAACACTAAACCCTCGCAATTAAGACACGCAAGAGAATAATTAATCAACATTTCAAAGTGGGAGGCAACACTAAAAATATATAATCAAGCCAAATTAGTGTTGCAACTCATCTTTTCGTGTGGCAATAATTATGGGCGCCTTAGTTAGCCTTTGTAGCGCCATCCTGTGGAGTACTTCCGTGATACTTATTATTCTGGGTAGTATATTATTACGGACATTAGGTTTGAGAGAGAGAAGGGGAGTGAGAGAGACAATACAAACACGATATGACAGACAGGAGAACGGACAGGCAAATATAAGGACAAATAGACAGACAGGTGAATAGACATGAAGAAAGAAGAGAACCCAACACATAGACATTGATACACAGTGAATTAATGTGGCACAGACAATTGATATTATCTGTCTGTCCGTCTTTGTCGGTGAGTATGTGTCTGTTTGAAAGAGAACATGTGAAACATACATACAAAGACAGCTAGGGGACACGCGTGTGTTTCGGGAGAGAGAAGAGTGTGTGTGAGAGAGAAAGGGAAGTGTTTTGTGAATGTGTATAAGAGTACAGTCTGTGTGTACGTTTTTAGTATGCTTACAACTTTGAGGATGTATAGAAATGTTGCAGTGCGTTGTGGGCTTGCATTTGTAGGACTGTGCGTCGGTGTACCTGTAAATGAATATGAAACTTTCAAACTTTTAACGTGCAAATGTCACCCCTATCCTTTTATCATGCTAACAAGTAGTGTTTGTATTGTTTTGTTTTTAACATTGTGAGTTTATTAGTCTAAATCTCATTATATTATGGAGCCTAAACATTTTGGAGGATGGAAATCCCCAGTTTATCCTAGCCCTCAACCAAAGGGACCTATGAATATTAATTTAAACAGTTAAAATAGATGAAGGTGAGGTTGGAAATTTTCGTCGTCCATTAAACTTAAGCAACACAACTGTATACATATTTATTATTTTTTAGTAAATTCGTAAACCCTCTCATGATAAATGATGAGGGACGCATCTGGTGGTATGAAAAATGTGAAAGTCCGCCATTGAGAATGTGAACGTGTACGAACGAGCATGTTTATTTGCAAAACCCATAATAATGTCTTTATGGCTCCTTGATTTCGTATATGGATATAATCATGTGAATGGGTGTATATGTTCATTACTATAATATAATGCGTGTCATGATAGTAAAAATTGCATATACATATAATTATACAAAATATACAATATATGGCTACTCAATTTTTAAAATGTGGAAGTATGTTCATAGGCAATATTCATCGTATAGCATTTAGCACGATCCCATATCGCCGAACAAGCAATGGAATGTCATTGTAGTCTCGGTAACTTATTTTCTTCTATGCAGGCGGTTGCTGTATATTGTTCTTTTGGAATAAAAAAAAATCTGTGTTTAGTTTAGGCGGGCATTTATATTTGATGATCATGATCTAGTCTATGTGTATCTGTTATTAATCCACTGCATACCAGTAGAACTTGACCCCAGAATTTCAGTTCAGAGACTACTCCACCATGGCTTTATTAAATGTCTTAATTTTGCAGCACCTGATGCACTATATGACATGATTCATAGATAGTGTTACCCAGAGTTCTAATTAGAGGTACAGCGAATCTTTAATTTAACCACTATACTGATATTAACATACTTCCATGATAAACCACCAGAACGTTTCAGAAAAATCTATTGCCTAGCAGTGGAAATCGAACTCATACATACTATATAGTGTTCAATATGTTAGTCTCTTGAGTTGCAGTGTGTGTATGTGTATGTGTGTGTGTGTATTTCCAAGTGAACAAGCATTGGTGGATGCATGGATACAATATTAATGTGTGTTCGTATGTGTAAAATTAAAATGAACCATCACCAAAGAGAAATAGCCTACTTAAAAACTAATTGCATATGGTTAGGTAAAGTTAGGTTCAGTAAAATAAGTAAAATAATTTAGGTTACGTTAGATAAAAGTAGGTTAGATCTAAACACTATTATTAGCTTAAAGATAATTTTACCAATAAGCATGCATGAATTTGATGTAATTTCCGGTGTTTCCGATAAATTGTGACTTTGAGTATGTGTGAGTATAAGATATATATATTATTATTATTTTTTTGTTTATGTGAAAGAGGGAGACACATGGCAGAACTGCCTGTAGCGAGTGCTTCCCCCAGAGTTGAAAGAGTGACAGGGCCAAAATCAAGGGACGTTCGAGCTAAAATGCCTGGACACACGGAGTTTGAAGCAGTTTAAGTCATAGGAAGAGGGAAAGACTGATTCTGGGAGAGAGTTCCAGAGCTCAGCAGTTGAATAGAAGAAAGTCTGAGAATAGCGTTGGAGAGTTGCACAGAGTAGGGGTGGGATTGTGTTGCATGACGGGTACTACGTACCCTACGTAGAGGAGGGGCCATACACTGGGAAAGCTCCGAGGAACACTGATTATTGTAGTAGCGATAGAATAGCGAGAGAGATGCAACATTGCAGCGAAGAGAGAGAGATTGCAGAAAGTTGGTGAGTGGACGGGAGGTAATGATACGAAAGGCTTTCCTTTCTACTTTGTCTAGGAGTGCGGTGTGAGAGGATCCTCCCCACACATGTGAACAATACTCAATACAAAGACGCACTGTGCCCCTGTACAGAACATAGAAGTTGTGCAGGGGTAAAGAGCCCCTTGAGGCGGTTGAGCACACACAGCTTTTGGAAGGCTGCCTTAGCAAGACTGGTAATATGGTCCTTCTAAGTGAGAGCAGAAGAAAAAGAGACACCGAGAATATTGAGAGAAATGAAGGATTGATTTTTGTAATGATGAAGAATAAGGGTTCCGGACGGGTAGTAAGATGGATTAATTGGGTCTTGGAAGCATTAAATGCAACAAGGTTTTCTCTACCCCAATTGGAAATAGTAGCTAAATGAGAATAAAAGTGTTCTATGGCTTCATTATGTTTGTTTTGGAGGGACTGCTGGCTGGGGCGTTCTGGAAAACTAATTGAGTAGTGTAAGGTAAAGTTGTCTGCGTATGAATGGATGGGACTGAATGTACAGTTGAGAAGATCATTTATGAAAATTGGAAAGAGAATAGGAGATAGGACAGAACCCTGATGAACACCGGAGTTGATAGGATGAGGAAGTAAGCGATGGCTGTCCAACTTTTGCAAATTTTGAAATATTCGCGGCCTTTCCTCTAATTTTCACTCAGTCGAACACCATCTCTCCTCCTACAAACCTGATCTTCTTTTCCTCACCGAAACCCATGTATCTGAGACAACTGCCAGCAACCCCTGCTCTGTATCCTCTTACTTTCTCTATCCTAGTTTCATAGCCAAAGGTGGATATTGTGCATACTTGCACAACAAACTCACTTGCTCTCGTGTTTCCAATTTCGACTCCTATGAATATTTAACTTTATGGCTCAAACTATCCTGTCATTCTCATACAAAATATTTCTGTGCTGTCTATCTTTCCCCCAACTCTACCGACGTTCCCAAATTTTTGACTATCTAAACTCTTAAGTGGAACACATTCTATCCATCTCTCCCTTCTCTGAGATCTCCATCTTAGAGGATTTCAACGTTTACCACCGCCAATGGCTCTCCTCTCACACTACTGACCATCCTGGTGAACAAGCCTACGTCTTTTCTTTCATAAATTACCTAGAGCAGCTGGTCCAGCAACCCACCCGTATCCCAGATCGCTTCGAAGATCGGTCCAACATTCTTGACTTATTTCTGACTTCTAACCCTTCATCTTATACTGTCAATCTTTTCTCTCCTTTGGGCTCCTCCGACCATAAACTCATCTCCCTCACCTGCCCCATCTCTTCAGTGCGGCCACCCGATCCTCCCAGCCGGCGGCGCTTGTGACACTTTGGCGCTGCCGACTGGGAGGCTCTCCGGCAGTACTTCTTTGATTTCCCATGGAATGACTTCTGCTTACGTGGCCGAGGACCCTCGGAGAGTGCTGAACGCATTACCAAGGTAATCCTCTCTTGCATGGAAGCGTACATTCCATTTTCTTTTCTCAGTCTAATGCAAACAAATCTTGGTTTACTGACGCTTTATCTACTGCTGTCCACAACAAGGAGGAAGCATTCAAGCGGTACCAACGCCTTAAAAGTCAAGAATCTCATTCTTCCTATGTTTCTGCCCAGAATCAAGCCAAATCTGTTCTCCGACTTGCTAAGCACTCTTTCATCAATAATACATGAACTGAACTATCCAACTGTAGCTCTTCCAAAGCTTTCTGGCATCTAGCCAAAAATCTCTCCAAAAAAAATCTTCCTCATCTTTCCCTCCCCTTTTCCACTCTGATGGCACAACCATTACTTCTTCCTCTGACAAAGCGGAAGTCTTAGATCAAACTTTTGCTAGAAACTCCACCTTCGATGACTTCGACTTCGGTGCTATTCCTCCCTCTCCACTTATGCCTAATATCTTAATCTCTTCTAAAGATGTACTTTCTACCCTCTCTGGGCTTAATACTAAGAAGGCGTACGGTCCGGACGGTGTTCCTCCTGTTGTACTAAAAAATTGTGCTTCCGTGCTGACCCCCTGTCTAGGCAAACTCTTTCGTCTCTCTCTCTCCTCTAACGTCTTCCTTTCTTGCTGGAAGTTAGCTCTCATCTCTTGTATCTCTAAAGATTTTGAAACTATTCTTGCTTCCAAATTTCTTAAGCATTTCTCTTCTCATAATCTGCTCTCAGATCGCCAGTATATATATCTTACTAACTCTTGGTCATCCTCCTTTCAGGAGGATATATATATACAGTATATATATATATAAACAGTATATATAAATATATATATATATATTATACAGTGTTATATAATATATATATATATATATATATATATATATATATATATATATATATAGAGGGAGATGCTTCTCCAATTGCTTCAACTCAATAAGGCACTCTTAGGCTCTTACCTGTAACGACCGTGTTTCGTACTATTTACCACCAATGCTGCTTTATTTGGTTGTCCGTTAGAATAAGTATAACACAGTAGTTAGAGCGGAGTGGAAATATATATATAATACTTTATATCTCTTCCATAGAGTTTTCTGTTCACTCTGTTATAAAACGCGCTCTTGTTGTTTTATATCTGGGGAAAATCGAATGACGTCATCTGATATTCCTGCATAATCCTTGGCCGGGGTTCGTGTGGTTAAGATATCCGACATTCATTTGGTGAGGCACTTGAGCAAGTCACGGTGGTGGCGTCACCTAGTTCACTTCGGCTCATTCACCTACTTTAATCTTCACTTCTCTCCTGCCTGTCCTTGAGTAAAAACGTATTATCTTTGAGCTTGCTGCATATTTGTATTATACCTTAATCAGAACGTAGCTATGCATTTGAGAGAGGAGTCATAAGATCACTGATGTATTCATTTATATCACCGCATTGTTTATATATTATACTGACACATTTATAGCGAATGACTTAATTATTTTGAACTGTATAAGTGGCATATTGAATTAGTGAAAATGTTTGATATTTTTTTTAACTGATTAGTTGGCATATACATTTATTTTTCATCACTTTAAACTAATTAAATACTATTACCTATTAACGACCTAATAATCGGTTCTAGAGCAGCATGCCTCAAGCTGGCCAAGTCCTCACCTGATTCACGACGGTGGTTGGCCCTGATTACAAAGGTACCCTGAATTGCTTAATTATTTGTATACTGCAAATTCATATTGCTTTGTACCTGTGTTCGCTCATCATAGGTAGTAACTCTGCTTTGGATAAGGACCTCGTCTGTCCCAGGCCGGTGCATTATTTTGGGTACGGACCTTGTCTGTCCCAGGCTGGTGCATTTCCTTATAATCCCTCTACCGAGTGAATGGAGCAGGTATATAACTTTTACCTAGCAGGGTGCACTTCCTTATAATCCCTCTACCGAGTGAATAGAGCAGGTATATAACTTTTACCTAGCAGGGTACACTTCCTTATAATCCCTCTACCGAGTGAATGGAGCAGGTATATAACTTTTACCTAGCAGGGTGCACTTCCTAATAGTCCCTCTACCGAGTGAATGGAGCAGGTATATAACTTTTACCTAGCAGGGTGCACTTCCTTATAGTCCCTTTACCGAGTGAATGGAGCAGGTATATAATTTTTACCTAGCAGGGTGCACTTCCTTATAGTCCCTCTACCGAGTGAAAGGAGCAGGTATATAATTTTTACCTAGCAGGGTACACTTCCTTATAGTCCCTCTACCGAGTGAATGGAGCAGGTATATAATTTTTACCTAGCAGGGTACAACGCGAGGAGAGAGTGAGGTGGTGCTCAGTTACACTGGTGGAAAACTCTCTCTCCACGGAGTGCCTCGCAAGGTGCCAGTGTGTACTGTTGGCGCGGTCAGTTCGTGGATATGGGTGCCAAGCATAGAGCCCCATAGTCTTTGGTTTTGGTGAGGAGTTCTGCACCAGTAGGATGCCTTTGGGTTAGGTCAACTTTAGCACCAGTCATTGTATCATTCACTTGGAGATTGCTATTTTAGGCTGAGGTAATTTCTAAGATGAAGAGTAGGAAGGTTTGTACCCACCTAGTGTGTAGATCAAAGTGAGGTTTGTACCCCCTATTGTTTACATCAAAGGGTTGGTATCTTATGCCCCTTGAAAGAACCTGGGCTGCAGACTACTTCTTTCCAGGTAGAGTCTGTGCTTGGGTTGCGTAGTGGCATATATATATATATATATAATTATATATATATATATATATATATATATATATATATATATATATATATATATATATATACTGTATATTTAGTTAAGCGATATTAAAAAGTTTGCCATCATCCTTGACCTCGGTAATGCAACCCTTTCGCAATCACGGGTTTTCCATCGGTTAATGAATTGTCAACGGTACGACATCTCCCCCCCCCCCCCTCCTCTCCATCCTTCAGCTTACCTGTCCCAAACTGTGGGCCCATGCTGACCCCTTTTCCCTCGTCTCATTCTAGCCCTTTTCCTGCCCATTTCACCTCCTCTGGTTGATTACCTGTCCAATGTCTCTTAAACCACTGGAAGGAACGAATACAAAAAATAGAAGGCGGAGCCAATGGCCCATACAAAAACCCTGATTCACCATGGAACGACAGAACGTATGGCGCCACGCTATACATAACTACATAATTA
Organism: Paralithodes platypus; assembly: GCA_032716605.1. Lineage (NCBI taxonomy): Eukaryota > Metazoa > Arthropoda > Malacostraca > Decapoda > Lithodidae > Paralithodes > Paralithodes platypus. The sequence continues at coordinate 12,440,325 of CM064540.1, forward strand.
AGTTTCTTTTAGATTTCATGTGTAATTTTGTTGAAGGTATTCCGTTGTTTCTGTCGGTAATTCTCCAAGTAAATTCACGAAGTGTATAATATACAATTCGTGAATTTACGTATATTATACGTTGTATTATGAGTAATTGTATTAATTGTGTTAAGCTTTAGTCCTGGATATATTAACTTATTCTTACCACAGTTAGTTCATGTTTGAGCACCACAAATTAACAAGAACTACATAATTGTTTGTCCGTTGAGCATTTCTATAAATGATCTTACGTATGTTTCCTTGTATTGTGTTTGTATTTGTTTAGGCCCTAATTGAATATAGAAGTACCTCCGTAGCAGACAGTATAAATGGTCATCCACATAGAGTAAAGATCAAACTAAATAACCAGTGGTTTAATTAACTCCCACATGTCTACATTCAACTCAACCATGCTACCCATCTTGTTTGTGAATATGTTAGTGTGATGTTACCACATTCCATGTAAAGGAATAAGTGTTTCTGATATTGTCATGGTGATGTGAAAACATATGGGTAGAATCCTCGGTCCAAATTTTGTTAATGTGATTAAAGGACATATTAAGGGATAGTTATAATATAGTTTTGTCAACCATTGTGAATATAGTAATGTGCCTTAGGCTCGAAGTCGAAGTGAGTCAAGACTCTGAATAGCGATTGTCCAGATCGCTTGTGATGGGAATGTAAAAATTCCAAAGTGCAAACTATACTGGGCCATCGTAGGTGTTAAAATAATAGTTTGAACTCATCTTGACCCGAACAGAGATTACATTGCTAATTGGATTACGGTGACCGTGGGATTATGTTAAATAAAGATGCGAACTTCCAACCAACTGTCGAATTATTCCTACCCTAGTAGAGCATTGAATGTAAGTTCAAGTACAACAATTAGTATTATTGTGTTATGCTTTTTTTTTTTTTTTTTTACAATGTACATTGGATATGAAGGCTCTTTCTAAGATGAACATTTTCATCAAAAGATCCTGGTCTAAATATATCTATACATTGTTACTACAAATACACTGTGTAATCTTTGGAGACCAAATAATATGTTTTCAGTAAAAAAAAAAAAAAAAAAAAAAATACTACTACTACTACTAATAATAATAATAATAATAATAATAATTATTATTATTATTATTATTATTATAAAAATAATAATAATTATAGAAATTGTTGAACTTATTTCTAAATACACTGTTCTACTAGGGTTGGAATAATTCGACAGTTGTTTAGAAGTTTGTATTTGTATTTAACAAACTCCCATGGTAGCCATAATCTCCATAGCAATTGATTCTCTGTTCGGGTCAAAATGAGTTCATGCTATTATTTGCATACCTACGACGGCCCAATATAGTTTGTACTTCGGAGTTGTTACATTCCCATTACCACCTATTTGGACAATCGCTATTCAGAGTCTTGACTAACTTCGTCTTCGAGCCAAAGGCACATCACTATCTTCACAATTCTTGACAAAACTATATTATTACTATCCTTTAATAACCTGAACAATATTAGGACCGAGGATCTTATATATAAGTTCTCACCTCACTGTGACAATATTAGAAACACTTATTTCCTTCATAAGATCAAATCACCTTAATCATATTAGACACAAATCATAAATTTTTAGACATTTACATCACCATGACCGTACTACTAAACAATTAGTAGGTCCGTGTTCTTAAATCCCATGTGCAATAGTATTCACAATTACTATATCAACAGGTATTTACGTCACCTTTACAATATCAGCACACAATGACTAAATCAACAGGTATTTTCGTCACCTTTACAATATCAGGACACAATTACTAAATCAACAGGTATTTTTGTCACCTTTACAAAATTAGAATACAATTACTAAATCAACAGGTATTTGCGTCACCTTTACAATATTAGAACGTTATGTCCTTCATGTCAATTTACAGGATTACACACTATTATTCAAACAATTACCTCCTTAAAACTATTTGGCTAGATATTTATGCGCAATCGAAAGCATGCTGTCGACGAGGTGAATATCTAATTAATTCAGGTTGATTCCTTATAACAAAAAGAGTATTTCCTGGGTATGGGCTGAAGCCCTTCTCTAACTATTTCTTTAGCTAGGTCTAACCTACTTTTCAATAAATAAACCCCACAAAGCTACTCAGGTACTCTCTCAAAGTTTCTTATGTAAATCCCATTATCCCATTTACCTGTACGTAATCAGTTATTTCCCCGTTTATACTATTATCCAGAAGAACTCCCACGTAATGTTTGATCCTCTATCTTACTTAATTTCCTATAAGATCCTGTACTTAAGATCCTGTACTAGCTATTCGGCTGGGTGCCTTTACTAACAATGACAACTATATCTCACAACACTTCATCTCTTTATTTCATCATTTGTCTAGTCAATTTCTCTTTGGTTGTTCTATAAGAACACATTATATTTTATAGCTGGAACACACCGGTTAGTCTTAGCATTTACTTTTTGTTTAATAAGTCTGTTCGGGCCCGTATGGGCCCTTTAATAAAATGTTTTGTAGTATCTCCTGGTTTGCTTCACCACTTCATAGCAGGCCAGTATACTATATCCTTCTTCTCTGTCCCATCTACCACCCAGTGACCATCTAGAATCGCTTGACTTAAGGTATGAAGACCAGCGATGTGTCTGCAAGCATCAGGATACTGAAGGTGTATCTGAGCCGTGGGTGGTGGATGTACTATCTCCTGGGCTGTGTGGCGTTCAGTAGTGCAAGGTTGCTGGAGCACAGGAATATACTTAGTTGATTCCCCGAGAGTGCCAAGGTGAGGCTCGGGTTGGTCTTTGCTAAAAGCGTCTAGGTGTGATCTCCTCAAGCACCTGTGGCTGAGTGTCTCCTGAATGAATGATGGCTTGAGTAAAGTAGGAGATTAGAGAGTTTTGGATAGAGGAAGAATAGGTTGAGAAATGGGAAATACAGTAAAAGATAAAAGTACTTGGGCTCAACCAAGTTGCTCCATTGTTTAATTGTTGAGATTCATCTGGTGCAAGCACTTTAACAGCTTCTTCTTGATGGCTGGTGAGGGAGTTCTTCCTGCTGCTATAGTCTTCTTATATTCCATTTTCAGCTCACAGTAGGTTTCCTCCAGCTCGCTGGTAGTTGCCGCCAAGTCGATATCTTCATCTTCATCATCTTCTTTGATCTACTGCACGTCGACTTCTTCTCCCATGGTGGACTCGGAGTACTCAGACGACACAGTGGAGGAAGCTGCCACTGGATGGTCAATGGTGGCTGGTGATGGAGTGGAGGTTGATGCTGGTCCTGCGATGTTGGCAGGTGATGGAGGTGGTGATGCAGAGACTGTTGTATGTGGAGATGGTGGAGGTTTTGAGAGAGGCTTCTGGAGATCCAGTCGCTTCTTTGGGTGACTTCTTGGCCTCATAGCCTGAGTAGAGATGAGGTTGGGTGGTGAAGATGGTCCTGGAAGAGGTGGGATGATGATGGGAGGGAGGTTGTTTGCCTTCAGGAGTGTAGGAAGATAATCCTGAAGCAGCTTATGATCCCCTTTGCAGAGGGTCACTGCAGTTGTGACAACAACCTTGACCAAAGTCGGGTGTTTAACACAACTGACTGCTGCTGTGGCATGGTGGTAGTACTCCCTTATGCCTCTTCTACCATGTCTTGAACCCTTCAGGATCTCTCCATCAGGGCCCATGCCATTCATGGCCTCATTTCCTCTCCTTCGCCTCTCGATGGTGAAGGATACCCTCTCATTGGTGGCAAGAGAGGGCACAAGATGGAGAGGATTGGGTTTGGAGATGCCAGTGGAGTGAACAAAAATGTCCCCTACACTGTAAGTGATAAAACCAAACCCCTTTTTGGCATTAAACCATTTAACTTGGCCAGTGAGTTTGGTGGTGGCACTGGGAGTCTCAGCAGGCATGATGATTGGCTTCCTGGTCACTGCTGTCTCCTGAGGCCCCGCCCATCTCCCTTTATACCCCTACCTCACGGCCGAGAGCACTGTGATTGGCTGAGCCGTGCACCCGGGAGGAGCTTGCCTAGCCTGCTCGCTTTGAATCTCCCATTTCTTCTCCTCCTGCTTCATTTCATCTTCGTAAAATTCTCCTGGAAGCTTGTTGGAGATGTCCTGTACTGCCTGACGGGAGTGAGAAGGTTGCACCATGGTAATAAGACATCTGCAACCAGGATAGAATATACGCGAGTGAACTGGGAGCGAAGTTAACAGCGAGCATTTAAAGGGAGGTATAGCTGTCTTTAATACGTCATAGGAAGCCACTGATTGGTGGAGAGCGAGGGTGTGGCAGTAGTCCTCTCATGACAAGTTTTATAGGGTAAACCTTGTCTCTTCACCTGAGCTAATTCCGTCTCGCAAGTAACTCGTAAGATACCGTCATTTTTGGCGACTTCAATTTACCTGTGACCAAGTGGGGAGATAGTGTTACTTCACACTCTGGACAAGACCATTATGCAAACTTGCAAGAGAGTTCGCTATATCAATTTGTTAGATCTCCAACCCGTGGAAATAATGTCCTTGACCTTGTACTTTCAACAAAAGAAGAATTGATAGAGAATTTGAATGTCGGTGATGAATTCAGTAACAGCGACCATCGTACGATTACTAGTAACGAACCAAATAGCAGCATCGAGAAACTCCCTAATTTCAAGCAAGCAAACTTTCGTAAACTTAGAGCAATGTTTAAAGAAACTGACTGGAGCTTTCTAATTAACAATAACGACATAAATACATCTTGGGAATCATTCGCAAACACTTACCTAAAAGCAGTGTAAGACTGCATACCATCGAAAATACGGCGCACAGGCCATAATGATATGCCCAAATTGTGGAATAAATATATTTCAAACTGTCTGCTTGCTAAAAAGTTTGCTAATGATAGACTAAAATCCTCACAAAATGACGAACAACGGGTGAAATTTGTAGAGGTACGACGCAAAGCCAAAAAGTTAATTAAGCAAAGTAAAAAGACCCTGGAGTTACACGTTATGAATCAAAGGAAAACAAACCCGAAAGAATTCTATAGTTATATCAGAAAGAAAAAAGTAGTTACTTCAACTGTTGGACCGTTAGTCGATGAAAATGGAGAATTCACCAAAGACGAAGTACAAATGAGTAATGCCCTCAATACCTTCTTTGCATCAGTTTTTACAACAGAAGACCTCAGTGATATCCCTACACCATCGTCGATTCAGATTGATAATTCAGATGTTCTAAGCAATATCACCGTTACAGAGAGAGAAGTATTGAATTGTTTAGATAAACTCAAGGTAAATAAAACGCCTGGACCTGATACAATCTCACTTAGAGTTCTAAAGGAAGCTAAGGATGAGCTCTTCAAACCACTGACATTGCTATTCAATAAATCCTTGCAGTCTGGAACTATGCCTGATCAATGGAAGCTAGCCATCGTAACACCGATATTCTAAAAAGGCAGCAAATCCCTACCCAGTAACTATCGTCCAATTAGCTTAACCTCAGTTGTATGTAAAATGCTAGAAACACTCATAAGAGACAGACTGGTAAATCACTTAGAGGAAAATAGCATACTTAAAGATACTCAACACGGCTTTAGTAAAAAACGTTCCTGTTTAACAAACCTCTTAAAAGACTTCTTCCACGATATCCTCAACTTCTACGATGAGAGTAAAGCTGTAGATATTATATACCTTGATTTTCAAAAGGCCTTTGAGAAAATTCCCCACAAACGTTTACTGCTAAAACTAAAAGCGCATGGAATACAAGACGGTGTGTTGAAATGGATAGAAAATTGGCTCAGCGACAGAAAGCAAAGAGTAGTAATAAACGGTAAGGCATCTAAATGGACCAATGTAAGTAGCGGGGTACCCCAGGGATCGTTACTAGGACCAATTCTCTTTCTAATTTACATCAATGACATAGATGAGGGTCTCACCTGTACAATCTCAAAATTTGCTGACGATACAAAAATTGCAAATAGCGTACTCTCAAAAGAACAAGTTGACGATATGCAACACAATCTAGACATGTTGTCATGTTGGGCCCAAATTTGGCAAATGAGTTTCAATGCGGATAAAATTGTAGAGTACTACATATCGGATACCAAAATGAGAAAGCAAATTATTTGATGAATGGCTCTCAGCTTAACCCTCTCCGACATATGACGCGATTTTGAGCCTATTGGGGATACTTTAACACACAAAGAGCCGGTGGTAGGGTATTTTACACTGTGCCGCCCAGCGTTTTTTTTTTTTACCCTCAATAGGGTTGTTTCCGTGCTCATTTTCATGCATAAACAAGACCCAGAGCGTAAAATAAGTATCTATCCCTGAAAGGGCGTAAACAGAGCTTTCCAATGACACCCGAACCATCCTTGTACAATGACTGGTTCTCTTGCAATGATCGTGCAACACGAGTGCAAAAAACCTAAAATATGGTAATTTCCGTACATAATTCCCTGTGTAGCGAGTGAGAAGAGGGGGAGAAAGGTAGAATACAGTTCAGTACACCCGTGGTGGTCGTGGGGAGCGGTCATAAGATTACTACGCTCGTCTCACCGCTCAGCTCTCTCTCTCAGCAACATTACATGCTGAAAATGGCACTCGACAGATGTCGTGCGCCGTTGGTTAAGGGTTAAAGCCTTTGTTACTATCAGGGGTATTTAGAAACCTTTAGTTTAGTTACTTCAACCTCTGCAGTTGTCTTTGAGTTAGCTGTGGATAGAAAACTAATTTTGGAGAGGTAATTATAAGAGTGAGATAACTCTATTTCTTATTGCTAATCTGGCAACCTCTGCGTCATAAAATGCGTGAAAGGGTTAAGAATGTAAACAGAGAAACCGATCTGGGAGTAACAATATCGAGTAACCTAAAACCGAGTCAACAATGTTCAGAAGTTGGTAAGAAGGCAAACAAAATATTTGGCTTTATAGACAGGTCATTTGAGCATAAATCCAAAGACGTTATCGTAGCCCTTTACAATTCCTTAGTCCGCCCTCTTCTGGAAAACTGCGTTCAATCCTGGTGCCCTTATTACCAAAAAGATATAGACAATCTAGAACGAGTTCAAGAGTTCAACGTAGAGTTACCAAAATTATACCTAGCCTAAAAAGCAAACCATACGAGGAGCGTCTTAGAGAATTAAATCTATTTCCTTTAACCCAGCGCAGATTAAGAGGCGACTTAATTCAAGTGTTCAAAATCATCAAAGGCATCGACAATATGAACTGTTGTAAGTACTTCACTATCGACCAATCTAATTACACGCAGGGAAACGGTTGCAAAATTATTGGTAAATCTTTTAACTCACACGAATCTAAGAATTTCTTCTTCAATCGAGTTGTCAACTTGTGGAATGGGCTTCCCCGAGACGTTATAGACTGCAGCACCGTTGATTCATTTAAACTTCGCCTAGACAAATATCTCGCATCAAACCCGCGACTGACTGCGTTTGTAAATGAATAACTATATTTTATCCCCCCCTCAGTTACTAAACCATCTGTCCCTTACTAACTTCCTAATCCTGCCACAGACATTAGTTCCAGGGCAGTAGTTCCCTTTCCAATGTTCCCTTACCCACTCTAAACCACTGTTTGGACACTTGATCCTTAGAGTTTTGGAGGACAAGCAGCCTCGAAGGGTCACTAGAACTCTTGTTGCTTGATTTCCTTTGTACTCCTTTGTATTTCTGATTGGCGGACGGAATTAGTCCGTTAGTAATAATAATAATAAAGTAGGTGTGCAGTTTTACGCATTACCAAGAAGAAAAAGAAAAATGCATACGCAACTCTGCGACCTATAATTCTGCAAGTAGTATTGAATCTCTTAGGTAAAATAGGTTCATGTACAGTATATATATATATATATATATATATATATATATATATATATATATATATATATATAATGTATATTGTGACGCATGTCCAGTGTGAGCATGCTGTACAGAACGCCTAGTCATGCCCCACTCTCACTAGGATCGTCAGGGCAGGAACTTTGGCTGTAGTCTATGTAGAGTTTCCTAACTTAGTTCATGTGAGCCGTTGTACTATAAGTAATATGAATATGTATTTTGTTTTCATCTGAGTCAACGAGTTCTATTTTAGATCATTAGTTATAAGTATTGTGTGTAAAACTTATTTGTAATGATGGGAGAAGCGGCAGCCAACTGGGGGGTCAGTGGGTGCGCCATGCGGGAGGTGGGCCTAACTCACTAGCACTCCCCCCCCCCCCCTCCCCCCTCCCCTCAGTGCTAGGAAAGCCTTTGTCTATCCCAGAGGAGAGAGAGAAATTACGTAATGATTGTCAGTGGGCGGTCCTTAGTAGTTCACGTTGGGCTCACTAGAGGGCCGAGTATAAAAAGGGAAGTCTAGCCATTTGTTGATCAGAACTCATTAGGCAGAGCGACTTCTCATTTCCCTTGCTAACTATATATATTCTTCTGACTGATGTGAACTTTCTCTACTACCTTACATTCTTATCTCCTCTTTTCCCTACCCTTTTAACTTCCATGGTCCCGTTGGTGCAGAGCTAGTCAGCCAACGTATTATCGCTTGAGTTCTCATGAGATACATGCCTATTAGATAGCCTATTTTGGAAGGGTTAACTTAGAATAGGATTGATTTATGTTTGTTGCACTTGTCTATGCATTTCCCTGTGTGTTATTATTATTATTCCTGTTTTCTGCTAGTCTAGGTAATGCTAGACTGGGGTAAGGCTTTTCTGTGTTACGAGTTGTTGTTTGATGCAGTGGTTAAGCGATAAACCTGCATACTCGTTTCGGTTCAGTGAAGCCTAGGTTGTCTTCGCGGCTGACTGTGTTGAGTTAATAATTTACAGTGCGTGAGGGCAAGAGCCTAACCACCCTGTATTTTATTAACAGCTTGTTTTTACTTTGTCAAGGAGCCGGGAGAAAACCAGATACAAGGGATCTGGATTTCTCAAAGTGCACTTGTTAGTGTTAACGTAATACTTTAAACAGTTGTGAGGACTTCGCTAGGCTACGAGCCGTTTTTGCTCAGTCACTGCTACCTTTTGCCCACAGTACCCCAGCTAGACTTTACTCGATTAGTAGATACAGAATAGTATTGAAGCTTTCCTTATGTATGATATTGGTTATGCACTATTGATTTCATGTGTTGCAAGCTTGGCTACTTTAGTGATTAGTGGCCCACGAGCACAATCCGAGTAGGCTATTGCCGTTGCATTTGCGGAGTACTTCTTTTTTAATGTTTGCCATTTACTATTGCATATTCTTTTAATTATTCTTATGCCAATTTAAACCTTTAATAGTATTTAATTGCCAGTGTTTTTCTTATTGAATTACTGTTCAAAATCCGATACGTACTTCTTACGAGCATCCGAGAAGCATCTAACTTTTTTCAGAAGATTCCTTGCTCGATGCTTAAGGACTATTAATTAACGTAACGTAATAGTGCCGATCCGAAGTAGAGGGTGGAGGACTTCTTAAGTTCTTAGTCAAGGGTGGATTACTTCGGCTTCGGCCAACACTATTCTTTGGTGTTGTTGTTTCTTACTTCTTTGTTTGATTGTTGACCAGACTAGATAATTCCTGTCTCTTTATTAGTCTGTTGTTGAACACTAGTACCGAGTTCTTGCATACCCCGTTATAGCAGATTGAACTCTGGAGGGTATTGGTGTTTTTTGTTCGGCTGGCAGTACTCAGGGGTTGGGATCGTGTGTTTCCGTTGTGGCAGCGAGCCGTACTCGAGTCCTGATTGAGAGCCCTTGTGTACCCGAGTGCCAGGTCGTAACAAATGGCGACCTTGCTTAGGATTTTGTGAACAGTATAAATTTTTGCAGAGTTGAACAACATTTGTTTGTTTGTATTTTAGCGTGCATATTGAAGAATATTTTTTTTTGTATGGCAATTAGTAAAGCATTTAAGAGACTCCAGTTAATTTAGTAATTAGTGCTTGCATAGGAAGTTTAACACTTTTGTCTCGAGAATTTTTTTGTGGACTTCAGTATGTCGTGCATTAGCACTGACGATGAGCGAGAGATGCCATTTGAAGGTGTGCCGTTAGTAACCAGTGAGGAGGATGCTAGAGTTTTTGTGAGTAAGCGGTACCACGTGACGGAGGAGAGGCTGACTGGGGTGGATGTTTGTGGCTTGCACCTGATAGCCAAGGTTTTGGGCATTTCCAATGTAGTAGGGATGTCCAAGGGGGAGCTGATTTCCTGGGTGTTGCGTGGGCGACATGGGGTTTCGGAGGAGAGGGCGTTTGGGGGGGTTCCTCCCCAGATCCCCTCTCACTCGACTCCCACAGTGCCGTCCACTCAGTTACCGGAGGTTAGCACTCTCCCACAGAGGGATGAGAATTGGCAGATTGGAGTGCCCTCGTGTGGTGCACATGGTGGTTCCCCAGTTTTTGCCCCCCCTCCTTCAGTAGTGGCAGCTCCCTCTTCCTGGCTGTCTCCAGATATGGTATTTAGACTTGAGCTTGCTAAGATTGAGGCTAGGAAGCAGGAGATTGAGGCTAGGAAGCAGGAGGATGAGACCAGGAGGCAGGAGAATGAGACCAGGAGGCAGGAGGATGAGAAGAGGAGGCATGAGATTGAGGTTAGGAGGCATGAGGCTGAGCTTAGGTACGACTCGGAGAAATATTGTGCTAAATTAGATTTAGATAAGTCTCGTGCAGAGTCGACAGGGACTTGGATGGGCCGTGAGGGCCAAGTAAGAGAACAGTCCTTGGCCCAATTAGTCAAATTGGTGCCGGTATTTAGTGAAACTGAAGTCACAGAATTTTTTAATCGTTTTGAGAAGAAATGTAGGGAGCATAATTGGCCTGAAGAGAAGTGGGCAGCTCTAGTCTCCTCAAGACTTACGGGTAAGGGTCTGAAGGCTTATGATGCACTGCCTTTAGAGTCTTGCATTGACTACCCAGAATTGAAGAGAGCTGTCCTACGGGCATACGAGTTGCAACCGGAAACATATCGATTGAAGTTTCGGGGTGTTACAAAGACTAGGGAGGCGACCTTTCTTGAACATGCCCGAGACTTAAAAGATGCACTTAAAAACTGGACACGTTCTGAGAAAGCTGAGACGGCCGAACAGTTGACTGAGCTGTTTCTGCTCGAGCAGTTTTATAAGTGTACTGGTGCAGAAATGACTTTAACTATTAAAGAAAAGAACCCAAAAACTCTACAGGAGGCAGCTGAGATGGCTGACCTCCGGCTATCACTAATTCGTGGGTGCGGGTCTGCCCAGCGTAGTGAGGCAGGTAACAAGGGGCGTGACGCCCCACCCCCCGAGTTAGTGATATACCTTATGCAAACAAGTACAAGAGCCATGATACCAAGACTGACCACAAGACTAGCACCGTCCCATTTAAGAAGGGGCCAGGCCCTTCCCAGTACCAAGGGAAGCCCAAAGGGGAGATGGAGTGTTATCATTGTCATAAAAAGGGGCACTTTGCAAGAGTCTGTCCTAGCAAACCACCTACAGCAGCTGTGTCTTTGGCCTGCAACATTGGTGTGTCTCCGAAGTCATCTGAGTTTGCCTGGGGCAGTTCGTCAGAGGCTGAGGCACAGCCAATGCAGAAGCACCTGGGAGGCTCGAACCCTGCTCAGGATGTTTTTTGCGACCATAGAGGGCGGGGTTGCGTGATGTGGGCGTGGCGCAAGCATGGAGTAGAGGTCTTGCGTGATACAGGTGCTTCCCAGACTCTGATGAAAAACTTGACTGGCTACCCTATAAACGCGGCTCGGGTGGTAGTGGTGCAGGGTATTAATGCAACTCGGTCATACCCGCTGGTGCGGTTGGAGTTGGAGGTGGATGGTGTGGCACGTGAATTGGATGTCGGGATTGTGGAGAAACTGCCAGTGGAGGGCGTCGACCTTCTTCTCGGCAACGACTTTGCAATGCCCGCTTCTGAGGTTCTACCCTTAGTCGTTGCCGAGAGGCCGGCTGACGTGAGTAGGGAAGAGCAAGAGTGGGTCGAGCGGTGCCAGACACAACCCATGGCGTGTGTTGTCACCCGAGCTCGGGCAGCTAAAGTGTCACAGCCTAGTCCTCCGTCTTCAGACCAGCGGAGGAACGATCAACAGGAGGAGGCTAAAGCTGGAGTTGGTTTTAAGAGTTTTGACTCGGCGGCTCTCCTGGGTGATTCAGTATTAGCACCATTACTTAATTCTGGAGTAGCCCCTGGGCCTGTCATCGAGAGTGACGAGGCTGGGCATGACGAGTCTCCACGACAGCAACGTAATGTACATCGAGAGAGACAGAGGGAGCAGCCCAGTATCGGGGAAGGTCATGCATTGCTCCGGGAGCAGTTAGATCGCTTGGCACCCTCAGATATACGTCGGTTGCAACTAGAGGACCCTGAGCTCCAAACGTGTGCTAATGGAGCTGTAGAGCTCGACGAGGACGGCGATGCACAGCCAGGAGATTTTTTGTATTTAGAAGGCATCCTTTATAGGCGTTTTCAAGACCCTAAACGTAGTTGGCAAAAGGGGTCCGGAGTAGTGGACCAGTTGGTGGTGCCACGGGAGTGCAGGGATAGCCTACTGAGGTTGGCGCATGACACACCACTGGCAGGACATCTAGGGGTGAGAAAAACGGTGGCGGCTTTGGGGAAATTGTTTTGGTGGCCGGGGATGAAGTCTCATGTGCAGTCATGGATAAACTCCTGTGATATTTGTCAACGTGTCGGGAAACCGAACCAAGTTATTCCTAAGGCTCCGTTACACCCTATTCCTGTGATTGGGCCACCCTTTAGTAAAATTATTGTTGACATGGTTGGTCCACTCCCTCCCACTAAGGCGGGAAATACATTTTTGTTAACCATAATGGATGTTGCCACTAGATACCCCGATGCATACCCTATGAAAAATGGAATGGCTAAGACGGTAGTCAGTAACTTGTTGTGGTACTTCTCAAGGTACGGGTACCCGGAGGAGATTCAGTCTGATCAGGGATCTAATTTCACCTCCAACATGTTCAAGCAAACAATGCAACAGCATGGGATACGAGCAGTAGTATCGTCAGCGTATCACCCTGAGAGTCAAGGGGTGCTTGAGCGGTGGCATGCTACACTTAAAAGCATGCTCAGGTGTTATTGTGCTGACAACGGTATGGATTGGGATCTTGGATTGCCTTATGTGCTGTTTGCTGCTCGGGAGGTACCTGGTGAGAGCCTGGGATTTAGTCCAAACGAGCTGATTTTTGGACACCGTGTCAGGGGCCCCCTTAACATGCTGAAAGAAATTTGGGAGGGGACTGTGCAGCCTTGTCCATTATTAAAGTATGTGCTTGAAAGCCGTGAGCGCATGCTTAAGAGTCTGGAGATGGCAGGTAGAAATTTGACAGAATCACAAGCTTTGATGAAGGACAGGTATGATCGCAAAGTGAGGCTCCGGAAGTTCACTGTAGGACAAGAGGTATTAATTTTGTTGCCTTTGGTTGGTAACCCCCTCTCTGCGAAGTACACTGGACCTTATAAAATTGTAGAAAAAATTTCAGACATAGATTACCTTGTTGCCACTCCAGACAGGAGGAAAAAGAACCAGTTATGTCACGTGAACCTTATTAAAGAGTATGTGAGGCGCCCCTCTGAGCCTCTCACTGTCCCTGTGTTGGCTTGTTGCGGCCGTGGTGGAGAAGGAGAGGGGGACAGTCAAGCTTCAGAGGAGGATAGCTGGGATCAACATGTTTCAGCGGATCAGTGGGCGGGGAACTCGAGCCTAAGGGCTGACGAGGCTATAGCTCATTTGCCTGAGCCGCAGTTTGATGCTATCCGTCAGTTGTTCGGTTCATACCCCACTGTATTTGCTGAACACCCAGGCCTCACTACTCAGGCTATGCATGATGTTGACGTGGGGGACCATCTACCCTTTAAGTCAATCCCGTACCGTGTGCCCCCCATAAAACTACCAGCTCTGAGGGATGAGTTGGAGTATATGCTCGGTAGAGGGTTGATAGAGAAAGGCACAGTTAAGTGGACTTCCCCTGTAACACTGCAGCCTAAGCCAGATGGCAAGGTACGCTTTTGTATTGATTTCCGTAGGTTAAACGGTTTGAGTCCAACTAACCCATATCCTCTTCCTCGGGTTGATGATAGTGTTGACAAAATTGGTAATGCTCGTTTTTTGTCTAAAGTAGATTTAGTAAAAGGTTACTGGCAAGTACCTTTGTCCGAGCGTGCTAAAGAGGTATGTGGTTTTGTTGTGGACGGGAGTACCTACCGGTACAATGTTATGCCTTACGGACTTAAGAATGCACCAGCAACGTTTCAGAACCTGATGAATGAAATTGTAAAGGACATTCCAAATTGCACCGTATATTTGGACGATGTAATCATTTATGATGACGACTTTGAGAGCCATTGTGAGCACCTTGAGACCTTGTTCCGGAAACTTAGTGAAGCAGGTCTGGTAGTAAATTTGGCAAAGTGTGACTTCGTAAAAGCCACTGTGCAGTACCTTGGGTTTGTAGTGGGAAGGGGACAGGTGTGCCCTCCTCAGAACAAGGTACAGGCTATCAATAAATTTCCGCACCCAACAACCAAGAAGCAGATTATGAGATTCTTGGGTATGATAGGCTACTACAGACGCTTCATAAAAGGTTACTCAACGGTGTTGGCACCTCTCACAGATTTGTTATCTAAAGACAAAAAGTTTTTGTGGGCACCTGAGTGTGAAAAGGCTTTCACTTTGGTGAAACATTTGCTATGTACTCACCCGATACTCAGGGCCCCAGACTTTAACAGGCCTTTCAGCTGGCAACAGATGCTAGTGGTGTAGGGGCTGGTGCCGTCTTGCTACAGACAGACAATGAAGGTGTGGAACACCCAGTAAGTTTCTTTTCTAAGAAGTTCAATGCTGCACAAAAGAACTATTCTACAATAGAAAAGGAATTACTGGCGATTGTGCTGTCGCTCAGGCACTTCGAGGTGTATGTTCCAGCCTATGGCCCAGTCGTGGTTATCTACACTGATCATCACCCTTTGAGATTCCTGAATCAATTTCACAATCGCAATATGAGACTGACCAGGTGGTCTTTGATGTTGCAGGAGTATAACCTGTACATCCGTCATATTGCTGGATGTGACAATGTGATCGCGGATTGTTTATCAAGGGTGGATGATCAGTCGTAGGCTATCACAGGTGTGTGGGTTTGAGTGGAGGAAAATAGGCTGCCCTTATAGTGCAGCCGGGAAAAACATATTAAAATATAAAAATCATATAAAAAACTCTTTCTTTTGATATAGGTAATCGTATAAGTTTGTCATAGCCTATAGAGTTTGAGTAGTCCACGAACTATCAAACGGCTGAGCTGCTGTAAGCTCGCTCTGGGAGCATGATATTGTGTCTTTTGCTATTGTTGGGAGGAGTTATAAAATGTGAATTTTTGGTTAACCCGTTGAGCCCCGGCTAGTTATAATATTTTGTTCACCCCAGTCCCAAGCCATTTTCACTTATTTTTTTTGTTTGCTAAAATGGAAGACAAGGATGAGAAATGAAAAAAAAACAAAAAAAAATCACCTCTGACATTTTTTTTTGGGGGGGGGCCGGTGGGGGGTTGGGGGGGGGAGCTTCAAAAAAATTTGTTGAGCCAAAATGGAAGAGAATGGTGAGAAATGAACACACAAATAAAAAAAAAACTCATTTCGGTCATTTGGGGGGCGGGGGGGGGGGTTTCAATAGTTCGTCTCCCCCGCATGGCCAACCGGCCCGGAGCACTAGGGTAAAAACTGAGTATGGCATTGTACGGCATACATCCTAAGGAGTATCTCACATAAATCTCAAGCCTCTAGCTCCCATACGACCGGAGTAATGAAGGTTCAAAGTGGCGGTAAACTAGGGGTGTAAACTATCCCCACTAAGCCCACCACCACCAGCCGCGCGGCTGTCTCGGCCCGCTCACACCTACTGGCCCGGCTCCCCCACACACTACGGTACCGCACCCTACTATTCTCCCGCCATTTCCTACCTTACGAGCCACGTAAGTGTTTTTTATATGTCGGACGCACGTGATGCGTCGCTGGGAGTTGGTGATCAAAGACTGCCGACGCAACACGTGCGACGCTGGGTCTCAACGGGTTAATAATAAGATGTGTTTTGGTGATAAACTCAGCTTTGTTTTAGTGCCATGCGGTCGCTGGGCGTGAGGGGCTTGATGGGGTTCTGTGTTTGTCAGATTTTAGCTCAGGGTTGAGCAAGTAAAATCTTGGGGAGGTGTGACGCATGTCCAGTGTGAGCATGCTGTACAGAACGCCTAGTCATGCCCCACTCTCGCTAGGATCGTCAGGGCAGGAACTTTGGCTGTAGTCTATGTAGAGTTTCCTAACTTAGTTCATGTGAGCCGTTGTACTATAAGTAATATGAATATGTATTTTGTTTTCATCTGAGTCAACGAGTTCTATTTTAGATCATTAGTTATAAGTATTGTGTGTAAAACTTATTTGTAATGATGGGAGAAGCGGCAGCCACAGTTGGGGGTCAGTGGGTGCGCCATGCGCGGGAGGTGGGCCTAACTCACTAGCACTCCCCCCCCCTCCCCCCTCCCCTCAGTGCTAGGAAAGCCTTTGTCTATCCCAGAGGAGAGAGAGAAATTACTTAATGAGTGTCAGTGGGCGGTCCTTAGTAGTTCACGTTGGGCTCACTAGAGGGCCGAGTATAAAAAGAGAAGTCTAGCCATTTTTTGATCAGAACTCATTAGGCAGAGCGACTTCTCATTTCCCTTGCTAACTATATATATTCTTCTGACTGATGTGAACTTTCTCTACTACCTTACATTCTTATCTCCTCTTTTTCCTACCCTTTTTAACTTCCATGGTCCCGTTGGTGCAGAGCTAGTCAGCCAACGTATTATCGCTTGAGTTCTCATGAGATACATGCCTATTAGATAGCCTATTTTGGAAGGGTTAACTTAGAATAGGATTGATTTATGTTTGTTGCACTTGTCTATGCATTTCCCTGTGTGTTATTATTATTATTCCTGTTTTCTGCTAGTCTAGGTAATGCTAGACTGGGGTAAGGCTTTTCTGTGTTACGAGTTGTTGTTTGATGCAGTGGTTAAGCGATAAACCTGCATACTCGTTTCGGTTCAGTGAAGCCTAGGTTGTCTTCGCGGCTGACTGTGTTGAGTTAATAATTTACAGTGCGTGAGGGCAAGAGCCTAACCACCCTGTATTTTATTAACAGCTTGTTTTTACTTTGTCAAGGAGCCGGGAGAAAACCAGATACAAGGGATCTGGATTTCTCAAAGTGCACTTGTTAGTGTTAACGTAATACTTTAAACAGTTGTGAGGACTTCGCTAGGCTACGAACCGTTTTTGCTCAGTCACTGCTACCTTTTGCCCACAGTACCCCAGCTAGACTTTACTCGATTAGTAGATACAGAATAGTATTGAAGCTTTCCTTATGTATGATATTGGTTATGCACTATTGATTTCATGTGTTGCAAGCTTGGCTACTTTAGTGATTAGTGGCCCACGAGCACAATCCGAGTAGGCTATTGCCGTTGCATTTGCGGAGTACTTCTTTTTAATGTTTGCCATTTACTATTGCATATTCTTTTAATTATTCTTATGCCAATTTAAACCTTTAATAGTATTTAATTGCCAGTGTTTTTCTTATTGAATTACTGTTCAAAATCCGATACGTACTTCTTACGAGCATCCGAGAAGCATCTAACTTTTTTCAGAAGATTCCTTGCTCGATGCTTAAGGACTATTAATTAACGTAACGTAATAGTGCCGATCCGAAGTAGAGGGTGGAGGACTTCTTAAGTTCTTAGTCAAGGGTGGATTACTTCGGCTTCGGCCAACACTATTCTTTGGTGTTGTTGTTTCTTACTTCTTTGTTTGATTGTTGACCAGACTAGATAATTCCTGTCTCTTTATTAGTCTGTTGTTGAACACTAGTACCGAGTTCTTGCATACCCCGTTATAGCAGATTGAACTCTGGAGGGTATTGGTGTTTTTTGTTCGGCTGGCAGTACTCAGGGGTTGGGATCGTGTGTTTCCGTTGTGGCAGCGAGCCGTACTCGAGTTCTGATTGAGAGCCCTTGTGTACCCGAGTGCCAGGTCGTAACAATATATATATACTGTACTGTATATATATATATATATATATATATATATATATATATACAGTATATATATATGTATATAATATATATATATATATAATTACAGTATATATATTTCGCAAATATACATAAGCTACTAAATGATTTTGTACTCACAGCCGGACTTGGACAACTGACAGTCAGAACAAGTGCCCATACTTTAATCCACGGCGTGATAGAGGATACTTATTTGCAGTGGATTAAAGCATGGACACTCGTCCTGACTGAAGGTGGTTCATGTCCGCCTAGGAGTATATGTATATAATTACATTTATGATCACATTGAATCTTAAACATTGGAATATTTATCTATAATAATGTCAGCGTAACACTATTTTGTAGCATTTTGAATATGGTGTAATTCAAATTTAAAATATATATAAGAAAGAAATAGTGACCATAGTCACCAATCCTTGACCTTTGAATAACAAAAACAAAAAATTTGGACAATCGTTGCATTGACCAACAGAATTTAGCAGTAAAATTTGGTGACGATACGTAACCCGTTCAGAACAGTTATGTCGGTTTCCTTTTTTATTTAGTTTATGAAGGGCTTCCGTAAAATTAGTAGGCTTTCAACTATCTTAACCGTTTTTACTACCACAGATCCTTCATAAGCTCCACAAAATTGTCTAATTATAGCTAGAATACAATGAAAATGACGTCACTGGTACAAAAAGGGTTAAACAGTCTAGGAAGAGTTTAAAGAAAATTATTAACACTCTTTTTTTGTTCATTGACCTTGACCTTTAACCTTAACACCTTACGAGCGGCCTATGCGGTTTATTTATATGTACCGCCCAGCGGGGTGTTTTTAGCCAAAATAGGGCTGTTTACGTGATCATTTTCAGGCCTAAATAAGACCCAGAACGTAAAACAAGTATCTATCCCTGAAAGGGCATAAACAGAGCTTTCGAATGACACCATAACGATCCTTTTATGATGGCTAGTTTTCTTGCAATAACCGTACAACGCGAGTGCAAAAAGCATGTAATTAGGCACTTTCCCCATACAATTCCGTATATAGTGAGTGAGAGAGGGAGGGAGGAGGTGGGATTCGTGTCAGTAGGTTCTCCGCGGTGGTCTGGAGCAGTCATACGCTCGCTACTCTCCTGCCACCACTTGTCTCTCTCTCTCAGCAACATTACGTGCTGAAATTGCCACACGACCTATGTCGAGCGCCGCCACATAGTCCAGCTTTATTTAACTCGACTTATGTTGCTCGCCGCTAATTAAGGGTTAAGTATTATAATATATATATATTCTGACATACGGAGCCCTGTATGTTAATTTAAGAGTTAGAATTAGAGTTGAAGGAGTCACACTACCCAAACGGTGAAGCAGACTAGCGAGCGAATCAGCGAGTACCTGCAAACTAGCCTTCACACCTGCGTGCGTCATAGGGGACCCTGCAAACTACCTCGATGACCGATGCTATGACGTATGATCGACGCCAGGAGCTGTGAGTGGACCAGGCACCTGTTATGCGACTCGAGGAGCTATGATTGGAGTAGGCACCACCCCCCGCCTCCTGATTCGTTCCTACACCATCATTGTTTGGTATATAAGACCCGAGTTGTGGGCATTCAAATCAGTCTCATTTGGAGTTGGGGAAGGTGAACTTGCAGCTGGAGGAAGACGGGGTGAAGTATTATAATGGGATTGTGACTGTCAGTCAGATTATATAAATGTGTGTTAAGTGTGTTCGGTGTAAACACTTACGTTATGTTGGTTAGTGAGATATGTGATTGGGAATTAACGTTAACGCTACTATTATGTGTTTAACTATTTGATTGCGAATTAACGTTAACGCTACTATTTATGTACTTAACTATTTGATTGGGAATTAACGTTAACGCTACTATTATGTGCTTAACTATTTTAGTTGACTAACTTGTGGACTAAAGCAACTCTTTTAGTAATTGGGTTATGATGAAAGTAATACTATTGTTTTATATTAACACCTTAAGAGCGGCCTATGCGGTTTATTTATATGTACCGCCCAGCGGGGTGTTTTTAGCCAAAATAGGGCTGTTTACGTGATCATTTTCATGCCTAAATAAGATCCAGGACGTAAAACAAGTATCTATCCCTGAAAGGGCATAAACAGAGCTTTCGAATGACACCATAACGATCCTTTTATGATGGCTAGTTTTCTTGCAATAACCGTGCAACGCGAGTGCAAAAAGCATGTAATTAGGCACTTTCCCCATACAATTCCTTATATAGCGAGTGAGAGAGGTAGGAGGGAGGTGAGATTCGTGTCAGTAGGTTCGCCGCGGTGGTCTGGAGCAGTCATACGCTCGCTACTCTCCTGCCACCACTTGTCTCTCTCTCTCAGCAACATTACATGCTGAAATTGCCACTCGAGTTATGTCGAGCGCCGCCACATAGTCCAGCTTTATTTAACTCGACTTATGTGGTGAGCCGCTATTTGGGGTTAATACTTACGAGTTCTTTCATTTTCTTTGAATTAAGCTTACATTGCTTAACGGTGCTTAGTACGGTGATGCTATTGTCTCGTATTAGTAATATCGCCTTAGACTAACATGGCTGTGTTAATATTACTTCTAGTGATTTCCTAAGCTGAAGAAAATTCTTTTGCTTCAAAACATTATATTTTGCTTTTCATATTATTTGAGTGAGACCTGAATCGAATCTATGAAACGATCCTGTAACTTTATTTACTCATAATCAAACCTCAATGTTACGTGGTTAAGAAATACATTTAACTAATTAAATATATATCTAACTTTTTATGTGACTTTGATATAAATCCTGATGATAATAATAATATAATACTATTAACGTAAGACAAGAACCAAGAATAATTAAATGAATAAATAAAAGGACATTATCATAACTATTCATTTCAAAAAGGGTAAGAGACAGAAATATTCTACTTATATTTATCTTTCAAGACTTTTTATAAAATTAATAGTCCTTCTTTAGCTACTAACTTATTCGGTTCATAACCATAGCCTACTAAGCTTCGGTTAAATATAATTTTTATAAATACTACATGACTTAATTAGTTTCAGTATTTTTCATAATTAAGAGTATCAGTCAATAAAGGATACTAAGTCCTAAGATCCAAAAGGAAAGGAACACAACAGAAAATAATTTTATTAGATTTTACTTTTGTTTTCCCTTCAGCTGACTGATACCTTAATATATCTCTGTGCTATCTAGATTCATCAAGTTAACCACTTGAGGATCAAGATACGTAACAATATATATATATATATATATATATGATTGAATATATTTTATTTAAGTGAAATGCAACTAACAGTCATCAGCTTTTCAAAAATTGAGTATTTTTTATGATTGCAAGTTAACTTATGACCTTGGCCTGTGACTTTGACCTTGATGTAGGATTATATATTTGTTTGCTTTGATGTAATTCTAGAAAATCAAATAAGTGTGTCAAATTTCATTGAAGATCATCAGTTAGTTTCATAGGTATTAAAGGAATAGTTGATCTTGACCTTTGACCTTCATCTTGACCTTCATGATGTCTGATAATGTAACATTTGAATGTGCCTTTAAAGCACAACTGTCTCAACGAATGTTATGAAGTTTACATGAATAGTAAAGAAATGAACATATTGACTTTATATTTGACGTTGACGTGTGACCTTGACCTATCAAATGGAATTATGTTTATTCTTGTATGACCTTGCTCTAGGCATTCCGAATATACATGATATGCCTAATGAGAATCTTACATTAAATAGGAAATACTAGTAAAAATCATATTTCGACGATTTACCTTGATGTTTGACCTTGACCTTCGACCTTAGAATTTCTTATCAAGGATTTAGTTAGCTTAACAGCAATGTTCGTATTAACTAGCATTATGAATATGGTGTAATTCGTATACAAACTTATTGAAGTTATAAATAGTGATCCTATACTGTGACCTTGACCTTTGACCTTTGACTAAAAATAAAATACATATATTTGGATGGTCGTCCGTATTGACCAACTGAATTTGCCTGTATAATTTGATGGCAATGCAGTAAACAGCCAAGGAGGTATTTAGGGAAGGTGATAAATACTCATATTTTGACCTTGACCTCTGACCTTATCTATTACAATGTTTATGTGAAATTTGATATATATATTTAAGTAATAAGCTATAACACTGCCAGTTTTCTAAAATGTGAGTAATCTTTTTTAATAAATAATAAAAGTTGAGCTTTGATCTTGACCTGTGACCTTGACCATTATGTAAGAGTACATTTTTGTTTGTATTGACATTGCCCATGAAAATAAAATAAGCATGCCTAATTTCATTAAAACCCACCAGTTAGTTAGTTATATAATAATAGAATAGTTGACCTTGACCTTTATCTTGACCTGTATATGTCTCAACATTTATTTTTTTCCTTTTCACTTAAACTGCAACTATCTCACTAAATATTGTGAAGTTTGCATGAAAAGTAAAGAAAATAGCATATTGACCTTTTATTTGACCTGGATCTGTGACCTTGACCTTTAATATGGAATTGAATAGTTTCTTCTATGACCTTGGCCTAAGTATTCCGAATATACATGGTAAGCCTAGTGAGAATCTAACAGTTAGTATAAGAAATACTAGTAAAAAACCTGTTTTGACTTTGACCTTGAATTTGATCTTACCCTTTAGAATATTTATCTAAAATGTGGGCAATACGATATCAAGGTTACCAGTAACTTCTATAGTGAAAATGAAGACCTTTGAATAAAAACTGAAAATAAATAGTATAAGTTGACCTTTCACCTTGAACTGTGACCCGGATCTTTAGGTATGTGTAAACAAAAACAAAATTCATTGACATTGCCCAGAAAAATCAAATAAGCATGACTAATTTCATTAACCCTTATTTAGCGGGCTAGACGGTATATTTGACCGTGCTGCACAGCGGGGGCTTTTTTCCATAAATGGGGTTGTTTCCATGCTCTTTTTCATGCATAAACAAGACCCAGAGCGTAATACAAGTATGTATCCCTGAAAGGGCGTAAATTGAGCTTTCCAATGACACCCGAACCATCTTTCTACGATCATTGGTTGTCTTGCAACGATCGTGCAACGAAGGGTAAAATCGCTAAAATACAGTAATTTTTTTATATAATTACGTATGTAGCGCGGGAGTGAGGGTGGATGTAAGTGGAGTAAATCTCAAGTAGGTCCACGGCGGCTGTGGCGAGCGTTCATGAGGTAAACCATGCTCCTCCAGTCACTCGTCTCTCTCTCAGAGCCAATATTGCGCCAAACTTGCACTCGGACTCCTTAAGGCGGGCTCCGCCACATAGTCCAAATTTTTCGATTCGGACTTAAGTCGGGCCCCGAACTTTAAGGGTTAAAACCCATCAGTTAGTTTCATATATATTATTAGAATAGTTGAAATTGACCATTGACCTTTATTTTGACCTTTATGGTATGTCTCAATATTCGTTATTTTCCTTTTCATTTAAAGTGCAGCTATTTCACAAAATGTTGTGAAGTTTGCATGAAAAGTAAAGACAATAGAATAGTGACCATATATTTGACCTTGACCTGTGACCTTGATCTTTCATATATAATTGTATAGTTTCTTGTGTGACCTTGGCCTAGGTATTCCGAATATATTTGGTAAGCCTAATGAGAATCTAACAGTTAGTATAAGAGATACAGTCCATCCTCCTATAACGCGAGTTTAGGGGCGGCACTGCGCCTCGTGTTGTAGGAATAACAATTTAAATGGAGATAATTCTATATGGGACTGGGCCCCCAATTTTGCCACTTTTCCGTATATTTTGAGCTTAATAAAGTTATAGGCTATACAACTTCCATTTCATCAGAATAACATTCACCTCCAATTTAATTATCATAAGAATTATATAAATGCAATTCTGATGTGAAAAAACAATCGGTAAATAGCATAGTCACAGCTGGGATTTGTTGTTGTTTCGTGGACAAAATCTAACCAAACGTACTGTCCGACATTAATTTATTATCAACAATTGGATATTCGTTACTGTGGGCTCTTATTACTCTACTTCCTAATAATAGGCAAGTAAATTATAAGATCTTGTTTGGATAAACAAATATACCGAATAAAATTAGAATGAAGAAAACAGTAAGTTGAGCTAGATGTTTCAGCTTGCTGTCAACCAGCTCCGAAGATCTCTTGCCGTGGCGCGGTAGGTGGGGGGGGGGGTCGCGCAGTAAGAGGAGGCGCCGGATTTGAAGCTCTCGGCAAGGCCATTTCGCGTTATATGTTTTCGCCTCGGGTTATAAGAGGTTTAGGTAATTCGGGACCCCCCCCTCGTGTTAAAGGAGGATCGCGTTGTAGGAGCTCGTGTTATAGGAGGGTGGACTGTACTAATAAAAACTTATTTTGACTTTTGACCTTTGACCTTACTCTTTAGAATAGTTATCTAATATTTGGGCAATACGATATCAATGTTACCAGTAACTTGTATAGTGAAAATTAAGATATTTGAGTAAAAACTAAAAATATATAGTATAAGTTGACCTTTGACCTTGACCTGTGACCTTTACCTATATGTAAAATTAATGTTTTGTTTTCATTGAAATTGCCCAGGAAACTCCAAATAAGTAATTAAAACCCATCGTTAGTTTTATATATATTATTACAATAGTTGACCTTGACCTTTGACCTTCATCTTGACCTTTAAGGTATGTCTCAAAATGTGTTATTTTCCTTTTCATTTAAAGTGCAGCTATCGCACCAAACTTTGTGAAGTTTGCATGAAAAGTAAAGAAAATAGAATAGTGACCCTAAATTTGACCTTGACCTGTGACCTTGACCTTTCATAATATATAATGGTATAATTTTGTGTATGACCTTGGCTTAGGTATTCCGAATATACATGGTAAGCCTAGTGAGAATCTAACAGTTAGAATAAGTAATACTAGTGAAACAATTATTTGACCTTTGAGCTTTGACCTTACCCTTTATAATATTTACCTAAAATTGGTTCAATGCGATATCAAGGTTAGCAGTAACTTGTATAGTGAAACTTAAGACATTTGAGTAAAAACTAAATATATAAATATTTACCTTATTTTTAACCTTGACCTTTGACCTTAACCTTTAGGTTAAAGGGAATATTTTTTCGACTGACCTTCGCATTGGCCAAATGAATACCTGTGAAATTTTGTGAAAATCTATGAACGGTCTAGGAGGAGTGTCCGGACAGACAGACGGACGACGACGCACAGACATGCTGACTGGTGGTGCACAGTATACGGGTGGGATCTGTGTGCGCGATACCACTCTGCTTCGCAGAGTTGATAAAATATATCATGCACAATGCATTCAAGGTTCGAAGACTGGAATCCAAACTACGTGTAAGCTAAGCCTTTCTGTCCTGCGCTACTTTTGAAATATTGGTTTGTAATGCTTAGATTGCCTTTATTTTGTATATATCGATATCTTTTGATGTGTAATATTTCTGTAATCATTATCAACACCCCACGAACGATTTCCCGCAGCAACCCGAGCAGAGAGACGAGGTAAGAGGCGGGACTGAGATGCTAGAGAATTTATTACATTCTTCATGCTTAGTGTGGGGGGTTGTGTGTCCGCTGTGTACCTAGACCGCAGCTACCACAATACATACCCGCTAAAGGATTATTATTTAAATTAACGCCACCGATTGCCCCCCCCCCCCGAAAAATTTATTTTTGCATAATTTTGCATTACCCAGATTTGGCCTTACGTTGGTGCCTAATGATAACAAAAGACGGAGATTTTTTCCCCACGGCTGCCTCATAATGCTTATACTTAATTTTTGTGTGGTAACGAAGCCGGAGCCTTCCCCGTTGTGCGAGTGGTTAGTTTGTACCAGTGAAAGAGAAATACTACCAGGGGAATATGGTAGGGAAATATGTATGAACGTATGTATGTATTTACTCAGGCCACATTCCCCACTGTTTTTTTTTGGGGGGGGGGGGGGGTGAAAGTCTGGTCGACTCAAGACGGGGGAAGCGAATAGGGGACAACACAGAAAACAATGAATACACAACAACAAAACACCAAATTCACACACATCTAGGTCACCCAGGAGAAGACCCAGCGACCAGGGTCACCAGCACTCCCCAGACCCCCAAAACCCCGGAGAGGTTCCGGTCTCAGCAAGCAGAATAAACCTGCAGCGTGCCGAAACCACAAGCGTGCCCACCAAGTATGGTACTTCTAATATTACTCTAAGGGTGTTAATTGGTGATGAATATAACTTCGGGGCTAGTTGTTAATTCTCGTAATAAATACAATTATATTTGGTTGCTGTTCTCTTTCTACCCCCCCCCCCCCTTATCCTTACAACCCCTCAATCCCACATCTCCACCACCACAGCAGTATTTCCAAAACTCACGAAGCTCAGCATACAGTGCGGGAAGGATGGACAGGTTGGGTAGATGAGAGGCCTCTGAACATTAAGAGAGACGTAAAGGATGAAAAAATATCAAAGTAGAAGAGTTAAAGGTGGAGGGCGGTTACTAGTTACCTATGATCAATGTTTTACAGTAATAATTTTCTCTACCCCCAAATTATCTAAGTATATATACAGGATATGTATATATTTATTCGGGCCGTGGTGGTCAAGTGGTGAGCACGCTCGAGTTGTGTGAATCTGAAAGACACGCGGATCGAATCCCTGCCACGGCGGACATTTAGTGGGTGCGGTAGTAGTTCCTAGCATGTTTCACATGCTTGCACCCAGTCAGGGGACATCCTGACCGACGTATACAGACAAAACACACCATAACAAAGCCCCTCCAACACCTTCCTCTCTCTCCAAAACCCCCTGTCTCCACCTATAAAAATTCTTCTCTGAGCTATTGCCGATAACAATTGGCCATGTTCAGTCCTGTAAAGAATCGTAAGATTCAGAGTCGTAAAGATTCCAGGACGCGCTCATCAGTGGCGGATCCCCAGAGCGAAAGTGGTGATTGTCACCTAAACATCTACAACACCAAAAAAATATATATATATAT